>JAECWX010000636.1:0-342500 GCA_018151165.1 Drosophila arawakana | reverse complement strand
TATGTGTGATATCTTGAAGCATTTCAAAAAGATTTGATTTGGATAAAAATTAGTAAACATAAGTAAGTAAGTTATAACTTCTAAGAAAGCATTTTAAAATTTAAATTAAATATAAAAGTAAAAAGATTTTATTAAAGATCGAGGCATGAAAAGTTGAGTATTAAAAGCTACAACATCTGTTTGAAAACCATTTCTTAAATATTTGTGCTGACAATAGATTAATCTATTGATAAAGCTAGTCAAGAGTAAAAATGTTTGTTTTAAGTTTACTACGAGCAAATATGTTTTCTAATTCAAATTTGTGAGTTCAAAGAAATGTTTGCATTTGTCTTATAATTAGCATTGTAAATTAGAAAATATATGAAAATGGTAATGCTAATTTGTGGAAAAGCTCAAACTTGTTGTAAAACTTTTGACAGTGAGCTGAAAATACTCAAAATTATCGCGTTGTCTTTTACGCTCATTCTCACACCCATTTCCACATTCTTTCACTGCCTATCTCCATCTTCATCTCCATTGTTGTGTTGCAGGCATATCGTGATTTGAGAGTGGCTTCATGTAATAGATTCTTAACAGCTAAGTAGATTCCGGCTTTTATTGCTTTTGTTTTTTTCGCAGTGAGTTGAGAAAAACAAAAGAGCTTTCCAACTCGTAAGCCTTGACAATCACAACACTGTAGTATAACCAGTTTGAGGAGAGAGATTGAATAGCAAATGATTGAGACTGAGAACATTCATGTCGAACTTTTTGTGCGTAAAGCTCTACAGATTTTTCACAGAGTGTGCAAGAAGTCAGTGCAAAAATTATTAAGATTGTGGTCATTAGTTTGAGCAACACTTGATTTAAAGAATGTAGTACTTAATTTAAAAACATTCAATGAGAAAATGAAATGACTAAGGAGTAGTTTCCGATCAAGACCAATAATATTAAATTTTATTTCTTGAAATTTAGCAAAATTCATTTCTGTAATATTAATAGTTGCTGTAGGATTCTTATTTGGCAACTGATTTATTTGCAGACTTGTAAGCTGACACTTGCCGCTATATAGCATGCAGTATATATACATACATAAAACTCTACCGATCTTCTCCATGCACTTGCCAGCGAGTTCTACTGGGCTGTCACGCTTATTCGGCAAACTTTGATGGCAAAATGTCTGCAAAAGTCGATGGCACTGGTTTTTCAAGTGTCGTGACAAACTTCACGACTAAGTTTATCCTATTTATACATATATTATGAATATTTCTGTGTGTGTGTGTGTGTGTATGTGGGTGTGTCTTCCGTTTTCAAATATATAACAACAACAATGAGAGCAATATGTAGGGAATTAAGCAACAAGGCCGCCAAACGAGCTACAACAAAGCCTTCAAGCGTTTGAGTAAAATTTATGAAATGAAAATGTTGTGAGCCTTGTCTTGTATATGCTGAGATAAAGTACGCGACAGCAAAAAGAACTCAGAAAAAGAACAAAAAAATAGAAAGCAAGTTGTAAAGAAAACAGTACATGCATACTCGTACTTTTACAACTACAGGGACAAAAGCGCGCGTTATCAATTTCCTTTTCGCACGCTGTGACGCCTTGTGGCGCCGCCAATCCGGCTAGGTTGCATGATATTGCTCATGCCACACACATGTGTGATTTTTGTGCTCAGTTGTCTTTCAAATTTTAAAATGCTACCCTTTCCCATTCTCCCCCTGCAACACTCAGGCCCCTTTAAGCCTGTCTAAAGGGTATTACACATTTGTAATTTACTCTGGAAATGAAAAATTCCAACTTTATTAAATTCGGCTGGCAAAACTATAAGCAATTAAAGAAAGTCAAACATGCATTTAAATAAATGGAAACCTTGATTTAATTAATTTAAAATAAAAGAAGAATTTTTAACTCAGAAAACAAAATGCAATCAAACTAATTAAAGTAAAAAATTATTGTGTAAATAAACAAATTAATTGACAATGGCAGCACATGATTAAATAAATTTATTAATTTATTTGCCATCAAATATGTGCTCATATTTCAACCCATAAATTGACTCAATTTTAAGCCCAATAACAAAACCATCTTTCATTCCAAATCCATTAAGTACAAACTTTTTTATAACCTTCGCCAAACTTTGTCAACCAAAGTCGCCGACTTATGGGCTATTTTGATGTCCAAATGGTTCATATAACATTGTTAATATCCCTCTCTCTCGCTCCCTCTGTCTCTCTCCATCATTCTCTGACTTTGTTAGAGTATTAAATATTCGAGACATTGGCGTGTTTGGGGAATGCTTTATTTGGTTTCATTTTGCTTCGGACTTTTTTAATTTTTGCATATCCTGCAGCCTTTTTGCCGGTTCTTCGGAAGTTGCCGCGATGCGGGGCGTATTCATGTTTTACCATTTTAACTTTTTGATATGCCAAGACCCATTCCGCCCTCCTTCCTTCCGTCCTTTCATCACCCTACTCGCTACCCCCACCTTACATATACATTTACCGACAACCAACTTCATTTCATACCATTCTCAAGCTGTGTCATTGTTTCTCTTATTTTTTTTTTCTTGCTCTGTTCCTGCTTTTACTGATTGCAGAACAGAATGAAAACAAATTGTGTGCAATAAAAAGTGAGATTCGAATAAAACGAGGCACAAAGAACTCGCTGAAAAGCTGTTCAGTTTTGTTCGCATATTGCACAAGAAACCCCGTCGAGTTATGCCTATTGTAGACATATAGTCTTGTTCCGGGTAAATGGTAATAAATTCATGCATTTTAGGCTGGAATTCTTGGCTCTTATTTCTATTTACAGGGTATTACAGGGTATTGCAGCATATTTCCATTATTTTAAAGCATTTTTGTAGCTTTCCTAGCCTTAAAAAAAATGCTCTTATTATAATCTACAAATTTAACTGCATTTTTCATCTTAACTTTACAGTCGTTAAATTTTAAGCTGTATTATAGCTTGAAGTGCACTGATTATGCATGAATTCATTTTTATGTTATGCTTAAATAAATGCTTATGTTAAATTAATTTGAAAAGTATGCACCTGTGTTTATATAAGTCACCTCCTTGCTCACTTGATTGGAGAGTTAAATATTTTGAAATTATTTATTTTATTTTACAGCTAGAACATATATGTTCTCCACTCTGACTTATAAAACATTTATAGCAGTAGGTAAGCAAGCATGTCCTCCACGGTCACTTAATTAACCAATGACTGCAATTGAGTTTATACTTATTGAGCACAAGTCCGTAGTGAATTTAGTTGTTTATGTGACACACAAACGTCAAATAATTAAGTGTTCGCTGTACCAAAGGGACGACTAATAGATATCCTATAGTTAAATGTAAGTATTATATTCTTAGATGAAAGTTATGCTAACATATGCAAACATTTTTGCCACTTTATGATAAACTCTTTAGGCTTAATGTCGGTTTTGGGTTTAGGAAAAACAAGTTTCCTAAGCCGCAAATGACATAAAAATGTCGCATATTTGTATTTGCTGTTGTTGTTGTTGTTGTTCGTTTAACTCATTTGTATTGAAAGCGCTTTGTCAACTGGTGTTTTGGGGCAACTTGTTGCTTCAGCCGGATCAGCGGCAAATATGTAAATAATATGAAACGTGCAACATTTGCTGCTAATCCCCCAAGCAGCCCAAATCTCCCACCAGTTTGTTCCCTTCAAAGCCTTCCAAAAATACCCATAACCACTTACACACGCACACCAACACACACACTTTGAGAGACGCTCACAAATTGTTTGGGGTTTTTATGAATATTACACGCAAAATATGCCACTTGAATGAAAGACTGTAAAACGCTTCACATTTGCCACGCCTACAATATTCAAAAGCGCCCCTTTAAAACGGCTTAAATATATACAAACACATATACAAGTAAAACTGCACACACGCACACACTTCCTTGCGCTGTGTGGAATATTAAAGTGTGTTTAGAGCGATAACGCGGCGTATACGCAATATGGCATAGAATATAACGTATACGCCGCGTTATTTTGACGACAACTTGTCACTCACTTTGCAAAAGCGAAAGAAACGACAAAGGACAGACACATGCGAATATACAATAGGCATACACTGATACAAAAACTTTATCTAAAAGGAAACATTGTAAACTAATAAATTCTGTAAAAATAGAGAACAAATTGTGACAATATTTTCAAAGTAAAGTAAATTAATTAAAAATAGTAATAGGGCGCACTTTGATTAAATATATAATTAACACTAAAATAGCTATGTTTTTCATTTCAAACCCTTTTCTTGCTGTTCAGTGTATGCATATGGCATTGTAGCGAGACTCTCGATTAAAAATAGGTATTTGGGAGCAGAGGAGTCGGAACAGTAGACGGCAGGTCGCGTCATGGGGTTGAGACTTTAATAGGTTTTTGGGTTCGTTTGGCAATAAAACGTGACTAAATGCTTAACGATTATTCAAGTGTGCCAAAGGTCTCAAATTGCTAAAGTTTTGCAGGTGAAAACTTTTAAAAACAGTGTGAGTAGTGCTGCAGACACACAAACACACATGCACACATGCACATACTTTCGCACACACTGTGGTTCATACATGAGGCATAAGTTCATGTGCCTTTTGCAATGATTGTGTCTGACACATTGAGAAAGTTGCTACGCATTTCTTTTTTATGCGCGATTTTAAAGTCCTTGGGTGTATAAATGGCTGTACGCGTGTGTGTGTGCGTGTGTGTGTGTGTGTTGCCTAGCCATATGTGGAGTAGGACAGCCAACATGGCGTCAGTGACGTTGTCATCAAGCGTCTGTCATTTAAAGCGGCATAAAAATGATGACAACGTTGCCGGGCATCAGCTGCAAACGGCATCATCAACAGCTTACTCACTTGCTTCCCCCCTCACTCTTTCTCTTTTCCTCTTTTTCTTTCTCTTTTACTCTTTCAGCGCCTCCTTTTCAAACCCGTGTTACCTTCTAGCCATACCGTGTACATTTTCTAGCTACGCGACTCTCATTATTGTTGGCAACATAATAAATATACACATATTCTGTAATAACACATATTTTTATGACTTTACAGCTTTTGGCTTGAGATAATTATATCTGATTCTCGGCACACAGCAAAGCTTTCTTAACCTGTATGAACTTTTGTTTAAAGCTTTAACATTAGATAATAGATAAGTGTTTAGAGCGAGTGTTCAGTGAATCTATTTGTGTAATTTTTTATTTATATTTTATATTACTTAAAGTTTGAAGTTATTTATGTTAATATTTAATTGCTTAACAATTAGTAGCTTAGAGATATGATTATGTCTATTAAACAGTTTACAATGTATTTTCAAGTTATTTAAGTTACTGGTTTCAATATTTTTTGCATTTTTATTCACATTTGCAAGTACTTGCAATCCAACACTTGATTTCTGAAACTGTATCACTAAAACTTGTCTAATTTCTGTTGAATAAAATTAAGCTGCTTACATTTAATCCAATCTAAAACCGTATATGAACTAGCTCACTGAACTGAAAACTTCTCTCTTTCGCTTTCTGACTCTGTCTCTATACTTAGTTTCATGCTTATTAGTTCTGACTAAGGCCGCAAATCCAGTCGCTTTCTCTGCACGTTGCATGGATAATTTTCCAAATTCAGCATATTGAAGGCAACGCCAGCTAAACAAACAACAAAAACAACAAGTGTTGCCACCGCACAGCTGCCACACGTGCCCGAATGCGATTCGTTGGTAAGGTGTCACAGTAAGAGAATGTGGAGGACAAGGGGAGCGCATGGAAAAGGAAGTGATATTTTGAAATGCGCGCTAAGGCATAAAATATCACGATTATAATATGCAAAATGCTGTGAAAAACAACAGCAGCAACAACAAATTATAGCTAGCTGCCTACGTGGATATCCTGTTAAAGGTGTACAACAGGGCGTATTAGCTTAAAATATTAATTATTAAAAGGTTGAGCTATTTTTTTGTTTAGTTCTAAATATCAGTTTAGAAGCTTTTATATGAGTGACAATCACAATTTGATTAGTTTTAAAAGCGCTGCTTACTTCATATCTTTTTGTGAATCCTACTCACTGAAGAAATTTAGGAAATTTTTACAGCACTATTAACAAATCATTTAAACTTATTGAATATAATTCTGAAACCTGTGACATTTCAATAACTTCAGCTACTCCTAACGTTGAATAGATTAATGGAACACACCTGTTAATGCCAAGGGTATAAGAACTTCGATAAATCAATCTGAACTTTCGCTTTTTCGACAATATATGCAATAGCCAAGCTCGTATATTTAGACCGTGAATGTGGATGCTTTAAGTGTTGTTTCATTTTGGTGTTGACGCGGTTATTGTTAAGTGGCTCACACATGATGCCACCTGTGACTACAGTGGTACTACCTAGGCACCACACACACAAACCCAAACATCCATTGAATCAGCCACGTGTTTGTCTGTCTGTCTCTGTGTCCTGGCGTCTTTCTGTCTTGTGTGTTACGTCCATGTGATGGTCCAATAAATAAGTAAATGCGCAGCCTACAAAAGCCTTACATATACTCACACGCACACACACACACACACCTGCAGGGACGGTGAGTTGTTGTGCTGGTGTGTGATACGTGTGTGTGTGTGTGAAATCCTTGTGTTGATTAGAAAGTATGCAACAGCATTGGCGTAACGGCAACAACGTAAATCAATTAGTTTTTCACATGACATGACGACGTTAAAAGACCTTACACCTGTATAAACCACCTGTAGGTACACTGCAAGAAACAAAGGTTTTAAAACAAAAGCTGTTGACTTAAAATTCAATAGTATGCTTTAAAATAAGCACAAGTATTAATATATATATTTAAATAGATTAAATAAACTAAGTTTATTTTAAAAGTTGAAATTTTTTAACAATTTTAGGCACGAATATAATCAAATAATTAAAAAATATAGTAAAAAACTAAGAAAATGATCTTTCCCTATAGAAGAACAGCTTTTAAAAGTAACACACACGTCTTTTTGTTCGGTGTACCCGTGTGTGCGCGCGAGAGTGTGTGCATGTGTGTGCTTAACTAAGAACTTTGTCCAAAAAGTTTACGACAAGCACCTTAAAATCCAAGCCGAGCCAAAGCCAAGCAGAGAGAAAAAAAAAAAACAGAAGCAACAACAAGCAATTTAAGCAGCATTATTTGGGGCATAAACACAACGTAAGCTCCATCTCACATCCTTCTTCATCCTTTAGCCTCGTCATCTCTACCTGCGCTGCTCAGCTTACTTTCCCATTGAACCAGAAAAAAAACGGCAAACAAAAATTAAGTAACAATGCAGTAAGGAAGTGTGATCAACTAGACAATACTCTGCACTTAACACGGGCGCAAATAAACAGTTTAACAAATTGAAATTTGCTTTTAACATAACATTTTTAAAACCATTTCTAATTTGGAAAGGCATGCAGTTAAAATTAATTAACACCTTTTACCTAAACGTTTTTTCAATCCATGTTTAATTACTTTAATTGTCCTTTAAAGCTGTTTTAACTAATACAAATGATATATAGTGTAATCCAGCACGAAACTACTTAATAGACACTAAACTAAAACCCTTTTTTTGCCTATCTTACACACATTATCCCAGTGTTGTATCCTTATTTTAGGCCTCATGCAGAGCATTAACAAAAACAGTTGCCTAAAAAACAAAATAAATAAAAATGATGCAGAAGGCGTCAGTAAACGTGGGTGAGCTTAGGTGAAAGGGGTGAGTGGGGTGAGTGGTGAGGGGTGAGTGGTGAGTGGTGAGGGCCAAACAAGGCCAGGCAGTGAAAACTCATTAAAATTAACACTAATAAGCTTTGTTTCGCGGCCCAACAAAAAAAAAACTGAAACTGCAGCAGCGATAACAAAGTTGCTGCAAACAGCGGCAACATCAGTAGCAACAAATGTCACTTGATGCAACACCTACAGCTGCCACGCCTACTGCAGCGCCCCTCCACATCCTTTGGCTGGTTTCGTTTGTCATTCGCTGTCCATTTCCATTCCGTTTTCCCTGCATGCTTCCCTTTCGTGTCGTTTGCAAAAAGGATTCCGCTGTCCGGTGCCGAGTGGGTCCGAGAGGGCTATGGTGGGGCGTGGCAGGGGCGGGGTGGGGCAACATTTGTTGTAAATGGCTCAACAAATTGTGCAAAACAAAAACAAGCGCCAAAAAAATATAAGGGCCATGGACACGGGACACACAAACGGAGCAAGGGACAAGGGGTACGAGGCAATGTGCACGACAAAAAAAGTGGAAATAATGCTATCGACTAAGAGATACCCTATAGTCGTTTAAATTGGTTGTAATTTGTAATCCATTTTGAATAGAGTAAAGCTTAAATCATTTGTAATTGTGCTCATAATAAATAAAAACAATTTAGTTTGATAAATTTAACAGTCCTACAAGTTGAAAGAACCTTGAGATACATTGAAAGTATGAGAATAAAACACAATATACCCCACAGCACTTACAAACAATGAGTGTTTTAAGAACAGGACACACAAAGCAGCAAATGATGTGCAACATAAGCGCCTCTTATGTGGGCGGACTGCTGGGCGTGGCACAAGCGTTGTCAATTGTTGAAGGGACCATTGAAATGGTGGACAGCACGACAATGTCAACAACAACAGTGATAGTTACAAAAACTCACTGTGGTTAATTAAATTGCTATCGAAGAATGTGTCGATAGACATTTCGATAGGCGACAGACACTTTAATCAATAGCGTAAAATAATTATGCATGTAGGTCAAGTGAAGATAACGAAAAGAAAGAAATATAATTAAAGTTGTATTTTACAGCAGATAAAAAATAATATAAAATAAATATAATTATGTCCGCTAATCGATAAATAATCGAACAAGTTCTATTTCCCATTTAAATCGAATTGTTTTCGATATGTCAGTATCGATAACTATACGACTTGGCCTTAGAATTGATGGCATTACTCTATTTTACTTAAGTTAATGCCAGTTCAAAAAGAGACACTTACTTTCAATATTGTTAGCAGTTGAATGAACAAATACTTACCCTTTTATCGATAAACTATCGTGCTCAATTCACGGACTATCAATGGGATTAAAGCTGTGCTACGCCAGACGCTCGACTTTAAGCAAATCAAGCATCAAATTGTAGAAGGAAAGGGGTGGAGAAGAAGTGGGAAGGAAGAAAAGCTAAAATTGGGCAAATTGTACATAGAAAATAGGGGAAATAGGAGAAGATTTTTGGAGGAAAATGTAAACTGAGCAGAAGATGCAGCAGCGGCAGCAACGGGAACGGGCACGAGAAGGAGAACGGCAACAAATGGCGACTATTTTGTCGCCAAACAAGGACAAATTAACGTATTGAGTTAGCTGTCGCACGTACCAAATACAATTGGGCATTAGGAAATGCCTGAGCTAACACACACACACACAGCCACCCAACCCCACCCGTACACAGCCACACACATACAGAAATTCAGGGAGACCGAAGACACTTTGATATTTCTATCAGTTAGATAGGAAGATAGTGGGAAAACGGCTAGAACATGCTGCCCTCTTGCTATGATACTAACATTTTGCGACAAGGACAAACAAAGTGACATAGTCTTAAAATGTTCAACATAATTTTTTATTGCATTTTCAGAGACTTTCGACTGCGAAAACTTACACACATTTCCTACTCTTGCTCCCCATGTTATATTTTTATTTTAGACCCTGTAAATAAAGCATACAGTAGGTGCCTTAAAACAAGAAATTGACTATTTTAAAACTATTTAGTTATTAAGCGAATCGCATCTCAATCAAGTATACGCAGTGTTGCACCAATTTCACTGTGCTGCTACAAAGTAAAATGCTGGAGTGCCACAAGCTGCAGGGTTCTTTTCAGTCTATTGAACTCTACGCCAGCCCATACCGCTAGTTGCTCCAACAACTGTTGTTCCATAAAGGGTCCAAGATTGGAATTGGAAATCGAGACGAGTTTTTGGGATTCGACTTGATGTTGGGTTGGGATGTGATGGTAGCGAGGGTCGCTGAGGGGAAAAACTTTTGTAGCCAAGTTGTAGGCGTGGCCATGCTAACGTCGTATACGAAAAAGTTTCCGATTTAGCTGCTAAACATGGTACAGCTAAAAGAGTTTAACTACTTCTGTGGCCAACACAGAGCTACCAAAAATTACACACAAAAAAAAAAAAAAAAAAAAAGTTGAGAAAGTAAGCCCGTACCCTCCACGCCCCCTACCACTGACAACAAGACCTCACCACACCTTACTTCACCCCACCATCAACTTAAATGTCAGTTAGTCTATGATTGTATATACATAGAGTCGCATATGTGGAATATTCTTATACCTCTCTCGGCAGCTACACGTATTTGTTGTTTGCGTGCTTATTATACCCTATGCGAGGACAACATATTATTGTCATTAAATTTGTTAGCTAGTGTACATTTTATTGCCCACTAGCATTTCCTGTACCTGATGAACTGAGTGGGTATAATAGTTATAATCGAGTTAAGTACAGTTCTTTGCTTCCTTATTGCTGCTTTTCGAAACTGCTCTATTCAAAAATAATTTAATTTAAATAATAATATTTTTGAATCATTCCTACCTGAGTTTTGTAAGAGTTTAAGGCATTTATTATTTGTAGAAAAGTATTTTTTCCTTATTTAAATTTAATAAACATTTTTAACAATTTCACCGCACAGTCGGCAAAGTAAAAACCGTTTTCATTTCTTTGAAGCTTTCAGCATTGTTGACATAATTACAGCTAGTCGGATTGCTATACTAGTACTACTACACCAAAGTAAGAGTATTTATTTTTGATGTATAGAAAAGTTTTTATAGCTTGTTTTTGCTTGTTATAATTTGTTGTTGTTGCTGCGATTGTTGCTGTCGCCGTCTAACCCAGTTATTGCTGTGTTTGTGCACCATTTGAATGAGTTAAGCTCATTTGATTTGATACTTTTAATGCGGCTTTTATTTTTGCCAGTTGCCATTTATTGTTCATATTTTCAAAGCGGCCAACACACAAATTTATGTAGTTTTTTTTGGTTCTGTTTTTTTTTTTTGTTTTTATATACAAAACGTGTGATTAATGGAAACATAGAAAAAGCACCAGAGGCGCTACACTCTGATTGCTATGTTTATGCTTTTCGCAGCGAGAATGAAACGGAAAATTTATTACAGCCATGGAAATGGAATTTTCAGTGGAACTAAAGCGATAAGAAACCAAGACTGAACGCATTTTAAACTGGTTAGATTTTGTTACTAAACATAAACTAATATCTTGGGACAAGACATGTTTAAATGCATTCATTTCAGGGCGTATATCAGAGCATATTTCATTACAGTTTCCCTCTGTTTATGGAACTTACTTAAGTTCATGACGTCATGCCGTTCATACTAAACATAATTCCTACGTTTCTTTGATTTTTTGCTCTTAACAACAACAAACGAATTCGCATTTGAGTAATTATGAAAGCACTTCTAAGTTTCAACTTATCCTAGAAAGCCTTTCAATACCGGAAGCACCAAAGTCTACAGAGCAAAGACCTACAACACAAAAACAGTCAACAAACTTGGCACAGAAAAAAACCTTTCGAAATGTTGTACACAGTTTTAGTTCCATGTGAAATGTATGCCACGCGTGTTGCCCCAAAATGTTGCATGCAACATAATTTTTTGCCGGTTTTCTCTTTGCTACGAACTTGGCGCTCTTCAGTGCTCTTCATGCCATTGAAACTGCCCATAAAAAAAACCCGCTAGATTTGTATCTTTTCCAAATTTGCGTTGACAACCGAAAAAACAAAAGTTGAAAATCCTTTTTGGAAAATCGAATTAAAGACAAATTTTAAATACAAAGGGTACAAAAATGGCTACAAAAGGAAAAAGTCGATGGAAAATCAGTGCGAAAATGCGGCTTAATTGTGGTTTTTGTGGGGTCTGAATAACATCGATTTTGAGGGCTAACGATACGATATTTATAATGATGCGGCTGCGGCTGATGATAATGATACCCAAGCTGTTGATAATGTTGTTCATGATGACGTTGCTAATGCAACATTAATGATGATGCTAAAATATGTGTAGAAGGCTTCGTAATCATTCGACTAGTTAGACAAGGCCTTGCCTCAATTACCGCAAGCGGTTGTAACAATTATGAAATCTTTAACCGAATAATCATCGGTTGGAATGAACCTATTCGAGGTAGAGGACAAAGCCACTGGCTTCTGGTGCCAGGTAATGGACCATATTGTAATGTAAATCAAACCCAGACAATGACAGTATACCCCCTCAACCCTCTGCTCACCTCACACCACTTTGCCACTCACCAAACGAACTGAAAGCAAAGTTTTTGGCCACCAAAAGTGGGGGCAACCCTAGAACAAAGTTGCCTGGCCACTCTACAAACTACAATAGCTGTTGGGCTGCTAGTTGCTGGCTTCTGACTTTGTTTTGTTATTTGCGTATACCCTGTAAGCTGGCTTTATAGGTTCAGTCTGCCAAAAGGCTTGACTTTCTCAAAGAGAAAACAGCATTAAACTAAGTTGAAAGCCTGGTTTTAGCTGGGAAATTAAAATTCAGTGCACTAAGATGGCAAATAAATCTAATAGTTTGGATTCAACTGCTGATTATTTAATTTGATTTAATTTAGTAACATAAGTATATAAAATAGTTAATTAACCATTGGTGGACACACACTGGATAACTAACAAGTCAAACTATGTCCAAAAATAAGGACAGCTCGTCATTATTTTTAAAAGAGCTAAAGGGTGCAATGTGGACGCTTGAGGGAGGTGTGTGGGGTAAGCTGGCATTTGCAGTAGCCCAGATGTATGATAACATAAAAAGGCATTGTGCCTAGTCATTATGCATGGCTTATACGAATGCTCGTATCTGTCATGGTTAAGAGATATGCGTGACATAATTACAACGTGCCTAGCAATTACCAAAATAGTCCGTCGGCTTGATTAATTACAGCTAACAGGTACAGGGCAATACTCAAACAAACACACACAGACACTCAACAACACATTCATTTTGGCTGTAACTCGTGCATTTGACACCCAATGACAACAAACTGGGCAAATGACACGTTTTTGGTTTAAGTTCTCTTTTTGTTTAATTAGTCATTTTCTCAAGCTACTTATAGCTAATTCGACTAAAAACAAAGTTCCAATTATTTGATTTACTTCATGCCCATGTTGTCTGTCACAAAACCGTCATAAATATGACTTTCATCGTTGGTTTTTAATTAAGAAAGTTTATGATTAAGTAGCATGACCTTTAGAAATCAATGAACCAAATATTTGTAGTTAATATTTTTTTATAAGCACGTACTCATACAGTTTTATAGACGAAACTTAAGTAGTTGTTGAGTTAGACGTTAAATTAATTGTGTACCTTGAATCATTTGTGCACCAAATTTGGCAACCTTGACCCTGTCAAGTTTTAATCGATTCTTCAGCTTAGTAGTGATACTTTGCTACAGCTGGCAATGGTGTTGGAGCTCATACAAACCCTTAATAAAAACTAGATAATGTTAATAAACTAAAACTTCTTTCAAGTCTTCTTTTAAATGCTTTTTTAACAAAAGGCTTTGGCAAATAAATTTCAAACACACAAATTGTCAATAGAGTTTGCTTTAACAAATATTGGGCTTTTGCTGTGACAAATTTGGAATATTTTGATACAACTCAGAACTTTCGTTGACTTAAGGTACAAATTAAAATAAGTTATTTATTTAGAAGGCAAACACGCACGTACATGCACATGCACATGCACATGCACGCACACGCATGTCTGGGGACACAAGCAGCATAAAAACAAGAAATTCTACCTCGTTTGCAACTGACATCAACTATGTTCAATTTTTGGCTGCCTATTTGCATTGCATCCCGATGAAAGGCAGAAATATGCATATATTTGAGACTTGATTTTGGGTTTATTTGAATGGGTGGCAAAGAGAGGGACAGAGAGAGAGAATGAGAGAGAATGAGAGAGATAAGAAATGTGAATGGTTTTGTGCAATCATTTGAATATTCGAACAGGAGCAGTGCCAAAGTGCAAATCAACAACAAATTGAAAATTATTTGTCTGTCATGTAATTTATACAATTTTGCCATGCAATACCAAAAATAACTGAGGCATCAGTTCTACTTCTTGTTCTTCTTCTTCTTCTTCTTCTTCTGGCCAAGCTGTCGGATATATGCTGGTAGCATTTTCCACACGCTTGCCATTTCTATCTTCCGTACATTCAGCCAGCACTTATGATTTATGTATTTGCTTTTTGTCATAGATGCTATACGGCTGCTATACGCTCATGTCGTAAAGTAAATGCAATCATTTAAATCATGTATTTACACATTGTACAAGGATGCGGTTTTTGCCCAGTTTTGCGGTGGCTTTTAATTTTTAGCCCAAAAATACGTTGAAAGCCACCCAGTACCCGATAGACAATGGCCAATTCCCTGTAAACAAGGCCGCAGGACATGGCAGAAACCCGAAACCGTAACCGAAACCAAATCAAACTGTAGGCAACTCGAACCAGGTTCGAACCAACTTCAAACCAGCTTAAAACACTTGCTCTCTCTTGCTTACTCTTGCTCACTCTTTTGCTCTGTGTGCCAGTGTGCCAGTTGGCCAACAAATTAATTTGAAGCAAACAGTTAAGAGCATGCTATGGGCCTTAACATAATTGCCTTCAAAATGGCCAAACAATTTGTCTGGCTTTTCTTAGTTCTCTCTCTCGTTCTCTCTCGCTCTAGCTATCTCTATTTTACTCACCATCTGCCTGTGTGTGTCACTGTGTCAGGACTTAATATCCTCTTGTATCCTTGCGACCCTTTGATTCAGATCAATTTTTGTTGCTTTTGGGCCTTAACTAACACAGTTTCAGCCTTTGGGCCAAGAGCGGGCGGCTTTTTTTAATCAACAGGTGCATCTGTTGACCTCGTATCTTATTATATCAAGTAGTGACTATAGAAAATAGTGAAAAGCATAAAATGTTGTTCATTTAATAAACCAAATTTTCACTTCAAACAGAATGGTATTAAAGCAATAAGTGAATTGGTTAGTTTGAAGATAAATATTTGAAATCAATTATCAATTTCTAAGCAGCAATATTTAAAAGTCTTATTATGCTAATTTCCATAATTATTTCCATAACTTTACTTTCCTTGCCAACATATTTAAAGATTTCTCTTCTTTATGTGCTGTAGAATATTTAGCTAGTTTTAATTTCAAAAAGTTTTTGAACAATACAAATTAGATTCTTTTGCAATTTTATCGCATTGCAACCAAAATCAATTCCATGCATAATTCTGATCAAAACTTTCCATTGCTGCATCAAAAAAATTGCAACTTTTAAGCTTCTCAGTTGCAATGTTCAACTTTTATACCGAATTGCATTATAAATTCTCAATTGTCTGACATTTTGGCTTTTTTTTTCTCGGCAATTTTTTATTTTTATTTTTTTTTTTTTTATTTAAACTCAAGTTTTCTGCACAATTAACCAAATAAAAGCTTGTGTGAATAAATCCTTATAAATTTATGCAGTTGACAATAAGAAACAAATAAACATGACAATGCTCGACTTTGGTATACCCAGCAAGTCGTTTTCTCATGCTGTTTAAGTGTATACAGATGATGTGGGATTGCTGCTGTCAATGTGTAGAGCATACCCTTTATGCTCGACATTTAATGGGTATTTAAATCTACAGAAAACACTGCAAAATTGAAACGAACAATTTGAGCAGGAGGAAATTAAGTTTGAGTCTGGTTTCTCCCTTTTGGTCATCTTTGGATAAAGTTGCTCTAACAGAAAAGCAATTAACAATTTCTAATACAATTTTAAGTGCCATAAAATGGAAAATAATTGCTTAGCATATTGTATAAAGCCAAACAAAAAATGTATGTGTTTATACATATTGGTAAACAGTATTAGATATATTTATATTTATTTCATTTTATTGTATATATGCTTGTTAGACCCCGTACTCTAAAAAAGAGTAGAGGGGTCTATTAGGTTTGTCAGAAGCGAAATGTGCGTAACAGGCAGAAGGAGGCGTGGCCGACCCCATAAAGTATATATATTCTTGATCAGCATCAACAGCCGAGTCGATATAGCAATGTCCGTCTGTCCGTCTGTCCGTCTGTCCGTCTGTCCGTCTGTCTGTCCGTCCGTATGAACACCTGGATCTTTTAAACTACAAAAGCTAGAGCCACCAAATTTATAATGAAAGTCCGTTATTAACCCAGGCAGGTTAAGTTTATTTCAAATTTTTGCCACGCCCCTTACCGCCCCCGCAATGAGCAAAAAACCAGACACACCTCGAAAAAAATTTAGTTTTAGGCCAATAACTCAGTAACTATGGCACTTAGGAACACCATTTCTGGTAAACAGGTTGCTAATGACACCCTTAATGCAATGCCATTAAAAATTTTGAGCTGCCACGCCCCCTTTTCTCCTGAGGGTTAACCAAACGTTTTCACTTTAATGCCATGTTTAAGGCATTTATTCATATAGTAGGGTGTTGTAATTCAACATAAGTATAGAGACATATAAAATCAAACTATTCTGAAAGGGGCATCATCATACTACTTTTAACAAAAGAGCTACTGCGTTACAAAGTTTGTTATTTAACTGCAATATCACTTACGCGCGAGAGCGAGACAGAAACATACAAACACATGTTCGAACGTTTTCGATGCTTGTGTGGCGACAGCGCTGCCGGTAGACGCTGTGGCGACAGCGCTGCCGGCAGACGCTGGCCGCGCCGAATACACACATACATACATACATGCATACATATAATTTCAAACGAATGTGTGTTTGTATGAATAATATGTAAATGCTGATATTCGGAGAATTCTTGAAAGTGGCGCGTGGTGCAACTGATAGAGTTTGTCTGAGGTTGTAGGTTCGAATGCTGGCAATGCGAATTGTTAAATTATTTTTTTTAATTTCAATTGAAATTGAATACAAACTACTATGAGAGTACGGGGTCTTTTATAGTCGGCTCGGTCGACTGTAGCCTTTCTTACTTGTTTTAATATATATTTATTTATACACAACTTGGGCACTTTAAGTCCGTATAAAATAAAACTAAACCAAAATGTGGACAAAAGTTGAAGTCAAGGCGCTTTTCCCATACAACTTTTGCGCTGTGGAAAAGCTTTATGCCACATATTGTGGCAAATTATCATCATAAAGTCGTTTATTGAGACACCTTGGCCAAGGACTTATTAAATTCCATTTAAATGTTGTTTTTGTGTTCTGAAAGCTACACCCACAAGTGGGTGTACAGGGCGCCCATCAAGCGTGTGCGTGTGAAAAAGAGAGAGGGAGAGAACTGGAAGAGGGGAAATTTGGTTGGTATGAGAATGTTGTTCAAATCACTTGTTAATTAAGTTTATTGCGGCACAGTTATTTGGATCGTCTGGCAAGTTTTTTGGTTTTGGAGTCAGCAGCGAGGGGATAGCCCTTGATGGATAGTCGTGTGGAGTGGGTGAACTGAGCAGGGGTTGGTAAGGGGTAGCAAGGGGTTCAGCAGGCACAATTCTGCTCGTTATTACTTGGGCTGTTGTGCACTTAAGTAGCCATAATAGTGTCATGCGTATGATAAATGATGTCCATGTTAACCATACACGCACACACACATACAGTTGCTAGGTATGTGTGTGTGTGTGTGTGTGTGTGTAGTGGGGTTGTGGGTGAAGGTGGGCGTGGCTCGTTAGCCACACAAAATGCGTGTATGCAACATGAGAAATCTCTTCAAAAACTTGCACAAAAGTGCATGCCCAATTTAAATGTCAAATGCAAATGCCCTTAACTATAATTCTCTCTCTCACTCACGCTACCTCGCTCCCTCTCCCTCTCTCTCCCTCTCTTTTACACTGAATACATTTATATTTGTGTGCACGTTTGTGTGCTTTTGTTAGTGTTGCACTTCCTTCTCTGCCTTGCAACTTATGAAAGTTTAATGATCGTGCGCGCGCAACATCATAAATTATACCCTTTAATAGGACACTGCCTAGATGCGACATAGCAGAGCCTGGTCAACACACATCTCCCCACCCCCCACACACAGATTTATACGTCACTATGCTGAGAAGTGTCAATTTTCATTTGACAGACCGTTAATATCACAGCTTTCAAAGGGGAATGATTAAAAAAGTGCTGCTCGACTGCAAGCTGCCCAGTTTTCATACCTTTTATGAAACTTACCGGCACTTTTGACAAAACCACTACACCACCTGCATAGAGTATAAATACTCCACTCGATACACGACTATAAGCTATAGTCTGGCCCACTTTACTCCCACTCATCTACCCAGTCTGGCTTAATAAAATCGAGTCGTTTGAAAACCTTTTCTAAAACAATTGTTCATTTTGAATAATTCAATTGCTCTGTTAAATAGCCAGTTGGCACACTTAATTGGCCTTAAACCACGATACAGTTAGTGCAACAAACACCTGAGTTTAGCCGGATTAGAAGCATTAACTGATTGATATTAAGCTCGCCCAAAGCTAAATGTTTAAACAATTGGTTACAAATAGTAATTGTAGCCATTGAAATCAATTGGCTTACAATAATGATCCCAGTCGTTTGAAGTTATAGGGTATTGTTAAAGTCTAAACTAAGCACTAAACCCCTAAAGTATTTTTCTACAATTTAATAGTTTGTGCAACAACAAAATGCTCTGACATATTGCACAATAATTTTCGCATTTCATCCTATTAACGTCATAGAACGGCAAAAATAATTGGACAATGTCATAATTTTGTAACGCAGTACTGATTGGAAGTTATGCGCTACAAAGATACAGAAATAGTATCGGAATTCAGACAATAAGAACAACAAACAGAGATCGAGAATGAAAACGGAAACAAGTTGGATATTTATAGTAAATATGAGGCTTTTGGATAACATTTCTCAGTTGGAAGACAAGATTTTATTCTAGTTAAATGTTTTAGTAGACGAACTTGATCAGTTGTCAGCAGAAGCAAATACTTTTTTAGGATGGAAACTTTAGAAAGCTTGAAAAGTTTAAGGTATAAAATGAGGAATAAAAGCATTCATGCATTGATGGATAACTTATATAAAAGCTTAGGCATAGATTTAAGAATAAATTAAGGTATTGATTAAGGTAAAGGTGTAAAGACAAAATCAGTGAGTAATATAGGGATAGACTCAAATATAGATTCAGGATAGATTAGGGGATAAATTAAAGGCTATATTTGTAAGCAAATTTAGTGCAGAAATGGCTAGAATAAATTGAAAGCGTTATCATTTGGTTAAAGAATATATTTAGTGTTACATTTAGGAAAAGCTTCATAGATAGTTTTATAGACGAGTTCAGCTATAAATTGAGAAATATATTCTGGTATACATGCCTGGTATAAAGACCAAAAGATGTCTAATTCGTTGGTATTTTCAAGGCTCAGCGCAAAATGACGACCTCTTCAAGTTTCTTGTTAGTCAAATAAGGGAAAGCAGCTTGGGTAGGGAGGAGCTACTTAAGCTGCTTGTAGGAAACCACAAAGCTTTATATCAGCGACACCAGCGATAGACAGCGACACGGCAGAGTCTGGGACAGAAATGTCAAGCAGCTTATAAAAATCAAGATCAGCGCACAAAGCAACCAAAGGAATGGGTCAATAGGGGGAATGGGGGAATAGGTGAACCGCATACAGAGAATGAAGTGGCGGAGGAGTGGTAGCGGGGGCGTAACCAACTACCGGCGCGCATAAAATGTTTTTAAGTGGCAGAAAAGCTGCAAAGAGCGAGAAGAGGGAGGAAAGCAGAAAACTCAGATAGAATCAGCTGAGGAAAACCCAAATGTACGGCAAAGTGGCGTCGCCATCAACATCATTATCAACAACATCATCATCAGCAAACTGATCATTATCATTAGCATTTGTTGGGTGGCACTTCAACTAGCGCACAGTGGGTAAAATCAACGATATACACTGTAAAAAAAATGCATCTTATGAAAATAGGAATAGACAACATAAAGTAAGTGGCAGACCAAGGCAAAGGAACAAAGTTGTCTCTTTAAATACCAACAGAAGGGTTGACGGAGAAACCAAAGTAACAGTTACAGTAGATTCAATTTAGTCAAATAATCAAATGTTTTATATTCCACTATTTTGTCAATTTATTCCACAGTGCGGCGACCGCAGGAAACGCATAATATGCAGCTGCAGCTGCAAGGCTCTTGCGTGCTTAGAGAGCCGGGTGTAAACCACTTGCAGTTGCGGTAACAGTCCCACAGCTAGGCAATAATCTGTGTCTCTCTCTCTCTCTTTTGGCCTCTCTTGTGTGCCTCTCCCTCTCCCTTTAACTTTTGAACACCTTCGCTGACATTGCGTGCTTCGCGTCGTCTTTTTACCACTTCAACTTCATCTGAGCCTATTTCGCTTATTGGCTCAAATGTCGAGCACTTTTGCTGTGGACGAAGACTCAAATTAGGCGCGACTTTGCCACCAGAAATAGGCAAAAGTCAACAGTAAAGTGATAAAAATGCAATGCAAAACCACAAGTGCTTGACTAGCAGATACTGTGTGTTTTCTAGCTGTCAGTGGAAAATAGACAGATCAATGGTTTTAAAAAATTATCTTAAGCGACTTAAGAATTCAAATTTTATTGTCGAAATCATAAAAGTTTACTAAAAATGTTTTAAATAAACAAATCTTAAAGAAAGTACTAAGTGAGCGCATAGTTAAGCTCCTTAAAACCTTCTCATTAGTTCTCAGCTTATGCTACCCCATTTTAATGCCACTTTATGATTACAGCGTATGCAATAAAAAATGTTTGAAATCAAAATTTAAATTACATTCTGCGTGGGCGACAGCAATTCACCGCAGTACTCAGCTCCATGTTTCATTTCTTTTTGCTTTCTCCTTCGTTTTTTACTCCTTCTCTGGCCGAGATGCAAAAAAAAAAAAAAAAAAAATGTTGTCATTGTTGGTGAAACTGTTATTGTTGCAGCAAGCTGTACCATCACGTTCTTGGCTGAGTCTTGCCCGCCATAAGACTCACATGTTGGCTTTTGGCATCCATTGTGCTAGTGGTGTCATCATCAATGGAAATGACCGCGTGATAAAATTGTATAAATGCGTAACAAGTGTGGCATGAAGCGAATACAATTAAATAAGCAATACAATTAAAGCACATGAAAGCTCAGCAAGTGAGTGTTTTAAGTGAACATTTTAAAATGCATAATAAAATCATTTTAAACGCTTTTCTATACACCATCAAATTTATTTAAATTTTAAATACTGTTTAATTTGTTAGTTAACTTAAAGAAACTGCTGACAACTTTTTTCTGCTTAATTTTATTTAAATGCAAAACATTTTGCTATATTCCATTAAGAACTTGTGCATTCACGTGCTCATCTCTCATCAGCCAAGTTGGCTTTTTCTTTTGGTCCTTTGCCTGTTGGCGGTGAGTGTGAGATCTGGGCCTTAATGTCTGTGTTTGCTGCATCTTGGCTGTAATTAATCGTTGTTGTCACTTGGTTTTGGCCACTCGAGCGTCGATTCGCTTTATAGCCAAACCAGTTGGTCATTGACTGTCAAACCCTTTTGCCCTTTTACTCATTGTGGTCCTTTTTCCTTTCTTTACTTCTTCTTTATGCTTTGCTTTTCCGATTGCCTTTTGGCTTTGCCTTTGCCATTGCCTTTGAGTTTGGTTTTTGCCAGTGCTTTACCCACATTTTGTATTTATCTACTTGATACAGTTAGCGGCACTTTGGCCAGCTAATTTTTATCAGTGTGCCTTTATGTGCATCACTTCACACCCATGGAGTGTATTTCACAGATACTTTGCAAGCATTGTTCTACGGCTTAAAAGCTCAGAGCTCGGAGTTTTAAAGCGAGTGAGGTGTAAAGCTGTGCGTATCATTTTATAACTCACTGTTTTGTCACAAGACACTTTTCCGCATTCATTTCAAACATTAAATGCAAATATTAATAACTTTTGTTTATTTTTAAATGATTATTAGTTACTGATGAAATTATTCCCTTCTTCGTTGATAATTCATGTATGTACTGCCTGATAAAGTCAGCCGACTCTTATAATGCAACCCACAAACATGCTAAGCAGCTGCATCAAGTATAATTAAGATAGCTACTCACAGTGATAAGTTCGCATAGATCAAACCACTTAGTAAAACATATCTAACTAATTTAATGGCTCTTGTTTGAGAAGCTAAGCATTAGGTAGAGATAAAGTTCTGATTTGAATGGCAATGTTAATGACATTTGCTGCAAAAGCCTGAATATGATATGCTGCAAGTATAGAGAGAGGGAGGGGGAGAGGGAGAGTGTAAGACAGAAAGAGAGAGAGAAAGCAAGATAGCAAAGATACAAATGTGTGTGTCAGGCCTTAATTCATAAATGTTATGGTTCAAGACAAAGTTGTTGCAAAAGCTTTCAGGCAAAAGGTCGCCAAATTCAGCTCACACACAAACCATAAACTTAACTCAGAACAAGACAAACGCATAAAGTGTTATAAAGAAACAGAGAGAGAGAGAGAGAGAGAGAGACTGAGAGAGAAAGCAGTAGAGCGAGTAGAACAGCACTACTGTGAGTGTGTTTTTGGTAGAAAAAGAAGAAGAAGACGAAGCAGTTGAGGAACAACAATGCCAATTATTATGCAGCATCTTTTGTGTAAGGTGGAAAAGTTGCCGTGTACAGTTTATAAATTACGGTCGTACACGCAACTTAATCCGCTTTAATAGTTTTCCTCACCTCGCTGAGATTTCATCAAGAACTTGAAACGAAACTTTAATGGTACCATCGCCACACCGCCTTATTCCCCTCCCCAGCAAATGAAAAGAAAGCAAGAGGAAGAGAGCTACAGTCTATATTTATACCTAACCCTAACTTACTCACTGTGAATTTCACAGGTACGAGAAAAATGACCAAAACACCAAAAATGGGTAAAAAGCAAAAGCAACGAAAATTACGAACTTTCAACACAAAACAGCAAAAAAAAAAATGTCAGAGCAGCGAGTCAGCCTGACTAAACTATACCCTATTGTTATATATTAATTTACATACCTTTTCGAACAAGTCTTGGAGTTTTCAGAAATTTATTTTTAAAATATAAAGTCACCAAAAATGTGTGTAAACTGGTCGCTACTTGTGGCCTATGCTAACCGCTTTATAAATTTTGCAACGCACTGGCTTTTTATATACTTTAATTTGCCAAGAGTTTATTCATTATGTGTGGATGTTGAATAGTAGTTTACGAGTAGACTGAATGCATTCACAGTACACACTCATTCTATTCGTATCTTAACAACGACGACTGCAACTACGATGGCAGCCAGTTTTACTTCCTGTCAGAGACTTTAGCGGGTGTTGTGTGCCTCAGTTTGTAAAGACCGAGCTGGAAACGGATGGTTGGAGGGTCGGGAGGGTTGGATGGGCGGAGTAGTAATAAGAAGTTTTGGTTAGGAAGGTATAGTTGGTAGTGTAGTATAACTGCATGCATACGATGTTTAGAAACGAATGTCTTCCGCTACCGGTGAAGTGCATACGCATTTAAGCAACAACAACAGAAAACAGTTTGAGCACAAACACATATATTTATGTATATTTGTGTGTATAAGTGTGTGTGTGTGTGTGTGTGTATTTGCAGTAAGGGCTGGTGCGCTGCATTTGGCAGCCAAGGCGTCGCGTCGCGTCGCGTTCTGTCGCGTTGTGTCGCGTTGTGTCGCGTCTTCTTAGCTAAAGGGGAATGCACTTAGAATGACATCAATTTTAGCAGCTGCTAACAATTTAGTTATAAGCCCTAAAAGCCGAACTTTTACCATACTACACAGCAAACGACTACCTTAACCATTTACTATAAGCAGTCGATGCGGTAAAATGCTATTTAGGAAAATTTGAAAGTAAAACAAGGTGAGAACAACGAATATGACATGCTCTACAGTTTTTTCTTTAGTTTAAATTACATAAAACTTGAGATACTTTAAGATATTTTAGAAAGAGTTTTACTTAACAATAAGCTTTATTTATGAAGAAGTTTATCAAAAAATGATGTTTTTTATTAAGTTTGTATTCAATACTTGTTTGAATCACACATTTGAATGTGATTTTTACCCAACATATTAAATATATTGATAAGAAACGGTTCTCCATAAACATACAATTCTAAATAGACTTTTGCTTAAAGGTATTATGACTAGAAAAAACTCTCTAAAAAGCTCTGAAAATACTTGAGTTGTAATTCTTTGTAAAATATGTGAACTCTACAAATCTTTTGCTGATGCATGTTATACCCTAATTTCTACTTTATTTTAACCATTCATTTACCCTTCCTCAACTATTACTTGGTATCCATAATAACCTTTTAGCTGCGGCTTTGGTTTGACTGCTGGCAGTTAAGATATGAGAGTGTTTGCTTGTGCTCGTGCTCTCTCTATCTCTCTCTCTCTCTCTCTTGCTCTTTCTCTCTCACTCTCTCTGGCATCTTCATTTGCCCAACTGCCGGCTTCTTAAAATTTGATCTGCGCGTGACAAGTGGCATGCATCGCGTTTCTCGACATTTAGCCAGAATTTCGTTAAAGTTTTTTTCACCAGCTTCTCAATTGGGAATTAAATTAAACTTTAAATTAATTAACTGTAACTAATTACGTCATAAACACGCTTCAGCTGCAACCAACAAACTGTCCGAGCATTTACTTCAGTTCAACTTGAGAAACCACAAAAGAATTCACCTGCAAAACAAACTCAAACAAAAAACAAATGGTATATTTAAGTTTAAAACAAAACAAGTTCTGAGAACATGAATACATTTTTTTAAAATTCTAGTTACTTCCAAAAGCTGTCCTTTAAGAATTTTTAAGCTTCAAATGTAATTTAACTAAAATTATTGGTTAAGTTAAGTAACATTTTTTGTATAATTTCAATGTGCTCATAGGATTTTCTAAACCATTAAGTAATCAAATAGAAATATACAACTTTATTCACTTCATCTATGAAAAATTAGTCCAAAACGGCTCTTAACAAATAATTCCACCAGCATTTCAAATATATTTTTCGTTGCTCGATGGCAAACTTGTTGGCTGTTTGACTTTAAGATGGTTAAGTCCAGGCATAAAGTCATATGTCATGCACACACACAGTGAAGGAGGAAAAGAGACAGGCACACACACACATTATGTGCATTAATGTTGAGTTTTGTGTGTGAGTGAGTGTGTGTGTGTATTTTTCCAAGCTGCGAAAAATTGTTATTGCGCCATCGACTTTTGTTTGCACTCTGAAAACATGAAATTGAAAGGAAGTAACTGCGACACAGACACACGCACACATACATATAAATGTGTGTGTATGAAGCGTTTTGTTTTGAGACAAAAGTTGGCCGACCGACTAGTGAGAATTATGAGTTAGTTGAATGCAATAAACCCGTCCACTTCTTTTGCATGTCTGTATAGCTGTATGTGAGTGACTGAGTGCGTGTGTGTGCCTGTGTGTGCCTGTGTGTGTGTGTAGTGTGCACGTGTATAAATTTCTGGCATAGAAATGCAGCCATTTAGACGCTCCACACATACACACACTTACAAGGTTAGGGAGAAAAGTTAAGATTAGTTCTCCTCGTGAGCACTAACTTAGCTCGTGACTCACGAAATAGTTCATAAACTTATTTTAATAACTTAATGAGCTAAAAACAATTTTAATGTGGTTTTCAATTATTTTATTTTTGAAAGAGTGTAGACACTGGGTATTAGTTAGGCGAGTTCACTCGGCTAGCAACTTTTAGCTCAAGCTGCTGCTTATAGTTGCCAGTTAATGAAATCCCAAATTTAAAAACACTTTTATTTGTATGCTGTTTTATAAGTTTCACTAGCTTCGAAAATATTTCTCTGTGTTCCAAAATGATTTATTTTAGTTTTAAGCTATTGTTATCGATGTTTGTTACGGTTATCGCCTGCACGTGCACATCTCTAGTGGCAGTTAACTGTCAACATGCAGATGACGAAAATTTAACAACGCAACAGTGCAAAATAATTGCAAGCAAACAACATTTTTCTTCAGCACGCTGCAGACCCCACATACACACATAGCTCATGTGTATACACACCCATACACACACACACACACATAGGCATACACCATTATGGCGTATAATGCAACATACTAGTTTGCACTTTCACCCGACAACGTTGGCGGCGACGTTAGCGACTGTTGCGATGGCGCATGCTGAATGCTTCCTGACTGTCAGACGTCCGGCGTACAGTGGGTCACACACACACGCACAGCTGGCTGGGCACAACTAAAACGACGCTAGCAACGGCAGCGCACAGTGGTTCCATTTAAAAAACGCAACAAGATTCGAAGCTGTTTATAGGCAGTCCATAAGATGTGCGTTACCAGCAGGAGGAAGCTTGGCCTAAATTGATATAAATATTATTATTTTTAGACTCCAGAATACTTTTGGGACCAACTGATTCACTGAGAAACTTTTTAATTACTTTTTCAATACATTCTTTTGCAAGTTGCGCCACTGTGCAACTAAGGCAATGCGTTGCCTGTAATGAAGCAAATTTGCTTAATTGCGTCGCTGCGCCAAACAAAAATATTACACATACGCACCGTATGTCCCAGCCCAAACTATGGTGCATCACCTCCAGAAAGCGAGATAGAGACAGCGATGCGGTGTAAGTGGTTGTGGCAGAGAGAAAGGGGACACATTGAGGAGTGGTTTAAAACTTTTCGCATTGCATTCCAGGAAGTGTTGCAACATTTCGCGGAAGTGAGAAACATGCACACAAAATGCAACCAAGCAGCAAATGTGCCACACACACACACACCCACACCACCACACAGACAGTGGGTGTGCATCTTCTGATTGTTGGAAAGTTGCTAGGTAGCATAAGAAGTGCAAGTTGAAGTTATTGCCATAAGCATGAGCTCACATAAAGTGCGTTGTTGTATTAACCGATTTGTGAAGTTCATTTGACTTTTGGCTTGGTTCAATGCGGCATGCGGCATGGGGCGTGTGGCAAGTGGCATGTGGCATGCCGGCATAACGGCGGCATTGAGAAATGAGCGCAAGGCACGCCATTAAATTGAACAAAAAATAAAACTCCAAATTACATTGCATACTTTTAAGCGCGGAACTTTAAAAGGTCAAACTCTGATTTCTATAACTCCATAACTCTTTCAGTGTTGATGTTTATCAAACTGCAATAAGCTGAATAAATTCATAGTTTAAGGTCTAAAAAGTTAATCTTATTTAACAACGCTTGCTCAGTTTAGTGTAAAATGAGTTAAGTCTACACTAAAGCACGCAATGAAGTGACTTTCAAGCAAACAATCAAGTGACGAAAATTCATGCCGATAAAGAAAAGCAGTTTCTTAGATGGTATTTTTAAAACTGGGTTTATTTAATATTTGTCTAAAAGTTGCTTATTTGTAATTAATAGCTTGCGTTACACAATTCCATGTCAAAATTTATCAGCATGTCATAAACTTATTGAACATATTTACAATGATTTTGCAGCTATTTTGAAATTAATGTTGTAATGCTCTTAAATGTAATTTGGCTCCACCCAATAGAAGTAAAAATAAAAAACGTTAAAAATAAACTGATTTGCGCGCGGGAAAATGAATAGCTTCTATTTTCTATTTTCAACCGCTTTCTCATTACTCAATAGCTGGAAAATGCTTTTTTGATTGTTACGCAAAATTAAAAATGTATTACAGACTTTTTGCAACATAAATCGACTGGGATTGGTAAGAGGAAATGAGGTAGACGTTGAAGGAGGAAATTAGGGAGGTGTTTCACTTATTTCTAGTCTGAACCATCAATCAAATAGCCAGCAGGGCAATAAGCCTTAGAAAAAGAGAGCGAGAGAGAGAGAGAGAGAGAGAGAAGCGAAGAATGAGAAAGAGTGATAGGGAGTAGTAGGGAGAAGTACAGTCGAATCAATCAGCCCCTCGGCGCGGTTTCGTATCGCGCCATTAAATCAGAGCTTAAATATCAGTTTATTGCCGGTGATTTTTATATGAGCCCATGAACGCAATGGGCGGCATATGGGGCGTGGCCCGTATACTGTACATACAATATGTACAATTGACTGGACTCGGATTGCTCGTAAAAACTGAAATGTTGTGGCCTGTTAATTTTTATGCTACTGGTCAAGAGACCAGCTTAAATCATCTGTTCACTTGCCAAACAACAATTACACTGTCAAAAATACTTATCATTGCTTGTTGACGTTGACAGCAATAAATTATAATAAATGTACAATATGTTAACTACAGTACTTAATGTATCTAAACAAAATAAATAAGCTTCCTTTTTAGTCAAAAAGTGACTACTAATTTTGAGCAGTGCTGTCTAGCTACAGGTTTTTATGCACTTACAGCTGCCATAACTTATACGGTCTTTAACCAATTTTGAGCTATAGAAACTTCATAAAATGCTCAAGAATAACTTAATCGTGCACAAAAACTATTCCATTTGATTGTTATTGCATAGCATTGATCAAAGGGTGGCATGCACGGGGTTGCCATGGGGTTATCAGTGGGTTAACATTGAGTTAACATTGGGTTACCATTGGGTTACCATTGGGTTAACATTGAGTTAACATTGGGTTACTATTGGGTTACTATTGGCTTACCATTGGGTTACCATTGGGTTACCATTGGGTTACCATTGGGTTACCAGTGGGTTACCATTGGGTTAACATTGAGTTAACATTGGGTTACCATTGGGTAAACATTGAGTTAACATTGGGTTACCATTGGGTTACCATTGGGTTACCATTGGGTTAGCATTGGGTTACCATTGAGTTACCAGTGGGTTTGTATATGGGTAACCATTGGGTTTTTATATGGGTTACCATTGTGCTACCATTGTGTTATCATGGCGTTACCATTGGGTTACCATAGGGTTACAATAGAGTTACCATTGGGTTATCATTGGGTTTACTTTAAGGAGTTTAATTGATTTCTAATCGAATAGATAAAATATATATTTAAACGATGATATATGTTAATTAATTTTTCAAACACTTTGTGCCTGTAAACATTTAATTTTTTTAACAATAATGTTTGTTGCTACAAAATCAATTAATAATGTTTATAAAAAAGGTTCAAATTTTCTTATTTTCAATTTTAATTACAAAATGAGAAATTTTACCCAAGTAAAACTATTTTAAGCACTTAAATAAATCAAGTTCAAATACTAAACACAACCAAATTTAATAATACGTCTCACAGTTTTCAAATTTATTTTTTTTCCAATTAAATAAATAATTAAATGGCTACAAAAATATAATTAACAAATTCACACATAACTGGAAATTGAATAATGGCACTTAATTACTCACACTTAAAATGCAATTAAAGTTTTGTAAGTTTTACTCGTTACTCGGATGCTTTGAAAGGAAAACTGCCCACTCTCCGGTGTGGTGCTGCCAACCTATGCAATTAAAGCTGCAAATCGAGCACATTTAATTGAAGCAACTAAAGAAAACTATTTAAATTTTGTATTGCATTTCTATGTGTGAATATTTAGTAATTAAGTTTGTACGACTGGCTATGTGTGTGTAAATTAATTTATAGCCAAAATGCACGTGGTCCATTGTCTGGGATGACAAATGGCTTAAAGCTGCTGTGAGCGCAACAGTTTTACGTGCTCAACTAAAATTCAAGTCGCAGTGAACCGTAACCATGACCTAAGTTAGAGCAACCCAATGACCTCAAAATAGGCAAAATACAGCCAAGGATAAGGGGCGGTAAAGGGCGTGGTGGGTGAGGAGGTAACACAAGTTAAAGTTCAAAGCGCAGGCATTCACTTAAAATAGTCCAAAACTATTTTAACAAAAGGATTATACGGCAGTCGAGAGGTGTATGAGAAGATAAAAGGTAGACAGTGTCAGTGGTTTAGGTGGAGGCAAAACGGTAGGGGTATGGCATCTATTTCAGTTGATTGACAAGCGACAGGCGGCGAGCAATGTCATTCACTCCAAAAACAAGCAATGGGTCTGCAAATGCTGAAATGAATCCAGAATCGTGAATTCTGATTCCAGAATACTGAAACCGAATCGCATTCGGAATTGGATACGGAATCGGAAGGGTTTTTAGAATGCCGAACGGTGTTGGGGGCGGTACGTAGGACGGTCTGTTGTCTGCTACTAGTTGAAATACTTTGCCGACATTTGCATAAAAATAATTTGCATTTTGAAACTTCACTTGCCGCAGCACGAGAGAGCGAGAGAGAGAGAGAGAGCGAGTGGGAGGGAGATAGAGAGAGAAACGCACGTTTCTATGGGCGTGCCTACTAGCAGCACGCCCCTTTTGCCAGCACTGCTGCTCTGCATCTAAAACTCAGCTCAACAATTGAAATTGAATCAGAAACAAAAATCAGCATTCGAGTCGCAAGTAAATGAAAGAGTCGCCTCCTCGTTCGTTCAGCTCTGCCACCATTTGGTCTCAGCACCCCTCACCTCGCCTCACTCCGCCCCTAACCCACCAGATCATTTTTGCGGTGGGATATAGTAAGGCAGCCATGTTGGCTTTACCGCCCACAAATCACTAAAAATCATTTCGCATTCAACATCAGGCGTCAAAAGCAATTCAAATGTTTAAAAACTCATTTAAATACCGCTAAAAAAAACGCATAGCATTTGTGGTACATTTCGCTACCCTAGCTGAGTGTACTACAAATTTGTCATATAGCTTGTGAAATAAATATTCTAGCTCAAATCACTATATCATTAAGCTAACATAGATGATTGAAGATAAGGTTTAGGTAAGAAAAACTTTGTTATTTTTGAAGGTATTTTAACCATCTTAATTAATTCATAGCAAATCAGAATGCTATATAATACCAAATTAGTATAAAATATATAATAAATCCAAAGAAAATATATAACAAATACTGTGATTCCATAATAATAAATACAAAGAAAGTATAAAACAAATTCTGTAATTTGTAAGAGTATTAAATCTTGGTTTTCAAATTCTTTTTCCTGTTTTTTTTGTTGTTGTTGTTATGGCTCTCCTTAGATTTTTATACTCTCTGCAAGAGTATATTGGGTTTGTGCAAAGTATGTAACAGGCAGAAGGAGGCGTGGCAGACCCCATAAAGTATATATATTCTTGATCAGCGTCACAAGCCGAGTCGATATAGCCATGTCCGTCTGTCCGTCTGTCCGTCTGTCCGTCTGTCTGTCCGTCTGTCTGTCCGTATGAACAAACAGATTTCAGAGATGGTAAGAGCTACAAGTTCGAGCTTGGTGTCAAACGATCAGATATTTAGTCAGTCAATACAAGAATCTTTTTTTTTTTCGATGCCACGCCCCATTCGCCCACAATAAGCAAAAAACTGGACACACCTCGGAAAAAATTGGTGTTTTCGGCAAATATCTCAGTAACTATGGCACCTAGGATCACCAATTCTGGAACGGGAGGTTCGTAGCGACGGCATAGTTGCATTGCCATTTAAAATTTTGGACTGCCACGCCCACTTTTCCCACATTTGATAAAAAAGGCTGGAACCTTCAATGCCGGGTTTGGCGAACTTGTTCGTATCGTACAGTATTGTTATTATATAATACGTGTGGAGACTAACTATATTAAACTATCCTGAAAGGCGCATTAAAATCGGACTATAAACAAGAAAACTAGAAGCGTTACAATATTGATAATTGAACGCAATATTAACCCATAGGTGCAAGCGAGATAGAAACACACAAGCACATGTTCGAACGTTTTCGCTGCCTGTGTGTCGGCAGCGCTGCCCGCGGTTTCTGGCTGCGCCGAATACACACATACATACATATTTGCATCATATACATATTGCCAAACGTATGTGTATTCGCATGCAAACAAATAGATGTGTGTTTGATTATGCTTAGATTGTTTTTGTTTCAACGTGTTTTAATGCAAGTAATTCACATTGTAATATCTCGATACCGATTTTAATAATTTAATCGGGACAAATGCAGAGAGTATTATACGGTCGGGCGCCCTCGACTGTACTTTTCTTTCTTGTTTTTTTTTAAGTCAAAGACCGCTCTTTTTTATGTTATTGGTTACACAAGTTTGTGTCTAGTTCAAGGAAAAGCTCCACAATATCAAAAATCCTGCAACTTCAATTCACTTACACGTGGTGTACACATTTAAATGGGGCAAAAAGCTTAGTGCCCAAACCTCCCCACTTCAAAAGAGTAATACTCTGTCATTTCCTAGACCATTTAAACTGGAAAAAAGTTTACAAAAGTCAGCTTAAAGAGGGCGGTTTTTTATTGTCCACAATAAACACAAAAAAAATGTTTGTAAAGTGCTTAAAATAGACACAAGTCAATTTATGATTAAGTTATTATATAGATTTACAATTTAAAATCAAACATGCAGTTATTATTTAAATACAAAAACAAATATTTTTTTCAGCGAAATTCAACAAGTTTTTGTATTAATATTTTTATTAAAAGTAATTTTTTTTAAAATTATATTTATTTATTTGAAGTCAAAGGTAAAGCTGATGGATTAAAACATACAGAATTATTTATGGAAATATTTTTCTAAAGCTAGTCCATTTTATGTGCTCAAAAGACTCACACCGTTAGTTTTTAGAAATTAAACTCGTTTTTTGCTGAAATAAAAAACTAAAAACCGATTAAAATCATTCTTAAAATTCGACTAACTTAATGAATAGTTTATTAATATATTTACAGGGTAGCTTGAACTTTTGCAAACTTCTAAATTTGCATTGTCGGTTCGTACAAAGTTTCAGTGAAGCAAAGTGGAATAGAAATTGCAATTTAAATTGGAATTGGAAAGAGGTCGTCGTTAATTCGGTCTAGTGGTTTTACAAACCGTAAAGAGAAGCAGCGTGTGCTCGGCTTAGAGGGGCTCTGTCAAAGTAAAACAATGTCAACCACTAGTTTGTCTAAAATACACAGGCTAATTGGGATGCTCATTGAATGAAAGTGAGAGTTAGATAAAGCTAAAAGTCATCGCAAAGTAGTTTTAAGAAAACGGCAACAGACTGCAATTCTTCTACTTTTTCTTTTTCAGGCTAAATTCAGAAAAATCACGAAATCCATTAGAGATGAAACCCATTATAGTAACCAAAACAGGGTATAGAACAAGTCAGAGGAGGTTTGAACACGAATATCCATCAATAGGCCTGTGATTGAAGTTTTGTAGAAAACATTTTATTTTAAAACGATTTTAAACTCAAAGTTTAGTAACTGCTCACTAATTAAATTATACCGAAAAAAAACATTTATTTTTAATGAATAAAAAAATATAAAATAAATTTAAAAAACGTAAAGAATTCTATAAACAAATATATATTGTAAAATGCTAAGAATTTTTAGAGGAACAGTTTTAATTTTATTGTCTCAAAGTCTCAAACTAAATATCACAATTTTGTTTAAATTTAATTTTTAATTTAATTTAATTTTTTATTTGTAACAATTAAAGGGTTCGTAAAAATTGGAAGTACCTCGAATTGCACTGACAATATTTTTTTGCCAAAAATGCTTAATAGCGGTACTTGAAAATGCTACATATGAATGAACGGTTGCGTAGCATAACAGAGAGCACAAAAACAAAACAGTTACTCTTCTGGTCTGCTCCATAGCACAGAACTCCGGAGCAACAGCGAGAGCAAAAAATTTGCGATCCGTTATTTGTAGTTGTAGCAATAACAGACGCAGCGATGCTTCTGCTTCTGCTACAACAATAACAACTACAAATAACGGATCGCAAATTGTTTGCTCTCGCTCTGTACTTCGACGTCCTGTGCTATAGAGCAGAGCAGAAGAGTAACTGTTTTTTTTTGTGCTCTCTGCTATGCTACGTAACCGTTCGAGATCAGAGGAATAGTGGGAGCAAAGCAACATTTTTAGTGAAATTGGAGCTATGTAGCCGCAAATGCAAACACTGCTTAATAGTCCCACTGTGCAACATCCACTTACCCAGCACAGATAGCATCATTTTTGTGCCATAAGTAGTCGACTGATGTACCGTGGGTAGAATGGAGCAATACACGAATGGGGAGTGTGGGACCTAGGGGCGTGGGGAGTAGATGGGGCGGGGTGGGGTAAGCAAACGTGTGGACATTAGGGAGCTCAGCGGAACGTGTTTTGTGTGAAGCAGAGTGGACTAAATTCGTGTAATAACCATACAAAAATTGTATGTCAGCTTCGAGCAAAATCGCCGTTCATCCATAGATAGAGCCATAAACAGATGTGTGATTTCCATTAAAATATAATGGAAATTCAATGTATCGAGATTAAGCTAAAACACATACACACACCCACACACCCACACAGGCCAACACACCCAGAGAGAAAGAGGGAGAGCGTGAGGGGCGTAGAAAGAAAGCAATAGATTTTGGTTAGAGGCTACGTGAAATCATAAACAAAGCATTGCCACAATTCGTGCTTAGGCCATTGGCAAGAGAAATGCAACACGTACCGTTGCCAAGGCCAAAAAGGGCTCACCAACATCATCTAATATGGCCATGACTATCAACTATCGAAGCCTGATAGAGCACATACCAGTTTCTGAACCTCAAACACAGGCTCTCTCTCTTGGCCTGGTTTTTAGCCTGCGTAAGTGGCCAGACATGTTTTGCTGTTGGCCAAAAGCACCAATTGTCTTTCTCTCTGTCTCCCTGCCCTGCCCTGCGTTTTGGTCCTAAAACTTACAGGCTTGCTATCTGTACGTTAGGATGATGCACATGTTTCTGGCCAACAATGCCTGTGATTATAGCCAGCACTTTAAGCTTGCTAACAACTTACCAGCTAAATTCGCTTAAAGGCTTCGCTTTCAATTTATTCAATTTATTATGCTTTGTATTCCCCAATTGACTTGGAATCGAATTTGAAAATTCGTTTACGAGTGGTCAGAAGTGTTGCCAACTACAGGCCACAAAAAACCGCAAAACCAACACAAAAAGAGCACATACATAACTAGAAAAGCGGAAAAGTTTATTTTCTCAGAAAATATTAAAAAAAAAAAATACATAGGAGTTTTATTCGAAAAATGGCCTAATGGGCAGTCCATAATTCCAATAGCCAGATTAACTATTTTACTGGCAGAAACAAAGAAATTTTTACAGAAAAGTTTAAGGGATTATTTAGTATTACTACTACAATCAAAATACTGAGTAAAACAAAACAACTTCTTAAATTGAATACTTCAAAAAAAAAATGAATAAAAAAATTACAAAAAATATTGACTTAAATTCCAATTATATCACGTACACCATTTAAAAGTTAAACGAATTATTAAACATATTTTATGCAATTAATTATATAAATAGGTTTCTCAATTTCGGGATAGAAACCAATTAGATGACGAACAATCATAAACAACCACATTAACAAAGCGGGATAAAAATACAAAAAAATTAGGGAAAGAGCAAAATTAAAAGATGGAGTGACAGAGATAGAGAAGGAGAGAGAAAGAGAGAGAGAGAGAGAGAAAGAAATAGAAAATTGTTAATTGGACCAAACATTAAAATGTGCGAATTTATTTAGGAGAGTAACAGCATAAAATGCAAGTTTACAACAGAACAACAAGAAGAAGGCAAAGAAGCAGGAAAAAAAAAGAAAATGGGCATAGAAAGGAAGCAAAATAAAGAAACAAGAACCCGCAAAAGACAAATCCGACGTCGGTCGCAGCCTTTTCACATAATTATTAACAGAAATTAAATGTCAAGCAGTCGGCAGCTCTGCGTCCCTTATCTAAAATCCCCATAACCCGACCGAAACCTCTGCTAACGCCAGTTTTCAGTTTTCAGTTTCCAGTTTACAGTTGCCCCCTTTAAGCCATGTTTTGCGCTAAAACAAAAGAATTATGTATGACAATAACTGGGTATGTACGACAACCAAATACCTTACAAATCTTGGCTAAGAGTCAAAAAGGTTGTGTATAAAAGCATGGAAATTACTTTGGTGAAAGTTAAGTTACCCTTAGTGAATACTTCAATGACATTTGTTAATAATAAACTAACTTAAAATCATATATAATTTATAAATTTACGTGTTTCTATTTAATTTTTAAGCTGGGATTTCAGAGGAATAAAATAAATATTTAGAAGTTGGACGTTTACTAAACTTTTAGCTCAATTTTTAGCATAATTTTAGTTCCATATGATAAACTATAACTATTGGGAGTACTATAAGCCATAAATAAACTTAAACCAAAACTACTTCATACAAATTCACCCGTAACGAAATTCACTAAAGTACAAGATATTAAATAAACTTCTAAGTGGCTAAAAAAGCTTTGAAATTTCATTATTTACTGAACTTTAATTTGTCATTTAAAACTAAACTTAATGTCAAATACTTTCAATTTCAATAAATTCAAATACTACTTGACTTAGTTTACTTTTAATAAAGTTTTTCTGAAATACACACACTCGAAGCCGAGATCTCTCAGGTATGGCCAGGATATGTGTTTGGTTAATGCTCAGATAGCAATTTGGAGCTGTATGCGTACAATAAATAATTAGCATGGGTTGCAAAGGCTTTAACACATTTTACGACAGCATTTTAATACCCGTTAGGCAAAAAGGGCATTAAAGTAGGGCCTAAAGAGTTGACGGTATACAGTTCGGTATGGCAGCAGATTCGGTATGTGGGGCATTCGGGGTTCGGTTGGTGTACGGTTCTGATTTGTGGCGCGTGGCCGAAAAGTCGACTGACGAGATGAGCTAAGTAAAGCAAAGGGGAGCAGAGAATGGGGAAGCTGGGGAGGTGAAGTAGAGAATTTGCCCGCAATATTTTTCTTGGCCTTGTCTACAGTCTGTTTTCGGTTAACTGTTTACATAATGCGAGCGTAGCATTAAAACCCGTTAAGTAATTATTTGGGCCGCTTTTGGCTTTGACGGCAGGGGCTTTAACTTGGCCAACAACAAATGTGACCCCATCCCCCCCCCCCCCCCCAAACACCCTCTTGTTCAAAGTTTATAAAGTGCACGACAAAGTCGGCAACATTTTACGCACTCTGTAAATTAATTGATTATGTTTTTCGTAGAGCAGACAAGAACACCCTTTTTTTCATGTCTTTTTCCTTTTCATTTTCATTTTCAGCTTCTTCTTCTTTTTGTTTTAATTTTTCATTCGTCCCCCTTTCTCACTCACTCTTCTTTTCGCGCCTTTTGCTTTGTCTTTTGTGTCTTTGTCGTTGTCTTTTGTCTTGGTCCCTGATATAATTGACCGCAAGTGAGTTGTCGTTGCCACAATTACCCAACTGTTAACTGACTTTGAAACCAACAATGTCTTGGCCAGCCCCAGAAAGAAAATTATTCAACTCTTAAATCAACGTTGATTTATAACGACTTCTGGTCGAGCCCATGATTTACTAGGGCTTTTCATTTTGGGACCGAATGACCCACAAATTTCTACACATAAATTGCAATTGAATAAAAAGTTAAGTGGAATGTTATTTAAATTGACACTAGCAATTTGAGAACTGCTAGAAATCTTATTTGTAGTTATTTAAATGAAATTTTTTAAGGACTGTTTAATTTGGTTAAGTGCGCAGAAGCTTTTTGGTGTTTATACTAAATAAAGGTTTTAAAACTATGAATTACGTAGTGTGTTTTCCTTAAATTGTAGTAAATTGATATTATTAAATTATATATTAATTATACCAATAATTAAACCAATAAGAAAATAATTGAACACTCGAAAATTTTAGTTAGATGTAACCCTCTTATTGTATATTGTATATTTGGGAACCTGTGTAGTTTGGTAAAGAAGCCTTTTAACTGTTATTCTTAGCAGTTTTTATCTTCTTACTGTTTTTTTTTTTAATTTTTCACAATTGAAATTTTTAAGTTCTATAAATAACTTCAAATATAACTTATATGATTACAAAATTTAAATTTTAAAATAGTATAATAGTTTTCACGTAAATATAACTTACTTTACTTTGTATTTTAATCATTACTTAAAATTATGTTTTGAATATAGTTTTAAATAAGAGAAAAATTAGGAGTGTGTTTCAAAATTTACAAGTAAAATTATAAATATTTTTATATATTTTTGTTCTATAAATTTATTTTAATTATTTAAACACTAAACCGTGCAAAGCTTTAAAATATAACAAAATAATACATATTATAAAATCTTCAGGATTTATATAGTCATGTTTAAAGTTTCAAGCTGTCTTAGTTAGTGAGTCTATAAAAAATTTAATCATTTTCATACTAAGCTATTAAAAATAAAAAATTTTCTAAAAGTTGTTAACTGTTACTATGGCTACAACAATGTAAAAGCTTTTATTTCTTACCAACCAGTAAATCACTTTACTTACTTAACTTTCTAAAAAATCCAAACTTGGCAAAACTTATCAATTTCAAACAGTCAGCTACAAATTAAGATATAAACAGAAGTATCCAATTAATAAAATACAGATATGAATTTTGAGACGAAAGGAAAGTAGAAAGTAATGAAAGAGAAGACAAATTAGACAAGGATTGTGTTTATTTGAAGCACGATCAGCTTTTGGCCAAATAGGCACAAGTTAAATGCTTTACAAATTGCTGCAAGTTTCAAAGAAAATTCAATGGGCGCAAAAGTTATCTGGCCACCCGACACAAACCACAGATCTCTGGAGCTAACTCACACTCTTGCTCTCTCTCTCTCTCGCTATCTATCTCTTTCTGTCTCCTACGCAGCTTGCTCGTTCTTTCTCTGTCTGTGACAGTGTCTTTGTGTGCTTCCGGATGTCTGCCTATCTATGCCATAGGCACAAAAACTGTTGTTGCTCGGCCATATAATGGTTTGCTTTGCTGTTTTGCCGGCATATTGCGTATACGCACTGCCTGACAAGAAAGGACAAGGACAGGAAGTACAGATAGGGGGGAGGGGTGCGGTCGACTGAAGGGTGAAGACTTTGCAATCAAGCGGGCGCCGCAGCTAGCGTTTATTGCTCTTGAGGCCTTAAATTAAAAACCAATTAGCAACATCTGTTGACAATGTTTTCCCCCTCTGGTCACCCCCCCGTCATCCAACCCGCCGAGCAGCAGCCGTTGTTTCATCATCATCATCGTCATTATCAACATCAACCTTGCCTTTTGCCTTGTGCATCCTTTTTTGCCTCTAGTTTTTTTTTTTTTTTTTTGCTTTGGTTTGAGCTACTCGATTTCGTAATTCGTCTCTAATTCCTAATTCGAAAATTTTGTAATTCGGTAAAACAGTTTTTGCTAGTTTGCCTTTTGTTCAGAGCCTCTGTTTCTTGGCCATGTTTTGTGGTTGTGCAATATGTCATTCAAGTCCCTTTCCCATGCCTTACAAACTCTCTACAGCTACAGCTGGTTGAGTAATGACGTTGCCAGACTTAAGTGTCGATAATTGAGCACAAATCAAGATAAATGCCTGCCTACAAGCCTAATAAATATGCTCAATTAAGGACTCCAGTTATGCCATTGCAGCACATCCAATTCGTAACTTGTGGGGTATTAAAATACAATTCAAGGTGAAATACTCGACGATCTAAGCATTTATCAGATGACACTTTGTTTTCACTTAGGAATTCAGGTAGCACTTAGGAAATTAAATGGAATTCTAAATTTATTGGTTATATTTTCATATAATATTTTTATAACTAACAGCAAGAGCTTTTAAATTTTAATTTATAATAAAAAGTTTAATGTTCAAACAAACTTTGTAGCACATTAAAACATAGTTTTAATTTGAATATCTTGAACTACGCTCCAAAAATTGATTTGTTTTTTAAAAAACTTGTGTTTCCATGTCTTTTAATCTATATTATTCCTTTCTTAATCAGGAACTGATACAGTCACATGGTTTAAAAAACATTAAATGACCACAAAATTGCTCATGCTGCATTTTGATAAACTTGAGCTTCAAAAACATTCGTGAATCCAAATACATTGAAGATAAACGGCTTGCTCTATTTCAGAAAACATTTACTTCAATTATTAATTAGGTCAGAGAGGTGGAATATGTTAATAATGAACGAATAATCGACGCTGCTGCAAAGCTTTCTACAAAGTGCATTGAATATTCTTTTGGAAAGTCACAATTATGTCATTTAGACTATCAGTGAATTTCAAATTGACTGAATCACTGAATAAAATGTATAGACCCCGTACTTAAAAGAGTACAGAGGTCTTCTAGGTCTGTCAGCAACGAAATGTGCATAAAACGTAGAAGGAGGCTTTATTGAAAGTGTATATATTCTTGATCAGCATAAACAGCTGAGATGATATAGAAGTGTCTGTCTGTTCGTCTGCCTGCCATACTAACACATGCATCTCAGAGACTATAAGAGCTAGAGTCACAAAATTTGGAATGAAAGTCCTTCTATGCGTAAGACACATCAAGTTTATTTCAAATTTTAGCCATGCCACCTACCGCCCCCGTAAATTGTAAAAAACTATTTTCATAACACAATAACTTGAAAACTACTGGAGCTATCGGGACCAAATTCGCACTTTATGTGTACGGTACCATTCTTATTGTCCTCGCCAAGTTTGCTACGGATCGGACAACCACATCATTTATCTTTTATATGACAAAACGATTAAAAATGCTAAAATGTTTACTAGTATAGTTACGGGGCCTTTTACAATCGCCTCCCTTGTCTCTAGCCTTTCTTATTTGTATAATTTTGGCTATTAATTCCTAAAGTAAAATTGATTTCAATAGATTTATTCAAGAAACGGCTATCACATGTGTAGTTGATAATATAGGAGCAAACGCAAACACATGCAGTGTGTGATAAAGTATCGTGTTAAACATAATGAACATATTTAGTATGCGAATATGCCTCTCATCCCAAAGCCACTCCCCTGCCCACCACCTGCCATTCACCTCGAAGTCGTCAAAAAACCGTAGCCCCCTAGGGTATAAAAGAAAAGTATAATTAAACGGATTAAGTTTGCGTCAAGCGGGTGGCAACGAGTAGCACTTTTAACGCCAGCGGCCATTTGATGCCTGAGTAGCAACGGTTTTTTTCTTTTTTTTTTATTTTGCACTGATTACGCAACTGAGTAGCATACACACAGCCACACACACACACACAAGTAGGCACTCAAACACATGCACATACGCCAATCACACATTCATAAACGCACCCCCGGGGATAGGCGCCCCTTTGTTTCTAAAGGGGATGTCGGCTTTACTTGCATGAAAAAAAAATACAATGTGTCAAGCACATATGGAACTTTTAATACCCTGTAATTGGAGTGTAAAATAGATTTATCATGTTTATTAAGGCACTTATAAAAATTAACTTTATAGAATAAGTTGAATACTTTCTTTATGTAAATTAAGCTATTAAAAATTACTGTCTGCTTTTCTTAACACAGTGGAATGAATTTTATAACATCGGTTAGTTGTATTTTATATTGATATTTAGCAATAAATATAACACTTAATTAACACTGATTTTTTAAGCATGCTGCTCCAATGGCTCTAATAAAATGATATAAAATGTGTGCAAAGTGTTAGGGTATCCACAAGACAAAGCAAAGTTATTTCAGGCCACACCGTTTTATATGTAGTAGCTTTAACATACAGTAATTCGATACGGCAAAAAGAAAGATCTGTTATCTGTTTAATGTTACAACCAAAATGCTTCTTAAGCCAAAAGTCGCGTTTGCATAGAAACAGAACAACATCCAGTTATGGCTATTTATAAACTGTTTCACCGTTTCACTGTTTCACCGCCCAATCAGCCACGCCTTCCAACGTGTTTCCCTGCAAAATTTCAGTAGCCAACGCGAGGGTATACCAAATATATATATGCGTATGTAAAACTGTCTGAAGAGTCGCGTCGGAGCTGTTAATTACGTTAGAGCGTGTGAGAGTGAATGAACGTAAGCGGCAAGGGGTAGGGAGGGAGGGGCAGCGGCTAGCAGACCACACAGAGTCGGCCGTGGCAAGTGGCAAGTCTAACAACCGCCTTGTGTCAAAACATTAAAGTGCAAAATTAACTGACATGCGGCGTCCATTTCGTGCCAACGTGCCACCAAAACACTAACACCCCTCCAGCCCCTCCACTCCCACCACCCCCAACGCCTCTGCTCTCTTTTTGTATGACACCCAACAAGTCCCTATCCATCACTTAACGCGTTTGTACGAACCTTTTCATGTAATTCTCAATTCACGACATCAAAAGTCAACGTTTTTATCTGCGGAGTTCAGAATATGACACTGCAGTGTTGCCAGATCTGCTCATTTTTAATAAACTGTTCAAATCTATTAATTTTCTAGGTACGCGTTGAGCTTGCAGCAGCTAAAAGACGTATTCATTTTATTAACTAATTAAAAATGTACTTAAGTTGAACATATTTTAAATTATATTTCGCAAATTGAAACATAATACCAGAGTTGCCACTAAATACAAGTACACTATTAAGTTGGCTGCGGTTGAGCAGGTGAAAAACTTAAATATTTAAAATGATTTCACGTAACAAACAGCGTATAAACAAAGTACTGAACTGCAACTGAATGAACTCTTATATTTTACTATATTTTAGCTTAATTGTTCTTTTTATCTAGTTCAAATTTGTACGATTTTGTTGCTGTTCTTTACTGTTATTGTCATCTTAGGAGTATGGGCCACTTAACGATCATAAGGAGCCCTATATTTTAGATATGTGACTAGTGTTTAACCAGCCCAACAATATCATATCGTTGTAAATCTGAATAATTTCATTATTTTAATAAATAATCTACAAGTACCTCTAAAACTTAATATTAGTCAAAATTTCCTTTAGTTGGTGGGTAATAATGGTTTTTATACCATAAGGTCACCCTAAGCTACCTATACTAATGTTATTTCACATCATTGGTAGCTGAAAACATGTTAAACGTTTGAGAAACAAATGAAAGAAAATATATGAAATTATTTACTAAAACTGATTAGGTTTATATCGATTTTAAACTCATCTCACAACTTATCTAGTCATTTTCGTAGTTAATGGAGTTACAGATAAATTGGAAAATTGTTCTCCTTAAAATTTGTTGAAATGTTTTAAAACTTTCCTTATTTTTCGACACAATGTTGTTAATACCTATTTTTGTATTTCCAGAATTAAATATTTGAATAAGTGTTTAAGCAAATAAGAGAACATATTGACACAATCCTAAATACCCAAAAAATTACAGAATTCTGGCTGTTAATAAACGGCTAAATTGCCTAACACCTTAGCACATTCCATTTTATAAATACACTAATCCAAATAACTATACGACAACCCATCACAATCCTACTCCCCTCATCAAACGTAACATTACTTAAATTTATCACCACTAAATAAAGGTTATGATCCAAATAACAATTGAATTGCACACATTAAGTAGTTTATAGTGACCCACATAAACTTATGATACAAGCGGGTACATTGTGTAAAATTTGATCAGAAAAACAGAAGAGAAGTTAAAATGCTGTAAGGAGATGAATTTTAATGCCAGAGCTGAATCGAAGCTCAATCGAGCGATATATTGAAAATTACAAACGGGCTCATGTGCATAAAATTAAATGCCACCGCAAGCACAACCCGCCACAAACTACCGCAAGCATCACCGCAGCAGCATAAGGACCACCGCATTGGGAAGCCAACGAAGAGCAGACACTTTTGAGCCAAATTGAGCGCACCACCGCAGTTCGAAGTTGTCTCTTTTCATTTTTAAAACACTCTCAAGTTTTCAACACTAAAATGTGTATGAGTGTGTGTGTGTGAGAGTGTGTGTGTGTTTGTGCGTATGTGTGTGTGTGTGTTAATATTGACTTGCTACTTTAGCGGAAATTGGGTTAAATGGAGCAAAGCGGAGATTGTCTCCTTGCTGAAATTGCATTTGAATTAAATCAGCAGGCAATCTGCAGTCTATATTTCCCTCCCTCTCACCCTCTCTTACTCCCACGCTCTCAGTAACTTTTTTCGCCCTACCACTAAGCCCCCTTTGGCTGCTCGCTTAAGCCAAATGCTCAGTGGGCTACCAATTATGGGTATTAGTGGTTAATAAGTCACAGTGTCCTCAATTGGATGCGAACTTACTAATTGAACAGGCATTTGTGGGTGAAAGACCTACAGAAAGAGTAACAGTAAAGTGGGTAACGTAAGTGAGACAGAAGGGGAAAGAAAGAGAGGAAACTCAAGTGGATTGTGCTGACAGGGCGCATCACTTCAATTAAACCAATGCAGAAAATCAGTTTAAACCCAATGACGAGCAATAAAGTTTTTTTTCTTTTACTGAACGACATTGATAAATGCAAACAGATAACTGGAAAATTATAGAATAAAAGGTAACTAATAAGGTGAAAAAGAAAAGAATTGGCTTAAGGTAAAAGAAAACTTGAATAATAAATCAATTGCCAGCAGGATAAAAACATGAAAATTACATTAAAAAAATGCTAACGAAATAGAATATTAAGCATTAATAAAATGAGCAAATTTATATAGAAAACTTATGTATAAAATAAGCTTATGACAATTTATAAAATAGCATTTTTAAACCCCGTACTCTAAGAAAGAGTAGAGGGGTCTATTAAGTTTGTTTTCAAATGAAATATGGTTAAAGAACACATAACAAATGTCAGTAGCTTAACAGACTTAAAATAAATATAAAGCAAGTTAAACTAAATATAATTTAAAGACACATAAATACAAAGAAATTACTTTTATTGAAAACTTTTGTTGAAAAACAAGTGCAAAATTTGCTTTTAGCATAAGTTAAGCCAAGTGCACTCTACTCGCGACAAATAAAAAAAAATTATTTAAAACTTACACCGTTGATTGAAATTTAATATTTATAACAAAAACTTTGTAACAAATAACTTTAAAGTCGTCTTATCGCGACTTAAGTTTCCTAACTTAAATTATCAATTGATTTTCACACTTTTCCTGCCAATGATTTGCAAAACTGCATTCTTATATATTCTTGGACAAGACATTTAATTGGCATTTCCATTAGTCGACTCATCTCTTTCGCTCTCTCCTTCTCTCTGTCTCTCCTCCTTCTTCTTTAGCTTTCCCTTTCATTCACTTATGCTCTGACTGTTTCGGTTGGCAATTAATTGCTTTTTTGCGTTTATGCCCAAGATTATTCCCATTTTCACTTTTCACCTGGCCCGTGCGTCTTTATCCCCGACCCCTTTGGCTGCCCATTTAATAAACCCGACGCTTTACAGCTCTCTGGCAACTTTTTGGAACAGCAACTTTTTGGCAACTTAACAACAATTTTCGGTTATGCAAACTTGCAACTTTACAACCAACCAAGCAACAAACAAACGAATGAAGCAACACCGTTGCCCAGATCGCTCGACTATACCAAGCAGCTAGAGCCTTCAGTTTACACATCCATTGCACAGTGGTACAAGGCAGCACTAATTTTGACATATTTTTCCGAGGTTTCTTATACATAGATAGATAGATAGATAGTTATTTGACGAAATCATTGGAGGCTAGCGTGCTGCTACCTTTTAGGCAACTTAATCTAGGGGGATAATTACAATTAGTTCAGCACAATGGATGGTTTTAAACATAGCAACACATATGTTGGGGGAACCCAGACTTAAGAGGTTTGACTATCACAGGCACATATATAAAGAGACATGGTAGGTTTTAGGTCAAGAATCTGTTCAGGAGATCTTGAGGATGAGATAGTTTCTTGCATTCTGATCGTGTTCTTAAGGCAAGAATAAAAATTAATTGAATTATTATTTATTTAAAAGACTTAAATTGAAAAAAAATTCTTTAAAGTTCCAAAATTTGGAATAATTTTTAACATTATTTCAAATTTCTTTCAATAATTTAATATCTTAAACTCTTTCTGAAATTTCTTTCAGGCAAAAGTGTTACACGTTAGTTCATAATTTTAAAATAAATTTCATTTAAACTGTAGCAAACTATTTTGGATATTTTTTTAATTCTTTGTAAATCAAACTCTAGCATTTTTGGAGCATAGCGAAGCTTATAGGACGATACAGCTACATGCTTTCATCCAAATCTTATTGCAATAAGCCTAGCCATCAACATAAAGATAGGCAGACAGATGACTCAAGAGATTGCGCCCTTTAGACACAAGAAACGATTTAAATCTGTAATGTCAAACATATAAAGACACTAAATTTGAGTGATAAATGCACTTAAGAGTCCCTGACAATAAGCTGCAAATAAAAAATATATGCGAAAATTTATACATTTCTACCACTGTGCATTGGGCACTTGCAGCACCGAAAAGTTTGGCGTTTTACGCGGTGAATGCTGAGAAGCCGAAAACTGGTTGCATGTGACGCAGTAATTTATGTGTAACCTGCACCACCAACGACGACAACAACACAAATGGCAATAAGAACAACAACAACAACAACAACAAGAACAACACAGACACCTTGGCAAGGACGCGTCTACCTGATGCCTTTACTGCCTTTTCACACTCATCCGTATCGCAATCGATGTGGGAGTCCCCAAACCCCTTTGCAAAATGTTGTGAGCGTATTTATGGCCATTATTTGCGTGCCTGTCGAAAAACTTTCAACTCTGGTCACATTGAGCCACGGCACTTCCAAAGGTCATGTTGTTGGTAGCTCTGTCCAACAACTTTCACAAAATTCCAAGCACTTCGAAATCGCAACCTCTGAAACTGGATTTTTTCGGTTTTTGCCGCAGCCTTCAACAATTTATTTTTATTCTGCCGAGCAACTCGATAAATTTAGATCTTCCTAGCACATTTCTATAATAAGTTTGAAGGGTAAACAGGCAATGTGTAATTACTTGTTATTAACTGCATTTACTTTTTGCCAACTACTTGAGTAATTAAATTAAAAAAATTGTATTGATCGAGAAGCAACTGTAGGTAACACAAGTAGGAGACGTCCTAAGCCCACAGGCTGCTTGCTACATAACACGATCAAGGAACCATCAGAATATTTTAGTCAGACGACTACTGCCTAATGAAAGAGGAGGTGTCCAGAGGCCAAGGCGTTTTTAAAAGACATCACCCAATTGGACTAAGTAGCAGAAGAGTCGATTAGTTAATTATAAATAATACACACTTAACACTTATAACTTACCATAATGCTATAAGTCAACTTTAAAATATTATAATTTGTTTAAGTTGTATTTTAAAAATAATATTATATTAACACCTTTTACTTATAGTAATAACTTTAATTGTAAATATTATAAATAATTTAATTTAAGTCGTTTAAGCAACAACTGTAAAATTAAGTAAAATATAAGAATTAAAATAAAAACAAAAAAAATTTTTTTTTTTTTAAGTGAAGTTTTTCATTTTTTTTTTTTTACTAATGTTAACTAAGAACTTGAATTTATTATTTGCACATGAAATTATGACTTCAGTTTTATATGTATGTGTATGTGTATGAGTCCACGTCTGGATTCGAACTCGGAGATTGTAGAGTTCTATTTGTGACGAGACAGCAGCTTAGATATCTGAGCTACTGTGCTCGTCGAAAATTGTTATTAAAATTGATAAACTTGTACCACTAACCATACAACACATAGATGCGTCAAACGCAAGATTTTTTGAAAGCAAACGCTAGCTTGCTAATGGACCCCCACAGAACTTCGGCAAAAAGCCGAACGTCATAGCGCCCCAGAGAGCCGATCGCCTCTCAGCAAATTCAACGCGTACGAAAATAAATTTAGTCTGTATCAGTCAACGAAACGATGAGCACGGCTGTGTCGCTTGTGCTCTCGTGTCGTATTTATATGTTTGTCTCTTTCTGGCATGCCAGATACACACATTTTGCAACAGCTCTTTTCAGCAACTGGCTCGCTGCTAAAATTTGTGTTTTCAACAAATTTCCGTTGAGTATGAAAGAGATCGCTCTTTTGTATGGTTTTCGGCGACAGGTGCCCGAGAGAGGCTGTGGCTGCGCTGATAGAGCGAAGATCAAGTACGCAGCAAAATTGTATTGATCTCTGGAGCGCCTTGGTAGATGCGCACTGCTGATCTCGAGTCACAAGTGAAGGTAACACAAGTAGGAGACGTCCTAAGCCCACAGGCTGCTTGCTACATAACACGATCAAGGAACCATCAGAATATTTTAGTCAGACGACTACTGCCTAATGAAAGAGGAGGTGTCCAGAGGCCAAGGCGTTTAAAAAGACATCACCCAATTGGACTAAGTAGCAGAAGAGTCGATTAGTTAATTATAAATAATACACACTTAACACTTATAACTTATCATAATGCTATAAGTCAACTTTAAAATATTATAATTTGTTTAAGTTGTATTTTAAAAATAATATTATATTAACACCTTTTACTTATAGTAATAACTTTAATTGTAAATATTATAAATAATTTAATTTAAGTCGTTTAAGCAACAACTGTAAAATTAAGTAAAATATAAGAATTAAAATAAAAACAAAAAAAAATTTTTTTTTTTAAGTGAAGTTTTTCATTTTTTTTTTTTACTAATGTTAACTAAGAACTTGAATTTATTATTTGCACATGAAATTATGACTTCAGTTTTATATGTATGTGTATGTGTATGAGTCCACGTCTGGATTCGAACTCGGAGATTGTAGAGTTCTATTTGTGACGAGACAGCAGCTTAGATATCTGAGCTACTGTGCTCGTCGAAAATTGTTATTAAAATTGATAAACTTGTACCACTAACCATACAACACATAGATGCGTCAAACGCAAGATTTTTTGAAAGCAAACGCTAGCTTGCTAATGGACCCCCACAGAACTTCGGCAAAAAGCCGAACGTCATAGCGCCCCAGAGAGCCGATCGCCTCTCAGCAAATTCAACGCGTACGAAAATAAATTTAGTCTGTATCAGTCAACGAAACGATGAGCACGGTTGTGTCGCTTGTGCTCTCGTGTCGTATTTATATGTTTGTCTCTTTCTGGCATGCCAGATACACACATTTTGCAACAGCTCTTTTCAGCAACTGGCTCGCTGCTAAAATTTGTGTTTTCGACAAATTTCCGTTGAGTATGAAAGAGATCGCTCTTTTGTATGGTTTTCGGCGACAGGTGCCCGAGAGAGGCTGTGGCTGCGCTGATAGAGCGAAGATCAAGTACGCAGCATGGCGCAGGTTCGAGTGAGGGGACGAACTATTTATTTTAATTTTTTTATTAAAGAATTCTTTTTTTTTAACAATTTTATATTAAAATAGTGTGAACAATTATAAATCTACATTTTTATTTTTAAAAATATACTCTGGCAGAGAGTATAAAAAGCAAAAACATTTATAATTGCATTTAAAAACTGCTCATACTATTTTAATACAAGGTAAAAAAAATTTGTTTAATAAAAAAATTGAAATCAACAATCCCTGTCAAAACTCGAACCTGCGCCATGCTGCGCACTAGATCTTCGCTCTATCAGCACAGCCACAGCCTCTCTCGGGCACCTGTCGCCGAAAACCATACAAAAGAGCGATCTCTTTCATACTCAACGGAAATTTGTCGAAAACACAAATTTTAGCAGCGAGCCAGTTGCTGAAAAGAGCTGTTGCAAAATGTGTGTATCTGGCATGCCAGAAAGAGACAAACATATAAATACGAAACGAGAGCACAAGCGACACAGCCGTACTCATCGTTTCGCCGACTGATGCAGACTAAATTAATTTTCGTACGCGTTGAATTTGCTGAGAGGCGATCGGCTCTCTGGGGCGCTATGACGTTCTGCTTTTTGCCGAAGTTCTGTGGGGGTCCATTAGCAAGCTAGCGTTTGCTTTCAAAAAATCTTGCGTTTGACGCATCTATGTGTTGTATGCAGTGTTGCCGAAACTTTTTCAGCAAAAGTAGCTAAAGCGATGGCTAAAAGTAGCTAAAAGTAGCTAACTATCTTCAAAAATAGCTGAAAAAAGTATCTAAAAATTTTGTTTTAATGAAAATTCCACTTTTTTAATCCACGATTGTTATTATTTCATCGATGACCACCAACTCATCATTTTCAACGCTATTGCTTTTATAACTCCTTTATATATCATTTCTAAGGTACACTTTGCTGGTACTTTTCTAATGTTCATGCGTCTCGGCATTTTTGATTATATACTTCTTTCGTCATTTTTAACTTTAAGAGTGACGCTTGCAAAAAGATATTAACTTTTTGAGTGTTTGTTATTGAAAAAGATATCGATGCAATACACTTTGCCAAATGGTGTTGAAAATTTGTTTCAAAAAAATATCGAAACTAACAAATATACAACCATTTCCCATATTTGTTCACTTTTATTTCAGCTAAATCTAACTTTTCAAAATAGCTAGATTTGTAGCTAATAGCTGTTTTAAAATTTTTGTAGCAATCGGCCTTAAAAAGTGGCCAGATCTAGCTACAAAGTAGCTGATTCGGCAACACTGGTTGTATGGTTAGTGCTTGTACGAACAGTTTTCTTTGTATACTTGGCAGCGCTTATTGAACACAAATTATAGAAAAAGCATAAAATAAACTAAAAGTCGTTACTCAAAACCCAACAACAATTATCACGCCTCAAATCATATAATAAAATTGTTATTAACTTTAAGTAATGAAAACACAGTTGAAAAAGTTATGTCTATAGAAAGCAGTGACCAATTGATTGAAAGCTAATTTAAGAAAATATTTTATTTGTATTTTAAAAATAATATTATATTAACACCTTTTACTTATAGTAATAACTTTAATTGTAAATATTATAAATAGTTTAATTTAAGTCGTTTAAGCAACAACTGTAAAATTAAGTAAAATATAAGAATTAAAATAAAAACAAAAAAAAAAATTTTTTTTTTTTTAAGTGAAGTTTTTCATTTTTTATTTTACTAATGTTAACTAAGAACTTGAATTTATTATTTGCACATGAAATTATGACTTCAGTTTTATATGTAAATTGTGTAATGGATAGGGGGAGAATCAGGAGGTCCACGTCTGGATTCGAACTCGGAGGTTGTAGAGTTCTATTTGTGACGAGACAGCAGCTTAGATATCTGAGCTACTGTGCTCGTCGAAAATTGTTATTAAAATTGATAAACTTGTACGAACAGTTTTCTTTGTATACTTGGCAGCGCTTATTGAACACAAATTATAGAAAGATATATATATATATAAGAAATATACTCAAGACTCAACAGCAATTATCACGCCTCAAGTCATAAATTTCAAATTGTTATTATCTTTAAGAAATGAAAACTCAATTAAACAATGTAATATTTGAAAAAGTTATGTCTTTTTGTACTCTAGAAATTGATGAGCAATTGATTGAAAGCTAATTTAAACAAATATTTTTAACTAATCTTTCGTTGAAAGAGATTAATTGGAATAATCCACAACAAATGATACACACGCTCATTTTTTCTGTGGAAAAGCGCAACCAAATTAAGTGTTTAACTATATCAATATTTTATGCACACACACATACACATATCTATTAGGTGAAAATTTGATTTGATGTGCAACGCATTTTGCAATTTTAAGAATTGAAAATTAAACTGTCTAATAAATAATTTAGAAAGAAAAGTTGCAGTTACTTTGACGTCCATTCATAACAACGAACGCCAACGTCGAGTTGGTTTTCTCCTACTGCATGTGTGTGGGTGGAAGTGTGTGTGTGTGTGGGTGGGAGTGTGTGTACTATGTCTGCTTCCGGTGTCGAAAGTCGTGTGTGTGTATGTGTGTGTGTGTGGTCGGTTGGCTGCGGTTGGCTGTTGTCTAAATTAAATTATAGCTGACACCACACGGACTCCGAAAGAGCGAAAGACCCCCAGACATGGTGGCAAAAGCAGCGAAAAAAACGGAAAATTTGGTTGCAGAGTGGGAAACGTGGGGAAAGTGAGTAAGGGGGAGGAAGGCGGATGGCAAGCGATGTAAGGTGGGAAAATTGAAAGGTGGAAAACTGGTGTTAGCCGTCGTGAGTGCGGCTTGCATTTGTCTGCCACGGTTTTTCTTCATTTTCCTAACCGTAAAATTGTTGTGCTAAATTTATAAGTAAATTGCTTTTTATTTTGTGCAAAGTAAACCGCTAAAAAGCTGTTTAGTCTCGCGAAGTGTTAGCAAAATACTTTTGCCGGCTTGTAGTTGGTTTCACTTGCCTTGTTTTGGTTTAGCTTTAGGTTTCGCCACTGGTTTTCTCTTTCAGCTAAGGGGTTAGCTCAGGTGGGCACTACAATACCTACCAAAAACTGGCAGCTAAACAGCCAACTGGCTAACTTCTTTCCGGTAACTCAAACTTAGCTTCAACGCTTAACTAGAGATGCGTGTATGCATAACTCTTTTTAAAGTTTAAGCAAAATTTTTTTAAATATAAACGGGGGGAAAAAAACTGTTTTATAAGTTAGGGAAACAATTCATATTTCAGCGCTAATAGTTGAAATGCACATCATTTAAATTTTTGGATTTTTTTTTCAAGAAAAACTCTAGATAAAATGCTTAATTTTTCCGCTTTTTTTTTGGTAAGAAATTCTGTTTAATAATTCTAAAATTGTACATCTTTTTCGAGTTACTTTCCTGTACTTTAATTTCAGGTTAGAGCTGAGACTTTGTTTAAAAAATATCCCATTGTTTCAGTAATAATTTATACTACAAATAAGTGCTTATATACTAAAGTATTTAGAAGACTCTCAAACTATAAAATTTAGTAAACTTTCCTGTAAAGTTATATGCTATAAATGGCTCTTTCTTCAGTTAAAAATAGTCTGCTATTACAGTCTATATGTTGTACAAATTTCAGAAGAATCGTACAACAGCATTTCAAACTATTTAAGCAACAACTAAAAACTCAAATGGAGTAAAGTCTTAACAAACGACTTGACGCGTGCCATCTCTAAGCCGTACAACACCTAAGTTAAAGCACAAGTTATAAGTAAATAGAGTGGGAAAAACAGAGGGGCAGTGGTAAGAGGTGGGTGTGGGGGAGAGGCGTGTGTTGGTGAAGCACGACCAGGTGATGGGGAAACTCGCAAATGCTTTGCATGCAAGTATTTTGCGTTTTTGAAGCTTGTTTGTGTTGTGCTGAAAGTGACGTTAAAAGGTTTATCCCATTGAAGTTTCAGTTACACCATAGCGTACAAAATTAAAGTCAACGGATTAAGTGATGCACTCTACTAAGCAGCGACTAGACAACTTTTCCCTCTCCCATCTAACCAAACGAAACTTCTTGAAACTGTTCCGTTTCGCGCACATCTCGAATATAGTTTGCGGTTTTCCTGTGCTCAGCGTTAAAGTTGAAATCATTATTATGTTGTAACTAACCACATGGTAAATGTACTAAGATTTTCTCTAAACAACTTTCAAGTCTCAAATATCAATCGGATAACGTTGATTTGTTATTTTATGCAAAACAGCCAGTTATACGCAAACTTCCACACAAACCTCCTGAGTTTTTTCATATCTTTACATCAAGAAATGAGAAATGTATCAAGATAGGCATGAAGTAAGGGTGTTATAAACCGCCTGATTACAGGCTCCTAAATGTGTTAGTTGGTGCTGTAAGTAGATAGTTTATGAATAAAATATTCACTTTGTTTCAATTCAACAGACACGCCTTCCGGAACGTCTGTTGATGATTACAAGCTCTTTTTAGGATTATAGTATGAGATAGGAGTACAGATGTTGATATTGATTAAAAAATTATGCTTATTGTACATACATATAGACAAATTTAAGAGGCTACATATAGTAAGAGTTTAAAAAAATAATTTTGTTTTGTCTTAAAAAATACTTTCATCATTCTAGGCTTTCTAGGTTTTTTCTTGAAATTTTAACCATTTGCCGAAGCACCACGCAACGCTTTTTTTATGACTCAGCCAACTATCAACACGATTTCTCAAAAATAGCTAAACCAAGCAATTTCACATTTTTACAGTTTATTTTCTAGAGTTTTATCGAGACTGTCTTATATTTATTTAACATTCATTTTAACAAAATCCGTTTGGTTTTTCTATTTTGATTGATCCACTTTAGGGGTAGAGTGGTCACCGCAAAACGCTTTATTTTTTAAAAGAGCCGCCTATAGCAGGTAGAAGCACTGTTTTATTAAAAATACTTTAAATACTCTTCAAAGTTGCCATTATATGTGTTCAACTGCTCAGAACAATAAATTTTAATATTTTGTTAGTTTTGTAATGCTGTTAACTAGAAGTAATTTCTTAAATTTCGTAATGATTTTCGTCGCTAACAAGATGTGAAAAAAAAACCTTTTTTTTACTACACAACAATATTTACTTATACAAATCTTAAGTTGTATATGGTTTAAATGTTTTAATGTTATAATAACATAAAGAAAAAGGAATTACAATGTCCATCGGCAACCTAGTTTGGAGTAAGGTTCTCTACCCCACTAGAGGTAAAGTAAGCCCTTAAAAAACTATTATTAAAAACTATTATTAAAAGCAAATTCAATTTAAAAATAGCTTGTGTAAATTTTGAGAAGTCCGAATAGTTTTAAACTATTTCTTGCGTTTCTTGCTGTTTGTTTTCGTCTGAAACTGTGGCAAATCGGCACAGAAAAGTATCTGGAAAACGAGTAAATAAATCAGATTTGTAATGTATATAGAATTTATATCACAACTCACCGATTGAGCCCAGCCAGCGTATTTGCCATGAAGCTGCTGAAAGTGCTGAGCCACCTCATCGTAAATCTTATTGGTAATATTATCTTTGCTTGACAAATGGGGCAAATAAAAACGCTGGGCAATCTTATAAATATGCGTATCAATGGGCACCGATTCCAGATGACCCAGGGACATGAGACAAATGCAATCGGCTACTTTGTAGCCAATGCCAGATAGCTGCACCAAAGCCTCACGTGCCTCGGCATACGGCATTTGACGCAGTTGCGCAAACCAAGCATCGCCGCCAAATTCCTTAATCTGTTGCAGCGAACGTGTTATATACTTGGCACGATAGCCAAATTTGGCAGCTCGCAGTTCCTTGTCAAGCTGCTCGCTGTTGAGTTCACCGAGCACCTGTAGGCTGGGGAATGTGTACACATTCTGACCATGAAAATTTCCAATCTTGCGCCCGTAAGAGGTACAAAATGACTCAATCATAGACGATATGCTGTAAGTAACTCAATTTACTTTTGGTGTCATAATAAGCGTTTTATAACTCTTCTCACCGTTTGATATTATTATTTTGACTGCACAGAAACGACACGATGTTCTCCAACGGATCCTGGGCTAACATGCGCACCGGTTTACCAACAAATTTGGTAAACTGCTCATCGGCCTTCAGCCACGCAGCTTGTTCCTGTTCCAAATCAAAGTCCGCGCGCAAATAATCGCTCAACAAAGCATCGAACTTTTGCTCCTGATTATCTGTTAGCGTATGTGCTTCATATGTAATGTGTTCGCTGCTGGGCGTCAGCACCCAATAAGTATTTAAAGCAACGCCACAATATTTTATATGCGGTTCATCGCACAATTTGCGCCAACTAAAGACAAAATAAACAGCTTATTGATTTTTTATTTTTGTGACATTTTTATGCTCACCGAAAGCTTTGGCCGCCAAGCAGCGTACGCTCCAGATCGCATACATTGGCAGCCAAATTAATTTTACCGCATTGTTTTAAAATTTTCGACATTTGTGTGTTTAAATTGCAAATTAAAAACAAAATGCGCGTGCAGCTGTTGCATTGCCGATAAACGATACCGCAAAACCTATCGATAGGACAGATTTCACGATGCGATAGCAATTACAAAGCATACGATAGTGTTTTTGAGTTGGGCGCGTGCGAATTCCATTGCATATAATTTGACGATTTTTAAAAATAATAGATAATCTTCTTATAGTGCAAAATAATATAATGTATTTTGTAGCGACTCATAATAAAACCCAAGATTTTTTTGTGTATTGTCTAATTTTGTTAAAAAAATAAAAATAAATAAATTAATAAATTGAGTTCACGATAGATTGAACAAGTTCACTAGTTCATTTCACCGACCCGGTCAATTGAACTTATTCAGAACTGAACGAAGCGACACAACTCTACTCTACATGGAAATAACTTTTATTTAGTATTTAAAACAAAAGATTTGTGAAGCAGCAGCAGCCTCACACATCAATATACAGGGGCTTAAAGGCAAATACCACATAGAAGGGCACGCACCAAACACTTAACATTATTATGTCAGGCAATATCAACAATTATTCAACTCTAATGTAAGTGGAACCAACGGTTGTTAAACATTCGCAACCGCCCAAAACAATAACTATTTAACATTATAATGCTTAATAACAAATGTTTGCATGCTATCAACAACAACAACAATAATCACAATAACCATAACTAAGGCATGCAACGAATCGTGGATACGGCGAACCAGCGCAATCACAATCTGAATCGCTCAGAAATATGCAAAAATTGCCGCACATAATGGCAGAAACAGGTCTGCCAATGGGACACAGGTAAAGTAATTTACATGGAACATTTTGATTATATAAATAAGATTATTGAACACTCATAGCATTGATGATCGCGAGAAGGCAATTGTGGATAACATAAATGCGGATCAAAATGCCGTAACACATCTAAAATATATCAACTCTGAGCGAGACTTATCGCTGCCACTGGAAAAGCAAAACAAAGCGCTGGACAAATATCTAGACAGCCAGGAAGATGGTAACTCCCAACAGTTTGCTTAAAGAATACAATTGACTGTATGTTTTAACAGATGTATCGCTACGCAAGTATTTGGTTTTTGGCGTCCAATGGGTTTCCCTGGTCACCGAGAATCTGCTCAGTCATCCATTCATAGTGCTGCGACGACAGTGCCAAGTTTACAATGCATCGCAACGCTATCACTTGCATCCATTTCAATTGCTGCCTAGCATTGTGCACCTACATCGACGTCAGGGCGTCACAACGCTCTGGAAAGGTCTGGGCAGCTGTCTGCTGGTGCGTGGCATGACTTTGGCCATTGACGATGTGATCTGCAAGGTAACCAGTTGGCCCAAAGACGTGGATAGCCGCACCACACTCAAGCGCTTTGGTCAGCACATATTACTCAAATGGTAAGTTGGCTTTAAACTTTAGCTACCAATATTAATCAGTGTTTGTATTACAGCATTAGCATTGGTCTGGTTGTGCCCTTCTATGCGGCGTCTCTGGTTGAGACCGTGCAGAGTGATATTGCCAGCGAGAAGCCTGGTCTATTGGATGTCTTTCGTGAGGGCAGCCTGCGTTTGTTCTACTGGAGTTCACCGCAGAAGGGTCGCATGTTGCCCGCCTGGGCATTAATTGGTCCCAGCGTCACGATGGGCATTACCAAATATCTATTTAGTCTCGTTATTCGTGGCGTCTCCTCGCGCATTATGCGTCGTCGTCTTACCCAGAAGCAGGAGCAACGTGGCGCCAAATATCGTGATGATACGCTGGAACATCAGAATGCTGAAATCTATGCCAGTCTAATTGCAATGCTGACAACGGAGGTGCTATTCTTTCCATTTGAAACGATTCTCCATCGCTTGCAATTGCAGGGAACACGCACGATTATTGATAATCTGGATAATGGCTATGCGGTAGTGCCGATTTTAACCAATTATCAGGGTGCCATCGACTGTTATCGCACCACACTGGTATCTGAAGGATTTGGCGGTTTATATAAAGGTTTTGGTGCAATGATTCTACAATTTGCCGCCCACGTTGCTGTCATTAAGCTAACCAAATGGGTTGTTGGCCAAATTACCGAATGTATTTCAAATCGTCCTCCTGCCCGCATCGTACAATATTATAATCTTGATCGTGGCGTTGGTAATTCAAATTCAACAACAATTTCCCCGAGCATCTCAAGCACTGAACTTGATGCCCATAGTGTTGGACAGAATTCGCTTGATTAGAGCTCTCTGGGTTATAGCCCACTAAATCTAATAATTTCCCATAACTTTTACAAAATTCAATGTACGACTTTCGACATTCGCTCAGTTGCATGATCGGGCGATAGTCAAGTTTGTTATTATCTTCTGTTCTTTCATTTTGCTGTGATAACTTCCCAACTCGTCCAAGCAGCGAGTCGTGTGTTTCATATATATATCTATATATATATACAAAATATATATGCATTATATTTTTTTCTTCTCTTCGGCGCCTTCTTTCGATCAATCGCATTAAAGTTTAGCCAAGAATGTTATTTATTGTGTACTGATCAACAACAGAAAACAAACAACAAAAAAAATATCTATGTATTCAGCAAATTGTTTGGATTGCATTCAAATTTTTTCTCGCCAAATTTCAATGATAAAATCATATAAAAAAAATTTCGAAATCCCAGAAATGTTAAATTAAAAAAATGTTTTGCTTTAAATTATGAAAATGTATTTCTTTTTAAGGGGAAAAGGTTTTTGGCTGAAGTATTTTACTCTAAGTTTTTTACAGATCTCAAAATGTGTTTTTTGGAAAAACAGAAAATTCAAAAAACTTTCAATAACTCACAAGAATCCAATACTAGGTCGAAAACTTGAGTTTTAAATATTTCCTAGAAATCTAAATATATTTTAAACTTGTAGTTTTTAGTTCACCATTTTTTTTGAAAGCAGAAATTCCAATTATTTGAGAACCAACTTTAAAAATTCTTGCATAAACAATTTAGAAACGTTTTCAATAAAGTATATCCATGTATAACTCTAGATATAACTTGGAACTTAAGTGATTCCTGTCTGAATTAGACTATTCCTTTTAAAATTACATTAAAAGACTTGCGATATATTTTTTTTTTAAGTTTAAGTTTAGTTTATCCAGTTTCTATATTATACAACAAAAGTGAAAACGAGTTAATGGCCCCCAAATGGAATGGTATTATTCCGGTTTGTAGGTGATGGTCTCGTCCTTGAAGTTGTGCACCTGATCGTACCAGATATCCTCGGGCACATTCTCATCACTGTCGTACAGCGTGGGAAATGGTGGGGCGTCTTTGGGTTTGCGTAGCGGCAGAATTGTGTCATAAATGTAGACGAGACCGTTTGTGGAGCCCGCCACAGCACTACCCTGTACCCACATCACATTGTATTTGGTGTTGATGCGCCAAATGCGCAATCCCTTGATGACGCGCCAACGATTGCCCATGTGGCCAGGCATCTTGGTGCCCGGCCAGACGCGACCCTTCTCACCGCCGCCACCAATATTACCGGGACGACGATGTGTCTTCGTCACACCGTGGGAGGCGGGCATGCCCTTGAAGCCGTGACGCTTCACCACACCCTGGAAGCCATGATAGACGCTGCAAAGTAAAAGGATTAAATTAAATACGAGTCTCCTTTAACAACAGAGTCTAGGGACTAATAAATCAACTTACGTCTTGCCGCGCACATCTACAAAGTCGCCGACGCGGAAATGTCCAACGTTGAGCGGCGTGCCGGGTGCAATTGCCGCCTCCGGTGAGACAATGAAACGCGCCAGATTCTTAGTGGGCATCACACCAGAATCCCGAAAGATGCCGCAATACTCTTTGGTCAACAGGGCGGGATTGGTGCTCTCAGAGCCAACCAAGACGCAGCCGTAGCGATTCAAGTTGTGGACATTGGGACGATGCGCTGGCTGGTACTCCTCAGGTGGTATGTACTTCACTACATGATTGTCCACCACCTGGAGCAGTGTGGTGCGCACACGTTCGCCATTCTTTAGCCACAGTGGATACTGTCCAATTTTGCGTGCAATCAATCCACAACGTCGCACTTTTGGTGTCCATACAGCTGCATCTGTTGGCGCTGGCGGTGTCTTAACCAATTGCTTCTGTTCGTAGGTCTGTACGCCCTTAATTAGAGCCGGAGCACCGTAAATATCATGGACAACTTCCTTGATGAAGCTGCGATTCTCGCCCGTCACATTGTCATCCGTTTGCTGTTGGAGCACATGATTAGTAACATGTAAACCCAACTGTTTATATTGTCTTACCGAGCGCTCTTGTCGTATAAACCAATAAGGATTCCTCAATCTTGGTCGATTTAAATGTCCCTTTTCACGCACTTGTGTAACACAAACGGCGGCCGGGTTCAATCTGTATTTAGACAAGAAAATAAGGTTATAACAGCGCTTTGAATGAGCTCGAACTACTCATATACGGACCGTAGGCGCGCCAAATCGCATATAACTGCGCGCAGCATATTAATTATATAAGTTTTTAATACAAAAAAATCAAATAAAAAACATTTAATAACAACAGCATGCAGCGGACTAGAGCTGGAATTATTATCGATGGCGGAATCGATATATCGATATTTTGTCCTATTGCCGAATCGTTGCATCGATGCGATACATTATTCCCAATGTCTTTAACATCGATTTATTTTTATCTTAGTGGCAGCGCTGTCAGCTGTTCCTTATCTGGCAACGCCAACAGCCAACAGACTAAACTACAAACACGTGCGCGTTGCATTTGGCGGCGTGTTTTCTTGCTGCTTGATCTAAGTTTTAATTGTTTTTACTTTATTATTGAGATTCGATTTAAAACGACAGCAGCAAAATGGGCAAGAAAAGTAAAGTTGGAAAGACGCGCAAGGATAAGTTCTACCAGTTGGCCAAAGAGACAGGCTTTCGATCGCGTGCCGCCTTCAAATTAATACAATTGAACCGCAAATTTGGTTTCTTGCAACAATCGCAGGTATGCATAGATTTGTGTGCCGCACCTGGTGGCTGGATGCAGGTGGCCAAACAGAACATGCCCGTTTCGAGCATTGTCATAGGCGTCGATCTGTTTCCCATACGTCCCATTGCGGGCTGCATTGGTCTCGTCGAGGACATCACCACAGAGAAGTGCCGTCAAACACTCACCAAGGAGCTGCAATCGTGGAAAGCTGATGTTGTACTCCACGATGGTGCACCAAATGTCGGTCGCAACTGGCTCTACGATGCCTATCAACAGATTTGCTTGACACTTAATGCGCTTAAACTTGGCACACAATTTCTGCGCAGCGGTGGCTGGTTTGTTACCAAAGTATTCCGTTCCAAGGATTACAATGCATTGCTCTGGGTACTCAAGCAACTGTTCAAGAAGGTGCATGCCACAAAGCCGAGTGCTTCACGTAAAGAATCTGCAGAAATTTTCGTTGTTTGCCAGGGCTATTTGGCACCAGATCGCATCGATCCACGTCTGTTGGACGCCAAATATGTGTTCGAGGAACTGGATCTGGAGGGCAAGCAGAAGAACAGTCTGCTGCATCCCGAGAAGCAGAAGCGCATCAAGGCCGAGGGTTACACAGAGGCAGACATTGCACTGCGCAACGACTTGGCTGCATCGGAGTTTATGCAGGCGGAGAATGCTTTGGCGGCACTGCAGGGAATCGGTTCTATACGCATCGATGATCCACGTATTGCCAATCACAAGAAGACCACCACGGAGATACTCGAGTGCTGTAAGGATTTAAAGGTGCTGGGACGTAAGGATATCAAGGGTTTGATGCTCTGGTGGAAGCACATCAAAGAGGATTTGTTTAAAACCGAGAAGGAAGGCGTAATCGAAGATCCCGAGGCCGAACAGGAAGCACCTAAGCCACTAACACAAGAACAAGTCGAGGACATGGAGGACGCTGAGCTGCAGCAACAGATCGCCAGTTTGGTGGATGAGGAGCAAAAGGATTTGAAGCGTAAACGCAAGAAGACACTCAAATCAAAGGCTAAATTGCAGGAAAAGATGAACCTTAATATGGTCATCAAAGGTGATGAGGGTCCCGTCGAGGAAACCGAGCACGAGATCTTCGATCTGAGGAGCATCAATAATGCCAACGAACTCGATGACATGTTGGATGTTCAGCCCGATTTCGATGTCGAAGGCGATGATGTGGAGCAACCCAAATTGCCCAAGTACAAGAAATACGACAAGGATGACAAGCGCATGGATGACGATGCCAACTATGAGAACGATGATGAACCCGAGCCGAGTGAAGATGAGGACAGCGAAAGCGATTTGGGCGAAGAGGGATTGGGACTCAGTGACAATGAAGACCAGGATGGCGATGATGCCAAGACCAACAAAAAGAAGAAGAAGAAGGGTGAACATCCTTTAATCAAATCGGGAGATTTTCGGGACAAGGACACAAAGCGACAACAACGTGTCTCGCTCTGGTACGAAAAGGATAATCTACAGAACCTAGACAACGATCCAGACGATGATGAGGAAACCTATGATCTAGACAATCTAGCCAAGGCATACAAGGCCAAAGGTGTTGCTATTCTAGGCGAGAATCGTTCAACCGAAGAAACCGGCACCTTGGCCCTCGGCAAAAAGGCCAAACGTCGTGCACGTCACGATGGTCCCAAGGAGGACAGCAGCTCCGAGTCATCCGATTCCGAGGAGGAAGTCGATGAGGATGAGAATGAAAAAGTAGCAGGAGATATGGCAAAAGGTAAGACACGAAGAAGAGCGAGAGGGAAATATAGCAGTGAGTGAGAGGGAAATAGCAAGCGTGATGGCAGAGAGAGAGGAAAGATGGGTTAAGGTATGAGGGAAGATTGAATAGGGAGAAGTTAGTGGGAGTTATTTAGGGGGATAGGGGAGATTAAAGAAAGGAGGTGGCTTTCAAATTGACATAAGCAGAGTGATAAAGTTAAAAATAAAGCGGAAGGAAGATAGGACTTAGGAATAAATTTCAGAGGAGAGAATTTGGACTAAGGAAGTACTATTGGTTAAGGAAGAGTTAAAAAGCATAATTATCATTAAGATGAAGACGATCCAAAAGAACAGAGATTTCGAAAGAAGAGAGAGGTAAATTAGTCAGTTTAGGTAATAGTTTATAGAAGTGTTACCAAAGGTAGTTAAAATAGTTGGAAAGGAGGAAAAGATTAAAGGAAAAGAAAGTTGAGGAAAAGGAAAGTTTGCTTACACAAAAATGTGATAAAAGGGAAATAGTAAATGAGAGATATTGGCATTACTTGATAATAACTTATTTACATTCACGGTATTTTGAAATGAGTATAAAATAAAATGTTCTTCCTTTGCAGCACCCAAGGCGAAGAAGGTGCGTTTGAGCGAGGAGGAATTGGCGCTGGGAGCACTGCTGGTGCGAGGCAAGAAGACACGTCGTGAACTGGTCGATGCTGCCTGGAATCGTTATGCATTCAACGATGAGAATTTGCCCGTTTGGTTTGTGCAGGACGAACAGGAGCACATGACAAAGCCACAGCCGGTGCCCAAGGAGCTAACGGAGGAGTATCAACGCAAAGTACAGGAACTAAATGTACGGCCCATCAAGAAGGTAATGGAGGCAAAGGCACGCAAGAAGCGACGCGCCACCAAGCGTCTAGCCAAGGCCAAGAAAATGGCCGAGAAGATCATGGAGAATGCGGATGCAACGTCCCAGGAGAAGGCCAAACAGTTAAAGAAGATCTACAAGAAGGCACAGGAGAAGAAGAAGGAGATTACCTATGTGGTGGCCAAGAAGCACACAGCATCACGACGTGCTCGTCGTCCAGCTGGCGTTAAGGGACGCTATCGTGTTGTCGATCCACGCGAGAAGAAGGACAAACGCTCGATTGTGGCCAAGAAGCGACGTGAGAAGGGCAGCAAAGGTTCTAAGGGGGGCAAAGGGGGTAAGGGCAAGCGCTAATCGACCCCGCAAAGACCCTACATAGTGCATTACGAAAATGTCTAGCCTTTAAACTACCCTTGTAAATGATAATGTATAGAATAAATATAAATCTAGTGCATAAACTTTTTTGGTAAAGCGAATCTTTTAACATAAGTTGTGTAACTGATCAAGAGATGTAAAGCTACACGCATTTAGACAGAATATTTAGTCTATTTAAGGATACAAAACTGAGCTATAAACAATTGTTAACAGGTAAAATATAAGTTTTGGAGCTTAAAGCGCGCTATTGGCCTGATAGGAGTAGAATTTCTCATCGTCCTGTTCACTGACCAGCTGCAATTTGCCCTCCTTATGCAGTTTGCTGAGATGATGATTGACATTATAGGCAGCAGCAGGCCACAACTGCTCAGGCGTCTCCTTGTAGACCACTTTAACGACATCCATGGCTTGCCACGACTTGACGGGACGCTCAACAAAGAACTGGAAGATTTGCTGCTCCCGCTGATTGCGATGCTGGATATAATATTCAATCTTAGAGATGGGTTCCTCAATAATATTGCCATGTCCTGGATAGATGCGCTGTGGTTTGATTTGCAAGATCTTGTCCAAACTGCGCATATACTCGTACAGATCCTCGAAGACAGCGGTGCCCTCGCCTATAACAGAAGTCAATTTATACAAAGATTTAGAGAATTTCCATATTTCACTCACCCAAAATGCAATCACCGCTGAAGAGCTGGCCGTCATCTGTGGTCAACACCACATGATCTGTTGTGTGTCCGGGCGTATGAACAATGCGCACTTTGGCGCCATCTACCGCAAACTCTTGTTGGTCCGCTAGTGAATGGACTTTAATGTCACTGGGAATCTCGGGACAATTATCGTTGGCATCGCCTCGTTTGTATTTAAACACCTGACAATCTGTATTGAGGAGCGCTTTAATGGTAAAATAAAAAAAGAAGAAAAACAACAAACAAAAGACAAAACACCAATAATGTCTAGCCCACTCCAGTTAATTGCGAATACACACCTTTGTCGGCCAATTTGGAGCCTACAATATGCTTGACGCCACCAACGTGATCGTGATGCCAGTGCGTCAATATAATGGTGCTTATGGAGGCCTGCTCCTGGCGCAGCACACCATTAAGATGCTCAATGTATTGCGGCACATTCTCATCGCCGGTGTCAATAAGTATACGCCTTTAAAATCCACAAAAAGTTACTTTTTGTTGAACTTTGGAATTTCAATTTCAAAATTCATTCTCACTTTTTACCGTTGCCCAGCAGATAAGTATTTGTGCCTTGTAATGTCATCGGCCCGGGGTTGCAGCCCAGTATGCGTATTATGGAGGAGGTGAGACGTGTTACCGGCGGTATGAGTGCCATGTTTGCCTTTTGCCAGTTGAAATAGTTGTGCGGCAATCGCTTATCAAAGCACTAAAACTAAGCGCAGACTATACAACTGCTCAGCTGTTCTGCAACAGTTGTGTTTTTTTATTACTTTGCCAGTGTGTACACACTAATTGCAAATTGTTGTTTATTTTGTTTAAAGTTATGCTATAATAAATAGATATTTAAGCATTTTACTTATGCGTTCAGTAATTATTATTAATCAATTCTTCTATACTATATTAAATCTGAAACTGTGTATTTTTTGATGCCCATAAAACAGTGTGTCCACCACAAGTCACGTAAGTAAATATAGTCGTTATCGATAAATTGCGCGTTGTTGCTATCGAAAATCGCTTTTTGAATTTTGTTTTGCTGCCCTACCATCCCCAAAGTAATTAAAACCACTTTTATTTTGATTTATTATTTCTCGTAAGTTTTGTTTATTTTTGTGTTTTGTTTGCTTTTCTTTTGACTAGGATGCAGATGCTGTATATACTATTACTTGTATATATAGATAACTATTTGCTTTATCTTCTTTCTTAATCATTTTGATGCATTAAAGAGATTACAATTATGAACTTAAAACGCTTCTTTTTCTTTTAAAAATGTTTCAACTACGTTTCATTTCTTTACATACATACGATTTGCAGATTGGTATTATGTAGAAAGACAAATTTATGTGGTGAAATTGTTTCAAAATAAACTAAAGTAAAAAGATTTGAGTTCTAAAAAAATCTGCATACAAGGTAAAAACAAATTCAATTACATAAAAAAATGGTGTTAGTTAAAAAAAATGAACATTGAGAGTGCAACTGGCTGCAACTGGCTGCTATGTAAATATAATATAGTACATAATAATAGTAATACATAATAGATAGATAATAGTTTGATAATATAGTGTAATTTACTTGTGTATGTATGCTTTTAAAATATATATATATATTTATATATACTATATGTATATCAATATGTATATTCCATATAAGCTTAAATCAATTCATATATAAGACGAAAAGTATTCTCATAATATTGCATTATTTTTTGTTTGTTGTTAAATTATTTAGTTAATTTTTTTCTTTTCTTTTGTTGAATTTAATGGCCACGCGTGTTTCTTATGTCTTTTGATTTATATTTCGAAGACACATTTTCAAAAAAAAAATGTATAATTTATACTTTTTTGTTGTTCGTTTTGGTTTTCTCCTCTCTCACTTTAATTTTGCATTTCTTTTTTGTTTTTCTTTCTTACTTTTGTTGAACACATTTTTTTCGACCTGGCTAATTACTAAATTACTCTTTTTTGTTTTAGCTGCATTTGCATATATATATAAATATATATGTTTTGTATAAAAATAAAAAAGACACATACTATACGCTATATAAATATATATATAAAACATAGATTTGTATATATATATGTATACATATACATATTAATAATATAAAATGTGGAAGAAAATTAGTAAACAAAGTAGAATGAAAATATAGAAATGCCGCGATAAAAGCTTGACTAATTTACTGGAATCTTTCTCATAATATCCATCCAAGAACTCAACTAAATATATAAAACTCTTTGTTCTACACACATGAGTCGCACAAAGTAAAAATTTTTACACAAGATTCATCAAATAATTTTAAGATGGGAAACTATAATTGGAAGCAGTTTAAATTCGATGTCAAAGCTCCAAACATTTGAGTATAAAATACCTTTTGAAAATAAACCGTCGAACACCTTCAGACCAACTTTGGTTAGGATTACACTACTTATAGCAACAGTTTTTTTGTGTTTAAAATACTTTGTGCTTATCCCAATGAAAGACAGAGATTTTTCTGCTAGCTGCCAATGAAATTTTAAAATGCTATTCTATTTTCGAGTCAGAGGGGGGTAAAGAGAGCAAGAAGAAAGCTGTAGAAAGCTAACTGTAAGCACAAATTGCTATTTTCTTTGTTATTGGCATTGCAATTGTTGACAACAGAAAAGTTTTGATCTCGTTACTCGCTCGCGGCAGGAGTTTTAAAGTTTTATAAAAAAGAATTGTTATAAACAAAATAATACATTTGGAAATTACCCTATACCGCAAGCAACACTGCGGGTATGCTAGTACTATATAAAAACTGACTGTTGATTTTCGTTTTTCTGTTTCTGTTCATTGTGGTGGCTCATTGTAGCTCTTCTCTTAGCTGATCATCTCGCGATACTTTAATTTGTGCTTGGTCAGCATATCGGTGACCGTTACCAGTTTCTTTATCGATAAAATGTTCGATAACTCTTGCAGTTCCGGTAAATAGGATACGCAGATGTGGTGCAATGTGGCTAACTCACGGCCTGTAATCGAAAATGGTTTATCGTTTTATTCGCAATCGTTAAGTGTTATCGTTTATCGACTTACCAGTGTCCTGTGAATTGTGATTTGAATTTTGCTCGACAAACATGCCCAACGGCGGATTGGGATCGGTCACCAGCGACAACTGATCCAAGAACACAATCATGCGCTCCTTATTCTTCAATATAAAGGGATTAACCACCTCCATGTATTGCTCCTACGGGCGATAAAAACGATTATTTCCCCGATTAATCAAAGCAGAGATAAAGCTGACGTTTCAACGAAGTAAACCTAAGACTAAAGCCACTAGTAGGCTTAGAAAACGAGTCCCAACGTGTGATTTTCCCGCAGTTGTAATTAGTCTTACCTTGCCGCCAAATTCAATAAGATTGGCCAAATTCTGTAGACACTTGGCCACCATGATGAGGGAACGCGTAGCAGCCGTTGGCGGTGTCTCACTAACCAATCCAAATTGCCGGGGATTGAGCAGCGATGGGCAGAGCAGACGCAGGAATATAAAACCAGAGACAACACGTGTGCGTACCAAACGTTCCGTTGGCCATTTGGCCACCACAGCCTTTTGCAGGCAATTGCAAATGTAACGAACATTGCGTGGACATGCATCGGGTGATGTGAATATCGATTGGGTAACAAGATCAAGTATCTGTAAAAGGAACTCTGCATTTGTGCATGCATCATCGTTGACATCCATTTTTGTGGGATTCAATTCCGCCGACTGTTTGCTTTCCAATATACGTTGAACGGTCTCACTGACCGCCGACTGTAGGAATCCACTGCATTCGGTACGCATATACAAATCCATCAATGTGGTGGCCAATGAGGCGCCACGGAACAATGTCGTTGTCTCATTCTCACGTGCCACCTCCGCTTGGCATAGAATCCGTATCAATTCCGTTTCACGCTTCTCGTGCCGGAACACACGCAGCAGGGCCGTTGCCAACGGTACACGATCATTGTGACAGAGTTCAGCGAGTGCCTTGACTGCATATAGTTCCGGCTCGAGAAGCAATTCCTGCAATGGACTATACTCCTCGCAGGGCATTATCAGATCATCCAGATACCGCATACGTAATCTCAATGAGCCCCATTCGCCCATGGGTGTCATGCCCGTTAGCTGATACCAGCCCTCTGTCTCCTGGCCATTCTTTAGGCTGGCCAAATCGATGGTCAATTCAGCCACCTCCGAGTCCTTGCCACGTTTGCCACGCGACACGAGCGTTATGGTCAACGATACTACATCTGGTGGCACATCGCTAAAAGGAACACCAAGAAAAATACGCTTATAATTTGATCAAAAATATGAAATTATTGGCAAAGCTTACTCGAGCACAAATTCCTCCTCCCAAACAGGTTCTGGGGCAATTTTGACACGCGTTTTGCCCACCTTGACCTGGTTAAGGGAAATACTGCAATAGGGATGTGGCACCAGTTTAAATGGCAAACGATGTGCCTCAAGCACATGGAGATTGAGGCAACGTAATTCACGCAGACGCGAAACTTTCTTCTGAGCCCGACTCAACTGTGAATCACATTGAGCCTTCAGGGCATTTATCCACTCCACATAGCTCTCCTGACTGGGTGCACAGAGATATGTAACGGTGGCCAGACAGGGTAGAGCACGTTCCACAATCTGAAAGCAATAGGGTCGCTCCCAGAGCGAGTCATGACACTGATATAGATAAGCGCAGGATAGATCTATGAGACCTTTCGGTTTAGTCTTTTTGGGATTGTCATAGAAGCACAATTGAGTTTCGGTGCCATCGTTGATCAGAGCAAAGTATAACTGCTTCCATTTGGTTGTCTTGTCTGACTTCTTGTTCAAATGTCCATGATGCTTGATGCCCTTGATCTTCTTGAGACCGATTTGATCACGGCATTCCCTTAAAGTTGCATAAATCTTTTCAGCGGCCTTTTCAACCACATACTGTTGATTGAATTCGGGCTGTGTGCCATTTACAACGGGATGATTGAGTGAGTGACCCTCCACGATTTGCTCCTTTCGATAACGATTAATTACCGCATCGAGGCATTCGAAGGTACGACCGCCCATCAAATATCGTACGCCCTTTTTCTCAATGCGAAATCGTTGGATCTGATTGTTGATGTGAAAGAAGAGAGAGTAATCGCCGGGTGAGTTATCACTAGGTCGCACCAGAAAGCTGCCAGGACCAGCTGAAAATAAACGAAAATATTTACGATATTCAGTTACGATATACGAGAAATTAATTTCGAACAATCGATCGATTGCGTAACATTGAAAGTAGTTATCGTATTTTTCGAATATCGTATGTTACGATATTCAAAAGTTTCGTGTCTTGCTCTTCAAAATTTGTGGTGATTATCGTCAAATTACAATTTCTGCTTTTAAACCGCTTAATTTACAACATCGTAAGCTACGATATTCGTGTACTTACCCTTGACAAGCATGTCGACTGCCTCATTTTTGGTACAATTGGGATGGAACCAAGGGAACACCGTATTTGGATCAATCGTTACATCAAGATCATCGACCAGCTCACGAAATATCATACCCTGTTCCCCAGTACGATGAGCGGTCACCCACAGCCAGCCATCACCCATATCGTTGTGCACAAAGAATATATCACCCTTTTGGAAGCTCAACTCATCCGTTTCAGGCATTTTCGTGTACGGCAATATGGCCACAACACGTTTCTTATCATTAACCGGCTCCGGTGGTGCTACGGGAATCACAAGACGTTCACGTTTCAAGAGATCACTGCACGAGGTATAATAACCAACGAGATCGCTCAACGAAATAAACTGTCGTCCGCCAATATAAAAATCACCACAAACGGCCGTAATACTGGAGAGTAAAAATGAGTAAGAGATGCGCTACAAATTAGCCAAAAACAAAAGAAAACTAACCGGAAATGATTGATGCCCGTACGGCCGTAATAGCTAAGCACATAGGATCCAGGTTTTCGATCACTTTCGCGCACTAAAAAAAAAAAGTCAACAAGTTGATAAAGTTTTTGTTGATGGCAACGAAAAATAGATATACGCACCCAGATAACTGCCCAATTTGCCGCTGCCACGAAGACGTGCCTCGGCGGAATAACGGTCGAGTCGTCCATGGTACCACTCACTTTCGGGCGGTGCAATTATCGCCGGTCTTTCGCCTGCAAGTAGAACATAATGTTGAAAAATGTGCCAAATTAAAAACATTATACAATACAGCACGACACGCGACACACAACTGAATGACAAAAACAAATGAAATCAAATCGTTGGTATACCCTACACTGAAGAGCGGACTACACTTTTGTACACCGTTAAACCATTTTTAAGGATTCCAAAAAAATCTTTATTTATTCGTTGAAACTTTTGAAATAAGCGCAGTGAAATGATCGATAACAGTTAACCAATAACTAAAATTAAAACTTACATATGTGCAGGGTATCTGGCAGTCTTGAAATACTCTCAGTTATACATATCAAATTTTTGCAAACTAACAAAAAAACATATTTGATTCCATTGAACACCTGCATGCAAAAATTCAAAAGTCTATCGATAGATATCGATAAATGACTCGATTGATAATGCACTTGAAAGCAATGAGAAAAATAGTTAATTAGTGATAACGGAACATTTTCAATTGTGGTAGTAGTTAATAAAAGTAACAAAAATAAGTAAATAAATATAAGTACATATATAAATAGCTTACAAATATTAAGAGACATTTTGAGTGTGTGCGCCTTGCAGTAGTTGTAAATAACGAATGCAAAAAATAAACACAATAGGAAAAAGCTCACAAAGTAAAAATAAAGAGAAACAAAAACAATGCGATAAAATGACCACAGCGTAGCCTTTTGTCATAAATAAAAACGTTTCAGCGGCTATAAACGTTCTGAAAATACTGAAAAGCTGTGACGTTTTCTCTAATCAATTGACTCTAAGACATTAAACATTAATAAAAAAAAATATATAATATGTACTATAAACTCGTATTTACATAGAGAGCTCTATGTGTGTTTGTGTGCTTAAATGGGTGATAAAAACTAATATGTGTGTGTGTGTCATCAAAGCACGACAGCCAATTGAAGACGATAATTATTTCAGAGACACATGAAATGGTCGCCATTTTGTCTAGCAATAGTTGACAACGCACTACTGCATACAAATATTTAAAAAGCGATCAATTGTCAACAAATATTGTTATCGATTTATGTGTAAAGCGATAAGCAGCTGCTCATATAGCTATAGCTAAAGGTCACACACGCACACGAAGAGAGTGAGAGAGAGAGTAGTAAAAGAGAGTACTACGCTCACAGCAAAAGAGAATGCGCTGGCGCAGGCGCATGACTCACTGATAGCAGCAGCGTAGCAAGCTACGCAGACGCAATAATTGCCAACTTGCTGCCAACTTGCTTTTGGTACTCTTTGTTGTTGTTGCTGTTTTGTTTTTCTTTCATGACGCATTGGCACGCGCGACTGACATACAGTCGATGTGAGTGAGGGAGCGAGAGAGTGAGAGTGCATTGTACCTTGAGGAAAATAAAAATGCAAGTCAAAGTAGAAGCCTAGAAGTGGCAAGGCTGCACAAACCACAGCTGATGATTCATCTGAGGTGTGTGATGTTTACACATGCATATACAGTGAATCACAAAAGTATTGGCATAAGGAAACAAATGTAGCATATGAAACACGCATAGGTTATTCCAAAAAATATAAAGTCGCTACAAAACTTAAATTACCAAAAAAAAAAAAAAAAATATTTTAGAAAATTAAATATAATTTTAAAAGTGGATGATTTCAAATAAATCAATTAAATGTTTCCTAGTTCTAATTTCTTACAGCTCATAAATTAATGCCTTAATTGTTGAATAAACAATGTTGTTTTTTTTTTCTTATGTTCACTTAAAGTAATAATAATATTCACTTCTTTATATTCGTCAAAATACTTCTGCCGTTTACTGTATTTAGGAATTCACTTACCATTTAACATGTGCGGTCCATCGAACTCATCCTGATCCAATTCCTGGGCCAGATCGGCCAAATCAATGCCGCCAGCTGCCATCATGGCGCCAAGACCCGTTATGCCGCCCAATGCCGCTAGGTTGCCGTCATCGGAGCCGCCCGTTGGCGAACCAAGTTTATCTTTCTGAATGACAACGTCCACATTACCCAAACGCATTAAATCTGCCATTGATTGGTATTTTTGTTTGTTTTGTATGTGTGTGTGTGTGTGTTTTGGTATTTTTTGGTTAGTTTTGAATGCAAATGCTTGTATGTATGTGTGCGTAAGCAGCTGTGCAGATGTTTATTTGTTTGTATGCATGGATGTGTGCACGCGTATGGAAAATATGTTGATGTTGTTTTCGCTGTTTACTCTTTGGCAGCAGCGGCAGCACCAGGAGCAGCAGCAGCGACGCACGCTGCGCCTAACTCACAATAATAAATGTCGTATGACTTTTTAGCTGTTTATTGTTGTTGATGTTGTTGTGCCGGTGAAGCGTCGCGCTGTAAAATAATGCAAAACAGACACACACAGGCACAGGCGAAGCCACAAAGAGAGCGTGTAAGAAAGAGAAAAAGCATGAGTCAATGAGAGAGCAGTGATATATATGTACATATGTATGTATGCAAATATACATGTATGTGTGTGTGCATATGGTGAAATTTCCACAAGATGACGTATTTCGATATGATGAGGTGTCTTAAATTATTCCACCATTAAAGCATAACAAAAAAGTTAGCTTCCATTCTGGCAAAAATAAGCTCCATTATAAGAGAGCGGCTATGGTTCCCTTGCTAGTACTAAATTCACTTTGTATTTGTGTGGGACTCTTTACTGTGCATGCGTGTAAGAGAAATGAGACTTGCGTGTTTCTCTCTGAGTGTGTGTGTGTGTGCGTGTGGGTGGCGTTAATGAGCGAGTGAATTTACAAGCAATTTGTTATAAACAAAGTGCAATATGCTTGACTGCCGCACGTAAGTGCATGTGCCCTCATAAGTGTATGTTTTATATGTATGCGAGTGTGTGCGTTCGTGTGTTTGTATGCCGGCAAAAGCATGCAACTTAAATTGCAAGCTCACATAGCGGCGCAGCAGCGCAGACAAACAGACGACGACGTCGCGTCGCCGTCTCGTCATTGTCGCGCACTTGCATGCACACAAATACATACACATACTTATATGCAGGCTGTGTATGTGCATGTACATACAAGGAGAAATGGCACAATAAAAATCAAATGGAACCAAGAAAAACGTTGAATGAAAATTTCTCGTTTCCGTTTTTGTTGGCGTCTGACAACGAAGAGAGCTCGCTCGCGCACCCCAAGTCCAAGACCCCTCATTACACCACCCTAACGCCACCACCCACCCCGAAGCCACCCACACATTGAAGTAACACTACGGAAAACAACGAGTGAAGTTTTAGTTGTTGTTATTTTTTTCGTTGAATTTTTTTTATGAGGGCAAACACTTCAGAGCTTATGAGCATGTTTATTTGACATGTTTTTGTGTTGTTCGAGATCTCCTGCACTTTAATTGCTAAACAATTGCGACTATTTAACGACTCATTCAAATCCCGTTACCGCATATATGAATATGTGATTGTGTGTGTTTGTGTCTGTACGACTGACCATTTGAAGAAAAACATAAAATTATATATGTATGTAACGTACTCGAACTCGGACTCCACCCTCTTGGGGTATGGCCACCCCTTTCAAATACACGGACAATATGCGACACTCACACACACAAAAACACACTACTCACACAGGCAGCGAAACACTCGAGCAGGGGGCAATGCAAACGAATAAGGCAACAAAAGAAAGCAGCAGAAATTTTCTACACTTACAATGTATACGCTTCTATGTATGTATTGTGAGTGTGCGTGTGTGTGTGGTTTGTGCGTGTGTGTGTAGGTGGGTATGTGTAAATTTTAGCACCATACACGAGACGTCGACACACGGGACGCGCTGCTGCACACTTGAACACATTCAAAAATTATCAACACTATCAGGACATTTCCAATACGCGTGTTTTGATTTGCTTTTTATTTATTAAAACAATTCAGCGTTTTGCCGTTTTACATATATTCGGGAGATTGCCTTTAGCCGTGTGTGCCCGCACCGTGCCCGTACAATACGCGTTTTGTTTTGCGGCGCACACACACATTGGGGATGTTGATATCATGTCTATCATTATCGATACATCGATATATTCAGTGTTCCATTATTATCGAAACCGCAAAGACACTTGAATACACATATCGATATTCAAATAGTTAACAATGAACTGAAATCAGATTGGAGTTCAATAACGTTTGTTTTTGTACTTTTGCACTAATGAAACTTGCTACAAAAACTCTTTAGCAGCCCTAAAGTGGCCTGGTCTCTGAAGAAGAAGGCACATCTCTAAGCGATAGGGCACACAAATATTTTGCATCGATATATCGATCGATATAATGTGACATCTCTATTACAGAGTGCTATTATTTTTAACAATGCGTGCGCGTTTTAGTGTATTACTAATTGTGTCTGCTGAAAAGTGCGCGTAAATAGTTAATTTTAAGCCAAAGTGATTAAATGTAGTGGATAAATTGTGACAATTACAATTCTGTGCATATTGTTAGTGGCAGCAAAAGTGCACTCGGTGGGCAGTGGCAATACCAATACACGCAAAGCGGATACAAATTTAGGCATACATTGTTAATAACATAATTGACTGCAGGTTGCAGCTGCAACAAGAATCCTTTACAAAAGCGACGTAACAATAACAATATGATCAATTTGGATACGACAAATAAAAATCAATCACCAATAATGCAACCACTACAATATTTTCAGGTAAGACAAACATCAACAGCGGCAAAAACAACTATTGAAAAATCATATGTTCCAGTTGACTTTCAAACGAAGTTTGTCGTTCTTGATTTGACCAAAAAAATAATTGCGCATTGTTTTTTTTTGTGTTCATTATTGCACGTTGATTAACCAAATACAAACGTTTGTACATAGACATGTACACATAGTAGATAATTTATAGCAAGGCTTTTCGCATATTAGATTAAATAGCTTTAAAGCCCAGCCCCAAATAAACAGCTGCGACGCACTTTACATACGAAAAGGGGCACGGCGAACAACGTAAACAAGTGTTTTACAAACAAAAACAATTTCATAGTTCACCAACAACAACAAAAACAACAGCAATAGAGCTACGCTTTGCTGTTTAGTAGGTTCCATTTGCTATCTCACTTGCACTTGTGCTTCCCCAAATGGCGAAATTCATTCAAAAGAAAACAACAAAAACAACTGCAGCTTTTGTTGTTGTTGTTAGTGATAAGCGTTTGATAAGCAGCTTGGGAACACAAAACAAGAAAGAAAAGTACAGTCGAGCACGCCCGACTATATAATACTCTCTGCACTTTTCCCGATTAAATTATTAAAATCGGTATCCAGATATTACAATGTGTAGCACTTTCATTAAAACACGTTGAAACAAAAACAATCTAAGCATAATCAAACATACATCTGTTTGTTTGCATGCGAATACACATACATATGTACGTTTGGCAATATATGCTGCATATATGCATGTATGTGTGTATTCGGCACAGCCAGCTTCAGCGGGCAGCGCTGCCGCCACACAAGCAGCGTAAACGTTCGAACATGTGCTTGTGTGTTTCTATCTCGCTTGCACCTATGGGTTGATATTGCGTTCAATTATCAATATTGTAACGCTTCTAGTTTTCTTGTTTATAGTCCGATTTTAATGCGCCTTTCAGGATAGTTTAATATAGTTAATCTCCACACGAATTACAGATAACAATACTGTATGATACGAACAAGTTCGCAAAAAACGGTATTTGAAGTTTTTTCAAGTGTGGGAAAAGGGGGCGTGGCAGTCCAAATTTTTAAATGGAAATGCAATTATGCTGTCGCTAGGAACTTCCGTACTCAAATTGGTGATCCTAGGTGCCATAATTACTGAGATATTTGCCGAAAACACCAATTTTTACCGAGGTGTGTCCAGTTTTTTGCTTTTTTGTGGGCGAATGGGGCGTGGCATCGAAAAAAAAAAAGATTCTTGTATTGACTGACTAAATTTCTGATCGTTTGACACCAAGCTCGAACTTGTAGCTCTTACCATCTCTGAAATCTGTTTGTTCATACGGACGGACAGACAGACAGACAGACAGACAGACAGACGGACAGACGGACATGGCTATATCGACTCGGCTTGTGATGCTGATCAAGAATATATATACTTTATGGGGTCTGCCACGCCTCCTTCTGCCTGTTACATACTTTTGCACAAACCCAATATACTCTTGCAGAGAGTATAAAAAAACATATTATGCATAAAAACTATTTTATTTCTATAAACACAAATAGTATAAATATTGAATTATTTTTCATCTCCGTTTAGTAGTTGAAATTAAGACAATCACAAAGCGACACCGCAAGAACCGTTAAAAGTGCATTAACAGAGTGCACACAGAGACTGTTGACAGTCTGTTAAGTGAATGACGTTTGGAGCAGCGGCAGTAATATGTATATTTTGTTGTTTTTTGCTCTTACTGTTACTTGCACACATACGGACAGCGAAACACACACACAGTTATTCAGCTGAGCAAAATAACAAAAGAAATGCCAGACGTTTTTTTAAATTGCGTCGTCACTTATTTGAGCAGCAGCAGAAGTAACAGAAGCAGCCGCTGAGTCACAAAAAAACACACTAGAAAACAAAAATCAGCGCTGTTACTGCTCTGTTGCAACGGCCAACGGCACTAGCAAAATAAAAATTTTGTTTTATTGTTATTGCTGCCGTCACTGCAAATTGTTCTTGGCTTGTGTTTTTTTATGATGGCCTTTCTTGTGTCCATAACAGAGGTGCGCGCCAAACACTGTAATTAACATAGCATAATTTTAAAACACTCTCGCTCTCCGTTCACTCTCTTCCGGCTTTCGTTCACTAAACTTAACGATCTGACGCACTCACTCGCTCTCTCTCCCTCTCTTTCTTTCTCCGTTTCTCTGCAGGACGAGGCACTGCGACCAGATGTGATTAACGATGCCGAATTTAAATCGATACCTTTCATCACAACCAACGAATTTGATTCGATAGACAATGCAAATGGCACAAGTAGTCGTGCATTTTTATTTCTCGATGCCGATGAAAACTTACAAATTGCCACACCGGACTTATTTTGCAAGAAACTCAAATGCCAGGAACAGGACAAAATCAAAGTGATCTCAATATTTGGCAACACTGGCGATGGCAAATCGCATACAATGAATCAAGTATTTTTCCATGGTGATCCCGTCTTTCGTACATCCACTGAACAGAATTCGTGCACCATTGGCGTCTATGCGGCAATGCAGCGGGATCAAGGAGTCCTCTGTCTCGACACGGAGGGATTACTGGGCACAACCGCTAAAAGTAACAAACGCATTCGTATGCTGCTTAAGGTAAGTAATCATACCGTTTAATTATTTAAAAATTTGAATTATCACAACTATCGATAAATTTTATTGATTGCCAGATACTTGCCATATCGGACATTGTTGTGTATCGCACACGCTCGGAACGCCTGCACAGCGATATGTATGAGTTTTTGGGCACCGCCTCGAAAGCTTTCTGCCTGCATTTTACCCAAGCACTGCAGACCATGGGCAATGGCAGCACCTTGGGTCCCGCTGTGATCATATTCCATGAGACTCACCACACAAAACCTCTAGAGAGCTGTACGTAAAGTATAAACTTGAATATTAGATTTTAGGCAGGTGAAAAGTATCGATTAATCGTTGTTTGCCCATTTTAAAGCGATAAACATCGATGAACGAGCTAATGTGGCCATGTTTAGGCGACATCGATGTATTGATATTTCTACCTATCGATATTTTCGATAACGATTTCGATAAGTTCGATAAAGGAGCCCTGTATAAGCTTGCTTTTAAACAGACCTCTTAAATTATGTATAATTAAACAAATATTTATTATTTCTTCAACTTTTCCTATTTCTGCTTTGAAGCCGTTGAGGAGAGCGCTGAGGACAAATTACGGAACAGCTTTGCACGACTGAACTACGAAACGAATGCGTTTAGTTCGCTGCGTTATGTGGGCATTCAAACGGATGCAAAGAAGCCAACGAACTTCCAAAAGATCAGCGACGCACTGCGGCTGGAGATTGAGAACACAGCCGTGAGATCACCACGTCAACCGTCGGTTGTGTTCAAGGCGATGAAATTGTTGAATGAGAAATTTGCCGGTGAGATTATTGAGAAGGAAATCAATCCGTTTCCAGAGCAGTACTTCACCTGCGGTGCCCACTGTGAGTCGTGCAGTCGTCGCTGCCAACGCTCGATGGGACACGTAAGCGATGGTGAACCGCATTTCAATACGCAGCCCTGTAATTATCAGCATCAGTACGAGAATAAACTATATCTATGCAAAGCATGCTACAACAACGGCAAGGAGATTGTCGTCACCGAGAGGACGCAGTCCCAAACGGACACGGCCTGGTCGGGATTGGCCAAATATGTGTGGAAGGGCGATGTGATTGAGTGTCCCTATTGCGGTGAAATCTACAGGGCTCGTCAGTATTGGTATGGCAACAAATCACCCGAGGCTTCTGTGGTGCAGTAAGTAAACTAACAGTGCGAGCACAGTGAGCCCATTCAACTACTACTCTACCCTTTCTCCTGCAGCGTTCAAGTCGTGCATGTTTGGAAGGGCGGCAATTTTGGACAGCGCACGAACACGCATTCGGCCCAAATGGTTTTGGACAGCGTCAATAGTCTGAGCGAGGCATTTACCAACATCATTGGACCGAAAGCCAAAGCTATTAGCGGCCTGGTGGCCGACAAAGTAGCGCCTAGCTACTGGCGTTCCAATCAGGAGATAACGGTAAGCACACTGTGACCACAAAATTATAAGTACAAGTATGCCCTACCTGTTTTCTAAGCCTTGTTGCCAAGCACGTAATAATCAAGCGTAATAAAAATCAAGTTTGGCACGTACTTAACGCCAGTGAATCTGCTGGGCCAAGACATGTACACACAAACATCCCTATACTTTTATACAATTATACTGTATGCACTCAGACTTATACTTGCCTTCGTATTTAAACCCTGACTCTTTTTCGAAAACTACTTATACACACCCTTATACTATATACATAACTATTAACAAAGTCAATTTGAAGTTATGCTGAAGCTAAAACTCACACTTATACTCACACTAATAAATAGACTTATATTCACGCTTATATGTCTGCCCATACCTACACTTATACCGTTGCTAAAAACATAGAATAATTCATAGACTTATACTGTGACTTAGACTCCTGCTAAGCAGAATCTGCTTATACCCATACTTATACTTTGAGTTCTAGCTATACGTCGTGTTCTATATATACTTACACTTATACTCACACTTATACACAGAGTTATACACATTATTAGACTTTCTCTTCCACTCACACTTATAGTTATACTCACACTTATACACAGAGTTATACACATTATTATACTTTCTCTTCCACTCACACTTATACTTATACTCACACTTATACACAGAGTTATACACATTATTATACTTTGTCTTCCACTCACACTTATACTTATACTTGCTCTCATACCATTTTTTCAACTTATACTCACACTTATACACAGAGTTATACATATTATTAGACTGTCTTCCACTCACACTTATACTTATACTTGCTCTCATACCTCTTTTTCAACTTATACCACACTTATACTTCTTATACTTACTCATATACACTTACACTTATACTTCCTGTACTTTGTTTAATCCCGGTTTCTCTTCTTTGCAGCTTTGCCACGCCTGCAAGCGCAACTTCGAGAAGACTGGCATACCAAAGCACCACTGTCGTGGCTGTGGCGAGGGCTTCTGCCACAAGTGCAGCCAACACCAGTTGCCTGTTCCAGCCCGTGGCTGGCATCATCCAGTGCGTGTCTGCAACGATTGCCATCAACAATTGCAGCGCAAATCGGATGCGACACCGGGTAAGATTGTAGAACAAACCAAGTAAAACTTAAGACAGTAAAAAGAACGGTTTCTTAGCAGTAGCACTCACTCTTTCTTCCACACAGACTTTATGCTCTATCCCTGTCTGTTTTATGTCTAGAGCTGAACGCACTCCTCTTTCCTCTCACTCTCTTTCCGGGCAGATATTATAACTTATAAATTCCTTTAATGGTATTTGATAGTCTCCTTTTTCTTTCTCTCTGTCTCTATTACTGTTTCTTTTCCTTTCACAACTTTGTGTCTTTAAAGAGTCTACTTTGTCATGCTAAACTTGTTTATCCTATTTCAAACCTTGCAGGATTGAAGCCAACTAACGATGAAGGCGACATTTTGGTACGCAAATACGGAGAGACAATATTCAATACGCTCAGCAGTGTGGCTGCCGTGGCCATAGATTATCCCAAAGGTAAGTGGAATACCTTGTGCTAAGGTTACAACAGAACTGTCACTGCTAAAACAGTCTCTACTTGAAATCTTAAAATTCTCAACCTTTTTCAAACATTTCAACTTACAACCCCTTCAATTTAATCAACAGAGATGATCAAGGACAGCGCTAGACCCTCCTACTGGGTGCCAGATGCCGAGTCTCCCAATTGCTTTATCTGCAAAGCTGTGTTTGGCAGCGCTGAGGAGCTGGAATTGGGACAGAATGGTAGCAAATCAAGTGGCAGAGGAGCGGCTACAGCAACAGGAGCCGGAGCTGTGAATGGAGTTGGCAGTGGGAGTGGCAGCGACATAGCCGGCGATCGGACGCGTCACCATTGTCGTCGCTGTGGTCAGGCGGTGTGCAAGCGATGCTCGCAGACACGCATGCCTGTGCCCGAACGTGGCTGGCAGACGGACAAACGTGTCTGTGATTCCTGTGCGTGTGTGCCACATGTGTCGAGTGACTGCAGTCGAAGCATTTCGAATGCCATCTCGGATGCCATCAATGGTGATGATGGTGGAGATTTGTTGCCAGGCGATGGCAGGCGTAGGAGCAGCAACAGCAGCGACTATCGCAATGGCAACTGCAATGCCAGTGATGATACCAAGGCCAAAACCGAATGAAACGCGGCCAAAAGCGGCGCGCAAACAGTCACAACCATTTGGAGCAAATGCCCGGGCAGGCATTAGGCACCAGCAAGGAGAGAGTGAGAGGGAAAGTGAGAGAGAGACAGAGAGTGAGAGAGAGATGGAGAGTGAGAGAGGTTAATCCTACCATGTGATACACTATATGTTCATGATAAATCCATGTACGATATTTGTAGCTTCTTCTGTATAAATATCTTTATAAATATATGTTACTTTTTATCGCCTTTGTACATACGTTTGATAGTTATCTTTATCTTCAAATCGACTTGTGTTTTTTTTTTTGTTTATTTTTCTATAAAAATCCCTTAGCGTTTAATTGTTTAACTGAACAAATTTAATAAAAATAAACCAAAAACATAAGAAAAATAAATTAAATTTGCGTACTAAAGAATGTTTTGAATTATGAATCGTATAAACAAATAAATTGCATACCAAAACTATAAATAAAATGACTTTGCTTGAACTGTTTTGGAGGAACTAGTGGGTGGGTCGGCTGTAAGAGACCCTGTACTATATCCCTGTAAATTATGTCAAGAACTGCATTATGTTTTATGACTAGAATTAATAAAATTTAAATTACCAGCTGATCCAAGAAATACCAATCGATCTATAAGTTATACGAATTTTTAGGCTATACCAAAACTTACTTTGCATTATTGTCACAGCAATCCAAAATTTGAGCCTAGAATACCAAATCTGCCCGAATACAGTTCAGTTATATCTAAAATCCTACAAAAATTGTTGAAGAATTAAATAAAATTCAGTTTATTTGCCACAATTTTCTTGTTGTTGTTTATTTAATTATAATATAGCATTGTTTTGTTTTTGTATTATTTTAAAATAATTATAGTTTATACCCATATATAGATTTATGTATATATATATATATGTGTATAGTATATATAGATGTTCCTTCAGATCTGTTGGTTGGCTGACAATTTATGCGTTATTACAATACTTTTCCATCGAATACTAAGAGGAAGGAAGTTAATTACTTTTAATTATTTCTTGCAATTCTAATTACTTTAACTGTACTTGGAAAATTATTATGATGAAACACTTGAAATTATATTTTATTTGTATATTCTCATTTCCTTTTTTTTTTTCATTTGTTTAGTTTAGTGCAAACAAAAACAAAACAAAGTGAACAAGAAAGTAAAAAAAAAACAAACAAACAAACAATTGTTTTAAATTTGATTTACATCGTATACATGATTTTTTTTTTTTTTTTTTTGTAAGTTGTTTGTATTTTTAGCTTTGTTTTAAGTTTAATTTGCCATAAATATTTAGTAAAAAGTTTTCATTTCCATTTGTTTTTAATGTTAATCGTAATACTTGTTGACAATTTTGTTGTTTCGATTTTTACTAGTTGTGTATCGACTGTTATATAGCTGTATAACAGTTTGGTATACAAATTGCATGGTATTTTTTCATTATTTTTTATTTAATTTGTTAGTATATTTTATGCGTTTTTTGTTTTATATATATAAATATATATATATAGGTGTATGATAAATGGGAGTTTCATTTTCTAGTATACATTTGTTCTTGGTATACAAATTTTGTGTCGCAAATCGTGTCGAGTATACGTATTTGTATTTGTATATATAGAGATTTATATATATATATATAGATTTCGTATTTATCATTTGTAGTATACATTGTTTTTGTTGTTGTAAATTTAATTTTAGTATACAATTGTTTACGTTCTTGCTCGTCAGTAGTTTAGTAGTTATAGCGGCTTAAAAACTACGAAAAAAATATATAAACTATTTAAACTAATGCCTAGTAGAAAGTTTTCATCATTTTCCAAAGTTTCGTTTTGTTAATTATATTTTTGTTTTTCTTTTCTTTTTCTTGTGATTCTTTACGTATTTTGAGGTTCACAATTATCGTTAGAGCGCAAAAAGCTAAAAAAAAAAAAACACGTTTGTATTCATGGCCAGCGGGGCGTGATGGTGGCAAGGGAGCGGTAGGGCCTGCAGGGTTAGTAGAAAAGGCTTAGAAAATAATACAAAAACTTTTGACTTAAGCTTAAGCACACAAAAAGCTAAATGAATATTATTTATGTAAAATAATAAAAAAAAAATCAATAAAAATAATAATAATAAACACGCAAATTACACAATTTATTTAGAAAAAAAAATTATAAAATTTGTTTTATTATTATTATTAGTTATTAATTAATTAATTGATATTGCAACGCAAAAGTGGTTTTATTAAGTGGTATGTATGTATGTGTGTATATTACTTATATGCATATAACTGTGCTACTGCGTGCGTGTGTGTGGGTGTGTATAGAGTGTGCTTGTTGTTGCTGCTGCTGCTGCTGAACGAATATACAAGGCTGGCACTATGGCTGTGTGTATGTGTGTGTGTTTCGTTGTTTCGTTAAGTTTTTGTTTTGTTTTATTTTCAGTACATAATATTAATTAAGACATAATCGTATACATAATTGATTGTATGTTACATACATACACACACACATGCACACGCACGCACACACACGCCACTAACAGGCACGCACACTCACACACACGGCGCAGTGTCATACTGTTATACATTGAAATTACATGTATGCATATATTGTTTGTTACACATGGTTTTTAAGTGTTGTTTTGTTTATGTTTTTGTTTTTTATCCATTATCAAATATTTAAAAAAAAGAATTTCTATTAATTATTTGTGTTAAAAATTATGAAATTTTTGTTAGCTTTGGCAAGCCTATCCTCAAGGGCTAAGATCCTGATGCAAATTGGGATCATAGCCGCCCATGCTATTATCATACGGCTGCTGTTGATCATATCCGCCGGATCCCATGGGATAACCCATCGAATCCTGCGGCGGTGCGGGCGACATCATTGGCGTTGTGGTGCCACTTGGCGGACCGGCCATTGAATAGGGCGATGCCCCAGCTGCCTTCTTGGCCGCATACAAATTGGCCTCCTCCTGGGCCTTGCCAATGTTCTTCTTGTAGCGAATACGCTTGTTGCCAAACCAATTCGATACTTGCGACACCTGTAAAGGTAAATAACATTAATGTAACTTCATTTCGTAGGCAACTACTTTCTTGCACTCACTGTTATGCCACATTTGCGCGCCAATTCCTCTTTGGCCTCTTCGGATGGATACGGATTGCTCAAATGACTATAGAAATATTCGTTAAGTATTTCCGATGCCTGCTTGCTGAAATTGCGACGTTTACGACGTGCGTCGAGGAAACGGGAACGTAGAATCATCACTGCCTCGCAGGTCGATTGTTTAAGCTGCATTTGAATCGAACTGAATTTCTTGTGTATGATCTGCACCATGCGCTCAATTTCTTTGGGTGTGATGGGTCTGCAAAAGTAAAATTATTCGTTAATTATATATGACGTCTATAAACTATAACAAATTGTTTACAAAGCTGCTGTACTAGACTTGGACTATGGACTTTTAATTTGCTTTGACTAATAAGCATGTAAATTCTGATTGATTGCAGTTTTAACAATTCTTCTGCACTTAAAGTTTAAAATACGTTCAGTACTGTTGAAAATAAAGTTAAGTTGGCTGCACTGCTTGTAAACTGCAGCAAGCAACGTAAAAACTATCGATAACTTTTAAGCGATCACTTGGCGCTCTCGCTCTCCCATTTCTTTACTCTCTTGCTTACTCACCTGGTGCGACTCTGCTCGCGCAGCAAGTTCATAACGTGTGTGGTGAACTCATTGCAGGCCTGCTCATATTTCTCCAGCTCCTGATGGTAGATCTGACGGATTTGTGCCAATTTGGCGCGATAATCCGAATGCTCGATGGCATTATCGGCCCCATCGATGGACAGTGAGCCGCCTTGGCTGGCCGCTGCGGCAGAGGCAGCTGCAGCACCACCGCCGCCCTTTTCAGGTCCAGCCACGCCTTCGGCAATCAGCATGTTATCCAGGCGCATCAATTGCGGATCTGGTGGCTCCTCCTCTTGCGTGTTGCGAATTGAGAGTACTGCAAGAAGGAAAATATAAAGAAAAAACAATCAGCAAATGTTTTAAAATTTTTTTCTTTTTATCTAAGGAAATTGGCAAAATGGCAGTGAAGGCGCCGGCGTTGCCACCCACGCGCAAAACACACAAGAAAACAAAAATAAAACTACTTGCACGTAGCACACGGTGTTGCCCCATAATCTTATTGCATTGTCTTGCTATGGTTTGTTTGTGTGCGCGAGTGTGTGTGAAAGTCCGTTATCCTGCTAAGCCAGGCATACGCATGGGAAGAGCGTAAGCGAGAGGAAAAGAGAGAACGCATAAAATTTTATTATGCCTCGCTGTCGGTAGCACAAACAACAACAACTGTGCTGCTGCTAAGTTTACAAACACACGCACACACACAGAGAGAGACTTACGCGTAGATAGCTGCATGTATTTGCTATGTTGCCATATTGTCTAGGGAAATGCGTGTTTTTGTTGTTGTTTGTATTGTCTTTTCTTGTATTATTCGCAAGTCATGGCTATGCATGAATTAGATTTCTGATGCTGCCGCTGACGCTACTGCTACTGCTGTTACTGCTCTTCCTGAATCTTAATCACGTTGTTGTGCCAAGGAGTTAGCCGCTGAGCAACCCAAAAAAGCGCAAAACTCTAAGCTAAAACATTTCGCGAATGCCAACAATTGACTCTACACACCTACCCCGCTCCCCATCTACCGCCCCTCCCAAGGCGACGCACGCAAAAGCTCATCAGCATTCCAAACAATGGTCTGGTGGGGGAGCGCGTGTGGGAGTGGGGGTTTGGCTGGTATTGGTAGCTATCTTCTATGTATTATGTATGTACACGTTGCAGCAAAATACTGAGAACAAGTCAAGTAATGAAATCTAGTCCCCCTTCCTTCGTTCTGTCTTCACTCCCCCCTACCACTGTATCATTCCCCATCTTGCTCCTGCAACTAAGCTCAACTGCAAGCTGTTCCCAGCTTCCGTTACGGGTTTTCCTTTGAATAATACATGGCTGTCTCTCTCTCCACGGGAGCTCCTTGCCTCTGCTACTCTGTCCCCTATCCCCCTCTACTAACGCTTACGCAAAAAGTTTAGTTTAAATGTTGTCGGACTGGAAAACTGATAACAAGTTCATAGCCAAAGTTTCCAATGAAAGTTTTTTGCTGCAAGCATCAATGGAATATAAGATTAGTTCAATGCAGCTAGGCTTCAATGTGCATTGGTTAAGAGCGAGCAAGCGCTTAGAGCGCTTAGGGTTAAAGCTTTGGCGAGCTTTTGGTGTTAATGAAAACTTTAATGTGCTTTTCGTTATTGAAAAAGTTGATGAAAAGAAAGCTTTACTTCTGTGGTTTTATTTATGTTAATATTAACATTAATTATAAACCAAAAGCTTAAATATTCTTTTCATTTTTTATTGTATACTAAAATCATTTTTCATAATTGGAAAGCTTAGTAATTATAGCTTCTTTTTTTTACTTTACTTTACTCCTTTACAAAGCTCCACTTAATCTGCTGCTTAAACTAAATTAACCATCAAATTTATGTGCTACTTAAAAGTCTTTCAAAATATTTTTCCTCTAGCCTCCTTAGCCAACACCAGTCCTTATTCAACACATTTTAGTAACTTAATCCAGCCAAGTCATAACTTAATTTTGTTAACATGACGATAAATGCATTCAATTCGCATGCTAACAGCACATTAACAGCCTGGCGAAGGTGTTAAGACGTGTAAATTAACATTAACAGCGTCACATTAACATTGCCGCTGTCTCATACAATTAAATTTGGTTATTAAAGTTGGTTTCATCGGGAAATGCATATATCTAGTGCTTAAGCTTAACTGAAACATATTGCGCCAATGGCGACATCTGCCCCAATATTCCAAAAGGTATATTCCAAGGGGTCAGAGCTGGTAAGAGGGGGAGTAGTTGTATCTGAGGGGCTACTGATGATGCTCGAAGGATACACACGCCACGAAACGGGATGAGGGTGAAAATGGGGGCGGTGGAAAATTGTCAACTGCTGCGTGACATCGGTGGTTGCTTTATTTGGTTAAGGTTAGCCAGAATATTGCCAAAGTTTTGCCAAAACACATTCAGGAAGTGTGAGTTGGCGGAGGGGGAAGTGGGGAGTAAAGTTAGAAGGAGTAAAGCCAGAAGCAGGTGGCGTAGAGAGCGAGGTTATGTGTAGTATATAGTATATACTACTAGGCTATGTTGTGCTAAGTTCTATTAATCTATTCATAGTTTAGCTGTTTTAGTAAGTCTTAAGTTTAGCCATTCAAGATAGGATATAGTCTAAGTCTTTAATTACTAATTTATAAATTAAAACTAACCCAACAAACTCGACTGTAAAGATAGTAAGTGACCAAATTTAGCATACGACTGGCTTCATACCCTGTAAAATGCTTTTGTATGCGACATAATCAAGGAATTCTAAACATAAAACTTATTTGATAGTTACAGGCTAACTGCTAGTCGAGCACGCCCTTAGACTCATTGAAAACGTTTCCAAATTTGCAGACAAAACCCAATGCCTTAAGTACAACCCTTTGTTTAAAGCAATGAAAGACTTTAAATAGGGATTGAGGTATCGAAAGGGCGGTACGTAGGGAGCTGTGGATTGTTTTGGAAAACGAGGGATGGAGCATCATTTGCGTATCTAATGAAGCATTTAAAAGCAGCAACAGCAAATGATAGTAGTAGATACATAGGATAATACTTAGCCTCCTTTAGACTGGGCTTGGCTTAAATGGCATTTCCAGCTCGTAAATTTGAATGGGGCATACGGAAAATTGTGCAGCCAAAGAAAGGACAAGTGAACAAGAAGAAGAAGAAGATGCAGAAGATGGAGCTAAAGGGTAGAGCGTGGAAGAGGGCAAGAAAGAGGTAAGTTGGTTGCCTTGTCAGGAAGGCAGGCGGCTCCCTTTGTGTAATAAACATGTCGCGAACTCTTGCCGGTTCTCTTGTATGCGTCAGATACAATACATATATTTATATATAGATACACACACACACACTCGCACACTCAGCAGTTTGTACAATACTTTTGCGTATGCCATTTGCATGCCTGTCGAACAGGTTTCACAAACTAATTTCAAGCCAACGACACACACACACGCACACACCTCAACACACACGCACACACACACGCTCACTGATAAAAATATGTTTCATACAATGAAAGGAGATACAACAAAAAGAAGCTATCTTCCGCAGATTAGATACTCTTTACAAAGCAAAGGTTTTTTTGCTTAAAATATCTGAAAAACTTTGAATAGCCCCCGACGAATAGTGAACACCCTTTACAGTAGTCAGAAAAACATTGAGCAATCCTAACGATACCCTTACCATACCAAGCGCACAACTTTTAAGAAAACTCTGTTTTTTCTTCCAAATTTAGTTCACAGCACAATGGCTCCCAAGGGCAAAATTTTGAAATTTTTATTTTGAAAAAAATGGTTTATGACTAATGAAATGTCAATCTTTTAAACTGTTATTTGTTTGTATAAAATATATGACTGCAAACATGTGAAAATAATGTTTGAAAACGTGCTTAATTTCAGACTCTGAAACGTACTTAACGCCTTAAGTTAAATGAAAATATCAAAGTAAATAATAGTTAATTAAAAGTAAGAAACTAAATTGTTTAAACAATGGAATGGATAAACTTAAAATTCGATCTAAAAGCCTAAAGTATTTTTAATCTTTCTAAATTAAGATACAAACAAAAAGAAATCCTTCAAATGAGGAGCTAAACAATTTTTGCATCCCTTTTAAACTTTACCCAAAGCGGCTAATTTCTATTCGTCTTTAATGTGTTACATACTCAGTGGCACAGTTAATATACCCCCCATATAAAGGGTATGTAATATAACAAATGTAGCAAACAATTTTTGTTCCTTTTTCAGTTCACCTTTTTGTTTTTGTTTTTTTTTTTTGGATTTTTACACATTTGTGCTTGTGTATTTTTAAAATACTTGTTTCGGTCATCAGCCGCTCTCTATTTCCCCCTCTGACAGCGTAGCCCCCACTCCTCTTTCCCCATCCATTTCTTAAGCACTCTTTGCTTGGGTCAAGTGTTCTTCTCGACAAGTTTATTCTTGTTTACTTTGTCGGCGCCCGAACATCGATATCGTGCCCTAATGTGTTATCGCTTTGTACACACACACACAGCAAACAGATAAAAGCACACACATGTAGATAAATATATATAAAAAACACACACATGTGTGTGTGTGGGTGTGTGTACATCACACATTGTGTGCTTAAAGCGACTTTCGCAGCAATTATAACTGGGATCTAGGCCGCATTACAAATAGTTGTAAAGCTCCTAGAAGCACAACTACACACACACGGACACACCTTTGTCACCTGATTGAAAAGTTGGTGGGAAAACGGGGGCTCTGAGTCTCCTGCGGGGAAATGCGCAAAAGTTCCAACATTCTGAGCTTGTGAAAAATACTTAATATTAGTCCCTGTTATGCCCCATAAAGACTTTTTACATCTATTGAATGTTTATCGATTCCGATTACATTATCTGGAATCACTACTATCAACTTCTGACTTTAAAAATCAATGCTTAAATATGTTATTGTTAGCAATAATAACGTTACGGAATAATTTGTCTGTAATCTTTAATAAATCAACTTAAGTTTGTTTTTAAAATATTTAATTATTTATATGATTATGTTTTGAAAGATTTTTAATAAATTTTTTAGCTTTAAAAGAAACATTACTTCAAGTAGTTTTTAATGCTAAAAACCTTTTCAAGCTAGTCTAGAAAGAAATCGGTTTAAAATAATATAAGAATTGAGCTTTGATCTGATGAATTATAGGTGAAAATATACCACCCAAAAATTAGAATAAATTGTGATCTTAAAATCTGTTTAAATATCTGCAGTATCATAGTTAAAAGTTGCCTGAAAATCTGTTGAAATATTTATCTTATATAATTTTGGTATTTTTAAAGGACTTTTAATTAAAATAAACATTTTATTCTTTAAAGAACTTAAAAACATATTTGAGACTAACAGAGGCACTGAAAAAATCTTATATTATAACTAAAAAAAAATCTTTAGCTTTGTTTAAACTTTAACTATAAAATCTTCTAATAATGAAGTAAATCTCAGAATTAAAAATAAGTATTAAGCAGCCAGTTCAAGTCCAGTTTTTAGAATCTTTCTCTATAATTCCCTCTAATATATTAAAAATGTTCACTCCATCCAGCTAAATAAGCTTGTTCCATAGAACTAAAAATCTTTAGTTTTAAAATGCACAGCAAATTCGAAACTTGAAACTAAAATTGTAATAGATGAAGGAGAAGGCCAAGAAGGAGTCGAGGAAGAGGTAGTGGCATAGCAAGGCTGCTGGCCCAAAGCAATTTCGCAACGGTGCGCATTGAGGGTATTCCTTTAGGTGGGTAAACTGGCCAGAAAGTAGGTAGAGGGTTGGGTTTTACTTTCTTTTTTTTTTTTTCTCTTTTTCTTGTTTTGTGGCGGTGGGAGTGAGGTGTAATGGTTGGAGTGGGGGTTGGGGGTGGTGATGGTGTTGGGGTTGCTGGCGCGTGTACTTTAGGGTTAGGGCCCAATGCCATTGGCAATGGCAGAGAAGCGTAAGCGTTCGGAGCACCATTCAAAACATCTGGCCCACAATCAAAACGCGCTGTTATTGCCCATTTTGCGTCTCTGCGTGGTTGTAATATTAAGAAAAGTAAAGGAGAACACAGCACCAAAGGAACGCAGCACAAAACAACGAAACACAAAAACACTCACAATGAACAAAAAAAAAAAAAAAAACAGAAAACACCGAAAGGAAGGAAAATAAAAATATAATATAAAGGAAAATAAATGCAAAAGGCAAACTCGATTTGAAATTCTCTATAGAAGGTGTGCGTACAAATTCCGGTTAAATGGATTTTATAAGTTGGCTCTAGTTGGGAGACTACCAAAAGATACCCTGGACACTCTACTGAACTCTACTCTACAGATACTCCAAGCCTTGTACACGAAGTAATAAAGTAATTAAAACATATTTTATAAGCCACTAATATAACATTTGAAAAGTGTTGTTTTTTGTCTATTTTATATCTAGTGTTTAATTTATTTTAAAGGCTAAAAGCCTAGTATTTTTTGGCTAAACTTTGTATGCTCACACCACAAAAATATTTTATTAAAGCTAATTTACAACTAGATTTTTATAAGCCTAGAAAACAAGCTTTTTTGTATCATAGAGTATACTAGTGGTAAAAATACGCACCGCATCGAAAAACTATGATGATTTTTTAGATAGAGTTGGTCAAGGGTTAAAGATACATGTTCAAGTAAGTTAAACAATCTTTTAACTATATTTGATTACTATCTTTTAACTTTAGATGTTTTAATTAAGCTCTTTAAGTTGGTTTACTACCAAACTATTTCAAAGTTAATCTAGGTTTGAATAAAACTGATTAATATTAATCAAAAAACACCTACTTTGTGTACTCCTTTTAGATCGAGGGGTATAATGTGGAAATGGAGGACATTTTTAGTGCATACAGTGGATCATACAATTATTTTCCCAATCAAAAACTAAATATTTACAAAATTAGGCTCCAAACTCTGTGCTTTCAGAGGCAGATAATCCTGTTACCCCTCTATCATTTAATCTATTGCCCTTCAGTTCAGTTAATAACTGTTAAAATAAAGTGAATGTAAATAAAGTGATTTTCTTTTTACTCACCAGTCTTCTCTTTAATCTCGCAGAGCACTGAGAAAAGAGCCGGCTTCATGCGATGACAGTTGAGTGTGTGCTTTCTGGCCTGGGCCTCGTCTAGTGATTGCTCCGAGATGCTCATGATCTGTTGCAAGATTTCGCCGATATCCTTTTGCTTGCGCACTTCGTTCTCGTTGCCAGCGTTTTGGCCATCATCTTGGCCGGGTAGGCCATAACCCTGCGGTGCCATCATCCCACCAGTGTGGGCCATCATGCGATCCTCCATGATGATGCTATCAGTGGAGTCTAAACTATTTTCACAGTGCCGGTAATGTCAACACCACAACAACAATAATACACTGAAAAAAAAAAATAACCACAAAACCACAAATAGGCAACAGGAAATTAATTAAAATTGAACTTTTTGGCACATGTTGCAAGCACAGAAAATAACAGTAATTATAACAATAACTGTAGCAATTATTTAAGATTTATTTGTTTTGTTGGCTTTGATTTCTCGTTTGGCTTTTATCTGTTTTTTTTTTTTATTTGGTATTTTATGCGCGCGCAGACGTCCGCACGCAACGGCAACGCGTTACCAACTGATTCAACGAACACAATCGAGTGAAGCATTGAAACAGTTGGACACTCGGGATTCCTCCTCACTTCATTCTTCGTACATTGCTTCGTTTTCGCTTCTTTCTACTTCTCGTTCTGTTTATCTCTCAACGCTGCTGCCCAAAACGAACAAAAGATAATCCCCAACTGTGTGTCAGTGTGTGCGTACACGAGTGCGTATGCGTGTGTGTGTGTGCGACTTCTTCGTCTGCGCCATTTGCCTTTGACGTTGTCTTCGTTGCACACTGTGCAAAGAATGCTGATAATAGAAAAAGACTACGACGCAACGGGGGGTGAGGTAAAATAAACTGCGGTGTTGTATTCTGTTATTTACATGGGCGTCGACTGCTGCAGCAGGCAGGCAGCTCTTGTGGGTGTAGCTGCAGTTAATTAAATCTACCAAAGGATCATTATTTGATTACTGATATGTGTATCGATAAGTGAACAAATCGAGGTATTTGCTATCGAGATGGGGTATCGGGAAAATTACTTGTCGAATCCAAAATTATTTATTTACTGAATAAAAAATGTTTAAATTTAAAAAAATAGTTTTAAACACCATTCAGATAATATCTTAAGCTATTTATAATCCAGATTCTCGATTCTTAGCACCCCAATTTGCATTTATAATGACTCATTATTGATGCTGCTGGGTACAAGATTTCAAAGTCTTTATCAGTTATTTATCATCCGCATAGTTTTGTTGTTATATAAAGCTAGGAATAACAAAAATATACCACTATCTCAGCACAATAGTAAACAAAACTATCGATAAGTTTGAATACCGGCGGAAGCTATTCGATGTAAAGCTAAAATTGAAAGTGTCATCACAGTGAACTGCAGCCCTGGCCGTATATGCAAAACTACACAAACGAGCTGAGAATGCGTGCGTTTGCGTATGTGTGTGGGTGGTTGAAATAGCGGGCAGCTGACACACGCCACACATATAACTACAGCACAATCCATTGAGTGGATGCCGCTTCCCGCTGACCAGCTCGTCGTCTATGTATGAGTGTGTGTGTGTGTCGCTAAAGTGCATTCACATTTGCGCAAAATGAGAATGAAAAACCCGAATGTTAATGTTAATTACTTTTTTCAAGTGGCCATAAAAAAGAAAGAAAACCCTAATTATGTTTGCACAGCAGCTCAAAACTGGAGAAAGCATCGTTGACCTTCAGTCCGGCAATGCGCACACATACACACTCATGCATTCACCAATGTGCATGCGACACACACACACACACACTCATACAGTCATAGATACAAAGCGCATCAAAGACTGCGCAAAAATAAAAACAGCAACGCACAAAATAAAAGCGAATGAAAACCTGTTTAATACTCCACACACACATATACCATTTACGTATTGTACACACTATTGAACAGTTCTTGGAAATCACAGCCGCTTTTTATAATTCTTTGCTACAGTTTTGTTGTGTAGAAAAGTCCGTATAACAGCATATCATTGTTATATGGTCTGCTACATTCTGCTTTTCCCTTTTGTTGTGTGTATATTTTTGTGTTTTGACAATAAATATTCCAACTTACATGTTGTTCACGTCACGAACTTTTTAAGATACTTTAAGCCGGAATCCTATCCGGTTTATTTATTTTTCACCAGCTGCAATTAGAATTAAACCAAAACAAATATGCACTTGTTATAAATCTGGGGAGTTAAGGGAGCACTGAGTTTTCGTTTCTTGTAAATTTTTCAATGCGCTGCTGCTTCTTCCCATACGCAGCACACACAACGTCGCCACTTTTTTTTGTGATACACAATTTTCTGTTTAGTTCAGTTAACAAGTTATCTGGCGAATATTTAAATAGTTAAAATTATACTTGTAGGCACAAAGCCCGTAGTTACGTATACTAAGTTGTTGACATTAATATGCACAGTAAATCAACGAAAATTATTTACCACCAAAAAAATTTGCTGCTGACAAAAAATGTATCTTATATGTGTATTTCAGGGTTGCTACATCGATAAGTTAATGGGCTCACTTTGCGTTTACGTAGCAGATTTTGCGTTTACATTGGGCATGATTGCGCTTACGTTCTTTCGTTAGCACATGAAAAATTATGTTAACTAAATATAAATGAAGCGCGTAGTTTTGAAAATTTGATTTAATTACTGTTTGAGGATTAATGTAATTATTTTCTTGATTAATTTAAATACACAATATGTGTCAAAGGTTTCACGCTTTGAATGTTGCACAAAGCGAACACTTTGGCAGGTGTAATAGGTAAGGTTGAGGTAAGTAAAAAACACTCCTTTAGCTGATTACTCACTTAAGTTGCAGTTAGCTTAACAGAAAATAATTAATTAATCGAGTTGAAAAATGCATTGTAATCATCTTGGGTACCATTGGAACATCTGGCTACAATAAGAATGTTTGGAAAATAAGCAGAATAAAATTTATGTTTTTCGTTAAGTTGAGGAGTACATTAGGTGTGGAGCAATAATGTAAATATGTAGCATTTGCAGCCAACTTCATGTGATGCTTAACAGAAGTCTATTAACAGAAATTTAGGGCCGCAAGAATACCCCATTAGTGTCAACAGCTGTAAGCCTAATGTTATTTTGAATTGACAACTCGGTGAATGCGGTCGTGTATCGCGCGAAATGAGTACAAACTAAGAATTTATATTACCTTTTCGAAAAAAATTTGCGCGGGTTCGATATTAAAAGCATTGTTTGCTACAGTTAACTTAAGCATAAGTTAATATAAAATGTGCTGCAAATAATTTGCAATCCTTTGCGTGTCTGTGCTTGTTATTATTTTTTTGTACCATTTTTTTTTCATATATTGTGAATTTTTGTGTGTGTGCCTTGAAAGGGTGTGTACTAAAAACTTCGTGTGCAGCTGTAAACAGGAGACTGGCCTGAAAGGAGTCACGACCAAAGCGAAGAGAGCACAACAGAGAGAAAGAAAGAGAGTATGGTGCAGGGAGTGTGGTAAGTATCTGATTGGCAAGGAGAGGGTGGCAAACAATAGGAAATGCACTCAGATGTTGTTGCTCTTTTTAATGCATTTTGTTTGTTTTTTTGTTTTTTTTTTGCTTTTTGCTGGTTGCTCTATGCATTTACTAATTCGCATATTGTTCGCTTATCTGCTGCTAGCTCCTTTTATTGTTGCGAGTATGCGTGTGTGTGTGTGAAAAATCAATAAAATGCGACTGCCTAAGCGTGTGTGTGATTGTTTGTTTGTATTTGTGCAGCAGCCGGCTGTAAATTGCCGTTGTTATTGTTGTTGTTCCCTCTAACAATTAATCAAAAAAACTAGACACCCAATTTTGTTGTTGCTCAGATAAAATCATTTATTATTTGATTTGCGTGTTTAATTAGTTTAAACCATGTTAATTTACCTAAACGCTGCGGCAGTTGTTTGTTGTTGTTTTTGCAACCACCAGCAACAAAAAAAATAAATACATATATACGGAAAAAGTCAGCATCAACCAAAACAACAACAACAACAGCAGAGGCAAACGATAACAAAGCGTCCGCTGAAAAACGGCAACTGCGACGCGAGCAGCGCTGCTTCTAACGGTGCTTCTTCAGCATAGTAAAGAGCGTATGCAGAGAGCAGCGCTTAAAGAGAGCGAGAGCGCGTAGGAGGGAGTGTAAAACGTGTTAAACGTGAAGTAAAAACTTCTCTGATAAGAACAAACAATGCAGAAATAGTGAATTTTGGAAAATGTCTGTTTTTTTCATTCTGCTGTTTAGTTTTTATACTCTCTGCAAGAGTATATTGGGTTTGTGCAAAGTATGTAACAGGCAGAAGGAGGCGTGGCAGACCCCATAAAGTATATATATTCTTGATCAGCATCACAAGCCGAGTCGATATAGCCATGTCCGTCTGTCCGTCTGTCCGTCTGTCTGTCCGTCTGTCTGTCTGTCTGTCTGTCTGTCCGTATGAACAAACAGATTTCAGAGATGGTAAGAGCTACAAGTTCGAGCTTGGTGTCAAACGATCAGATATTTAGTCAGTCAATACAAGAATCTTTTTTTTTTTCGATGCCACGCCCCATTCGCCCACAAAAAGCAAAAAACTGGACACACCTCGGTAAAAATTAGTGTTTTCGGCAAATATCTCAGTAACTATGGCACCTAGGATCACCAATTCTGGTACGGGAGTTCCTAGCGACAGCATAGTTGCATTGCCATCTATAAATTTGGACTGCCACGCCCCCTTTTCCCACATTTGATAAAATAGTTTTCCAACTGCAATGCCTTTTTTAGCGATTTTGTTCGTATGGTTATTTATATTTCGTGTGGAGACTAACTATATTAAACTATCCTGAAAGGCGCATTAAAATCGGGTGATAAACAAGAAAACTAGAAGCGTTACAATATTGTTAATTGAACGCAATATCAACCCACAGGTGCAAGCGAGATAGAAACACACAAGCACATGTTCTAACGTTTTCGCTGCCTGTGTGTCGGCAGCGCTGCCCGCGGTCGCTGGCTGAGCCGAATACACACATACATACATATATGCAACATATATTGTCAAACGTACATATGTATGTGTATTCGCATGCAAACAAACAGATGTGTGTTTGATTATGCTTAGATTGTTTTTGTTTCAACGTGTTTTAATGCAAGTAATTCACATTGTAATATCTCAATACCGATTTTAATAATTTAATCGGGACAAATGCAGAGAGTATTATACGGTCGGGCGCGCTCGACTGTACTTTTCTTTCTTGTTATCAAATTCGAAAGCTGCAAATTTACAGATTACAAGATGCAAACACATACACAGCTGACTTGTGTGGGTGAGTGTGAGTGGGTGACTGGCTGTATGTGGCTGAGTGTGTGTGGTTGTGTGTGTGTGGTTGTGTGTGTGTGTTATCACGCAATGTGCTTTGAGTTGCAATTCGTTTGTTGTTTGAGTAGCTTTTTTTTTAGGTTCCGCTTCATAAACTTCCTTTAGCGCCCTATTTTTGAATCACCAAATTTGTTGCGGTGACTCATAACTGTGACTCACACAAATACACACAAAGCTTAGGCATGTGTGTTTGTGTGTGTGTGTCCTTGACTCCGAGATTAACATCTTGAATTGGCACTTAACACACACACACTCAGACAAACAAACACTCACGCAAATTCTACTAAAAACTCGAGCAAAACTCCTTCAAAGTTTTCGGCGCCTATGGCGTCACTTTTGGGGCGTGGTCAAAAATTAAAGCATGAAAAACAAAACTAAAAAAAATATAAAAGCATTTCAACGATGAGCTCAGAAAAATACAAAATAAATAAAAGAAAGAACTTCTCAACACGAACTTGACATTGAACTCTTTTTTGGTTGCTTGCAGAACGCAAAACGGGTAGACGGGAAACGGGAAACGGGTAACGGGTAACGGCAAAGATAAACTTTTTGAGTGGAAATTCATTTTGAGGCACTTTAAGCCGTAGCTGCTGCTGTTTCAATTAACGACGACTGCATTAATTCCAAATTCCAGCATTTTTAAGCAGCTCACAGACAAATGTGTAGCTTGAAGGCATGTGTTGTATCTTGGGAATCTTCAGAAACATAAATTGAAAGTGCTTAAAAATATTTGCAAATTTGTAGATAGTTTTATTTGTATCTTATAAGTTTTTCAAAAATTCATTTCAAAGTTTTTTCATACTAACTTGAAAGTAAATGTTTTAGAACTTGAATATATTAAGTTTTAAATTAATAAAGAAATTTTTGCGTGCTTAGCCAAAGCTTTTATAAGATAAATAATTATATCAGGGTTTTTTTTATTAATATTTTTATTTTCTTTTGAATTTAGGATTTATTTAGAATTTCAAGTTCCTTTTTCACTTTGTTTATTTATTTTATTTAAATATTTACTTAACTGTTTTGTTATTTGTTTACAATTGAAGCAAACAAGTTGAAATTTTGTGTATTTCTAAAAAATATTAATTTTGTAAACTATATTTATTTAAACTAAATTTACAAAAGTAAACATAAATATGATTCAAGTTTGTTTTAAATAACTTTAAAGTGCACTTTAAGGGAACTTTAAGCAGAGACTGCAACAGCTTTATTATATTACAGGGTATGTAGTAGTTTAGTTGGTGACTAAGGTTGACATTTCTCAGCCTGCGCATGGGAACCAAACCAAAATTGCAGTCACAGTCTCCAATCAGATTTGAGAACGAGAATCCCACCAATTGCCCCCGTACTCAATGTCTGTCCATCCGTCCTGCTGTCCCTCTCTTCCCCTCTGTCCCTCTGCCGGTCTGTCCGCCTACAGTCTGATATCGCTGCCCTTTTTTGGGCTGCTGCCTCAGTTGTTCGTTCGCCTGCGCAAAAATTCCTGCGCTTCGTTTGTGAACGGCGCGTGCGCCACGTTACGCTCCAAGGAAACTGCGAGTTAGTGTTGGCCACAAGCCAAAAAAAGGCCAAAAAGTGTAGTAAATAATATGTAATAGAAACATGCGTTTAATAAAAATAATAACAAAGGTGAATACAAATTTATATATTTTGTGGTTTAAGTTTAATATAATAAATTTCTTAATCAGTTAAACAAAGCGAATAAACTTGTTGATGTGTGAATTTCATTGCGGTTTAGTTACCAAAACCATTAATACTTTTAAGTAAAGCTGTCCAGATAAGTTTTACTTAATAGCTTTTAACTAGCTTTAACTTAAAGAACATTTCTCTTTACAAAATGGCTAAAACGGCAGCACTGCTGCGTACTGGCAACTACAGGGAACTGTTAAACTGGGTAGCTCTCAAATATAGAGTACTACATATATGCACATACCTAAATATAGTATGTAGAGTACAATATCTGGTTAGTTTTTTTAACCGAAGCTGTGCTAAATTTATCGCTTTGCGGCGTGAGGTTTCTGCTCAATTTTCGTTAAGTGTTTGCTTTCTGCGCTGCTTTAACTAAAAGTGTAACCAGAGTAGCCGACTGTCTATATACTCAGTAAAACTTTGTTATATTGTATAATAAATTTTAACTTAAATAGGCGAAGAAAAACTAGCATTACTTGGACTTGGCTTTATCTAAAAATTAATCTTTAAAATCAATAAATTTTTAGCAAGTTTAAATTGATTTTGTTTTTAAATTGTGGTTCTAGCTGACCAACAATTTACTTGTATATACAGTTGTGTTCAAAATAATAGCAGCGCATATAAGCTCTGATTTCAAGATTGATATATAATGTCATAATGACTACAGATCAATAATTTTTTATTTTTTAAAGTATTTATATTTAATTTCAAACAACATAAGCGTGTTTCTTCATCAAAAAACTTCTCTCATTTTTTAATTTTTTTAAGAAATGATAATAATAGGGAAATTGTCCTGTTCAAAATAATAGCAGCAAAAATCAAAAATATTAAATATCTTTACAAAATTTAGTTTATAACTTCATATACTGAATTAACTATATTAGTTATGAACTAATATATGGTTTTTAACCCCTTATTATCTGGAACAGCTTCACATCTCCGTGGCATGGAGTCAATTAGGTCCTGGCAACGCTTCAGAGGAATCTGAGCTCATGCATCCTGAATAACTGGCCAAAGATGTGCTTTAGTCGACGGTTTTACCTTGGCCACACTTCGTTTGACGTCCCCCATAAGTTTTCAATTGGGTTCAGATCTGGGGACTAAGCTGGTCACGGCATTACGTCATTATTATCCTTTGCGAACCACTGTTTGGCCAGTTTGCTGGTATGTTAAGGATCATTGTCCTGTTGAAAAGTCCGTTTTATTGGCATTTCCCAAGAGAAATATGATACCGTCATATTTTTTGGTATATCCACGTATACATTTTGATCCATGATCCGAGCTAAACATATGGAAAGGGACTACGTCGCTATAGAAAAGCAGGCCAATATTAAGATTTTTGATGCACCATGTTTAACTGCCTTTAGCATGTGCTTAGGCTGATTTTCAGAGTTTGGAAGACGACGGACATATTGTCTGGATCCAGTTCCACCAAATAACACAACTTTAGTCCAGTCAGTACAGAGAATTTTAAGCCACTTTGTTAAGGGCCATTTCAGGTGCATTTCAGCTGCACTTCAGCGAACTGTATTCGACCTTATATGTGTTTAGAAGTATGTAGATGTACTTTTCTTGGACTTCGGGCCTTGAGTTTGTGTTCCAGTAGTCTTCACCAAGTATTTACACTACTCACTGACAAGCTGTGGTCTACTTTTATTGATTCTGCAGACGCGAATGCATTATCCTTGCTGGAGCGCTCAATGCGATGGTCATTAATTTCAGTGCTAGTTCTTTTCCTGCCGCCAGTTTCGCGTTTGTGGCGATAGTTAATGGCATAAGAGACCATTTTAGCACAACATTCAACCAATCTTTCGATTTCCCTGTATGTTTTCCTTGTTTTCCAAGCCTTTATATCGAATAGCAATTTTCCTCTCAGCAAGGACTGCCTCCACCCACAACAGTACAAATTTTTCCATTATTTTTATGTATTCACATCTAAATAATAGTTAACTCATTATTTAAACTTATTTTCAACAAATCAACAACTTTAACTTAAATATTTTTAATATTGAAATGAAGCGCTGCTATTAATTTGAACAACAGAAATTCTGTATCCTTACCCATAATTATGAATAAAACGGTAAATGAAAGCAATTCAAACGGGATTTTTACGTTTTCCTCTTCCCCACCCTCTATTCTAAAAAATATATGCACCAGTGTTCGATCTTTAAGAATGAACATGCTTAAAACTTAGTCATATTTGTAAGCAAAAAGTGCGCTGCTATTATTTTGAACACAGCTGTACTTCATAAGAAAATTATAAACTTCTTGAGCTCATTTACAAAAAAAGTTATGGTCACCCCAAAGTTAATAATTTTTTACTTTCTTTTTTAAGCAACTGAAGTTTATTTAAAGTTAAAATTTAATAATTTCGTAGCTGTCAGAAATCCATTGTAAGAGCATTTCAAGTACGGTCACCCTAATGTTAACTGTTCTCACTACCGCTTTCTTGGGCGCTTCAGCTTCAGTTCCAGAATTTTTACGATCTTGTTTATGGGTTTGTTGTCAATGTCAGAGATTTGCGACAAATGTTCAACAAGAATCTCAATGTGTGTATCTGTAAGTATGCGTGTGTGTGTGTATCTGTGTGTGAATACTGAAACTGAAACCATGTCTTGAGTCTGGCGCTTCACGACATGAGGGATTCGTTTTGTACTTATTGCTGTTATTTTTGGCGCTGACTTGGCAAATTACGCGCGTCGACAATGCTGAATAATAATATTGTATGGTATCTACACTCAGAGACAGATGCAGATGCAGATACATTTACAGTAAGAGCTAGAGCTCTAAAAGATGACTTGTAATTGAAAAGTTTGGGCTAAAGATACAGCTACTGCTGCTCTTTTGTCTTGACTTGTAGATAAAATCGAAGTTGGCCAAAAAGATAAAGTTTAAAGCAGCTGAAGCTAGACCCAAAGCCGCAGATACAATGGAAAATATATTCTTAACTACACTTATAGTTGGATGTAGTGGTAAATGTATAAATAAATGTGTAAGATACAATAAAATATTAAAGATAGATTCTAAAATTGCGATTGAATCATAAAAGAATTGATCATGTTCACAACAGAGTTAAAGTTAATGTTGTAGTTAAAGATACAGTTACTGTCAAACAAATAACTCAGATGGGAGTAAAGATAGCTAATGATACATGCAGATATAGCTAGACTAAGAGCAAAAGATACATTTTAAAATTAGTAGAAATATGAACTACAAATATTTTGTATATAAAGCTAAAGATACAGATACACCCTACTAACAAACAGTAACTAAGTTCAGCTTGAAGTGTATCTGTAGGCATATTTCTGGGTTTCTGCTGTAATAGAGCTAAAGATACAGATACACCCTACTAACAAACAGTAACTAAGTTCAGCTTGAAGTGTATCTTTACGCACATTTCTGGGTTTCTGCTGTAATAGAGCTAAAGATACAGATACACCCTACTAACAAACAGTAACTAAGTTCAGCTTGAAGTGTATCTTTAGGCATATTTTTCTGTTTCTGCTGTATCTTTCCTACATTTTATTGATGTATCTGAAGCTAGCTGTATCTTTAGCTACTCTGTAGAGCAAAATGTGAATCTTTGGCTACTGCTGAGCGTAAAAACCGTTTGACAAACGTTTTTTTCTCTACGCTTTTCACTACTTTCCCTGCGTCAACTTCTTTGCTTCCCCTTCTGCTTCTATTCCATATTTTTGCTCTTTGTTATCGCGTCTTTTGCTTGCTCTTTTGATTCTATTAGTTGCTGTTCTGGTTTGCCAAACATAATTAGCATAAGCGGATGGTGGGCAAATTAAACGCAAACGCAGAGAACCCAACAAATTATTATAACTAACTGTTTAGCAAAAAAAAAGCAACAAACAAAAAGTGACTTGACCGTCTCGACCAACTGACCAAATGCCTCATTCATAAAGTTTATTGCTCCACATGCTCCACATTCTTTGAAGCTTTTGTGAAGAAATCAAAGAAGCATCCGTAATCAGCGATCAAATCAAACAAACTAATAAAGTTTTCCTATCGACTGTAAAACACCCTGTAGCTCTTGATTGTATATTTTTATAGAATTTCTTGGTTTTAGTGTAGCCACCCTCTGTACTGCTCATGTACAGGGTCACCAAAAGGGGCACAACAAAAATAAATTACAAAATTGTTCGCTTTGGCGACCCTCCACGGGAATCTCCCTCAATCTCAATTGTTTCCACTGCGTATGTCCCATAAATTTTGTAAAAAAAAGAAGTAAAAAAGAAAATAAAAACAAAAAACAGATCAATTGAGTGACATAGCTAATTCTACAGATACAGATACAGCTACAGTCGAAGCTACAGTTTTAGATACATGCACATCTCGTCTCATTGTCCACTTGAAGCTCAAATTAAATTAACTGCATATGCAAAATACGTAAACCCATGAATATTCATGTGGATAAATGCGGGTCAAGCGTTACGTGGCGGTAAAAATTAGTTCATCTTATGGATTATCAACAAGTCGCTAATTAAGTTAGGCTGGGAGCAAACGGGAAAAGCTAAGGGAAAAGTTACAGGAAAAGCTACTGAAAAACAGCTGCAAGTTATGCCTGGAAAACAGTTTAAAAGGATTGACAAATTTTAAAATTTGTTTAAGTTTTTTGTCAGCTACTAACAGATAAAATACGCAGTATCTTAATAAAAATGTACGTACTTTCTCATATAGAGTGTCAAGTTCGTTGCCTTTTAATCTGGAAACAAAGATAAGAACGTAGAAATGCGGATAAAGTAGATAAAATGAGATAAAAATGTAGATAAAGCTCAAAAATCGCATTTTAGATGGATTAGCTATTTTAGAGTAGCTAAGAGTTTGTTTGTTACAGAGTTTGTTTAGTATAAAAAAAAGATATTGATGGCAGATGGGAATAGATGTATACGAGGGGGCATCCAAAAGCAACGCGAATTTCGTTATAATTTTTATACCCGTTACTCGAAGAGTAAAAGGGTATATTGTAATCGCTGGAATGTATGTAACAGGCAGAAGGATGCGTGGCAGACTCCATAAAGTATATATATTCTTGATCAGCATCAATAGCCGAGTCGATATAGCCATGTCCGTCTGTCAGTCTGTCCATTCTTTCTTGTTTAATTTGTCAATATTTGTACAACAAATTGGAATAACGTTCAAAGTATTTGACATGGACTAGTGTCTAGTTAACTCGGTTATGGTTAAAAATGTTTCTTAAATTCACTCATCGGCATGCCCTTTAAGCCTTCCAGCGATTTTTGTTTCACACCCAACACAGTGGCATTTATATACCATTTAAGTTTAGGGAATAAACAAAAGTCACAGTGGGTTAGAGCTAGTGAGTTTGGGGATCAATCAGTCAAGAATTGCTTCACGGAAAGTGCAGTTATCATCATCAGTTATCATCAGATATCAAAGAGCTGCAATGACTTTTATACTCTCCCACTCTCCCTTCACACCAGCTCGAATAATCGTTAGGTATTAAAAGATACATGGATATCTATATTAAGATAAGCTCTGATAGAGTACTTTTATGGCAGACATAAAGCTTATAATTAAGAGAACAGTTATATAGAAATAACTTGGCTTGTGTTTAAGATAGTTTTTTTTTTAAATACATATAGATACGTTCTGAATTCTACAGATACATAGGCCTTTTAAATGATCTTTGTTTGCATTGCTTTGAAAACTGTATTAACTGCAGTTTACAGCCTCTTAAAATGCTCTCGACCGACTTTGTAAGAAGCCCTATAAAACCGCTCTCACTCTACCTACGTTTCTCACTACTCTCCCTCTCTCTCCCTCCTCTCTCTTTCTCCCTCTATCTCTGTCTCTGCCTCTCTATTAATTTAGCATACAAATTGCGCTGCTTTCAATTGAAAAATACTTGTATGCCAAGTGATTTGATTAATTGCGCAGTCATCGCAGCTATTAGAGGATGGAGTAAGACGTAAGACCCTTCGTGCCGCTTCGTACCCCTTCGTACCGCATCCATTTCCTCCCACTGACTTTTTTTTTTGCCAGATCGGTTTGAAGATCTAGCGGTTTGTGTGGTCTTTATATAGTTTTGCTGGATTATTGCTTTTTGTCATGGCATCGAAAAACTTTCCAAGCTGTTTTTCCACAGCTGTTTTTCTTTCATTTTCTTCAATTTCTTCATATTTCCTATTTGCATTTACCTTTACCTATGAGTTAGTATGCTCTTATCTTTCTCTTGTTATTATTCCACTTCGTCTCTTGTTCTCTCTTGCATGCGATGGCAGTGCGGAGCTTGTGGGGTGCAGGGGGAGGGGCAGGGGGGGAGCGCACTGTCATCTGGAAAAGTGGATGCCACACTCAAGGGCACTTAAGTATTGGAGTGAGACATAAGGGAGGATGAACTGCTTTCGATCATGTGATAAGAAGCAGCAGCCATTTGTCCTACTATTTGTAGCTCAATAAAATGCGAGGGCTGCTCAAGCAATTTTCATTACAGAACGTTATGAAATTTTTTAAACGCTTAACAATTTTTCATTTCATTTTATTTACAATAAAATATTTAAGAGTTTTTGCATAAATTACAAATTTTAAATTGATTTTTCTGCGCTTTTTTTTTTTTTTTGATTAAAATATTTAAAAATTTTCACAAAATTTAAAAATTTTGAATTTCTTTCCCTGCACAATTTTTAGCTACTTTTTTTTTGATTTTTTTGTCCAATTTTATTGATTTTTTCACATAAATTACAAATTTTAAAATTGATTTTTCTGCGCATTTTTTTTTTTTTTTTTGAATTAAATATTTAAGAATTTTTACATAATTTACAAATTGAAAATTTATTTTTCTGCAAAATTTTTAAAAAATTTTTTTTTAAATTTTTTTTGTCCAATTTTATAGATTTTTTCGTTACTTTAAAAAACAAAATAGTTTTAGGTCAACAACTTTTAAATTGTGTGTTGTAAATGTAATAAAATTGAAAGAATGTATTGCTTACAGTGTGTAAAGTAAATAAACAAATACTTTTGTTTAATAATTGCTGAATAAATAAATAATGTAGTAATTTTTAATACGCCATAAATATGTTTGTGGCTATAAAAAAGCCACAAGTCTTTTAAATATTTGTAGAAATTTTTAGCCTTCATAATGGAAACATTTAAAAATGTTGAATAAATATTAATAAATAAATAAATAATGGTATAACAAGAAAATATCAAATGCTTGACACATAATTGACTTAAATGCAGGAATTTGTATGAAAAGTTCTGGGGAATGAAAGCTGAGAGCGATGAAAATGTTGGAGTATTTAGTAAACATTGTTACCCGATATTTGTGTGTATATATACTTTTCCATATACACCTCTATGTGTTTGTATGTGTTGGTGTGTGTGTGTGTGTGGTGCCTGCAACAATTAAATGTAACTTAATTTAAGTCCGCACGTGCCTCTTTTAACTTTGTGACGTTTTCTTTGTTTTGGAGTCTCCCCTCTGTAGAATTCTTTCAAACTAATTTTAGGCGTTTTTTGTTTTTTTTTTTGGTTTTTATTATTTTTTGAAGTAGGAAACATATGTAGTGCTATTCCCCCTTGTTGCAAGTATGAAATATGGTAGACAAAAATTATGATTTGACAGACAAATTTCTGTTTTCTTTTTGAGTTTTTTTGTGTTTTTAACAAAAATCTTAAAATTGGCTTTCAAAAAACTGGAATCGAACTTTGTTTCACTGTGAGGTAATAAGGAAATGTTGTTGCTCTGGCACAGTGATGAGTCCAAGATCATTTAAATCAACATAAATCAAGTGACGGACAAGAAGAATTCCCAAGCGAAAGAGTGCGCGAGAGCAGTGTGAGCTGAGAGGGGAGTGGAGGGCAGTGAGATGCGAAGAGTTGAGACGGAACTTGTAACACTCAAGTGCAATCGATATGCAACAATTCTCAAGTCCTCGTTCCTCGTTTCACGTTCCTCGTGCCTCGTTCCTCGCTTGCATTTTTATTTCTTGTTGTAATACCCTCACGAAGGGTATGATCAGCTTGTTGTAAATTATGTAACTAACTAGAGCACGCAAAACTGGTTTCTCAAAGTCGAGCTGGCTCACCTACTGATCAGCGTGACGCCTAAACAGAAATTTTATTCCAACATTGCATTTTTTACCTGCTTTATCGACTGACATGCTTGCGTATGCTCTGCAAGCTGATCAGTAAATGACTGAGCTACAAATGAAATATTATTAAATATTTTATTGATTGTTAAATTTCTCTTAAAACTATAAAACTATTTTTTAAAAGAAAATTTCCTTTTTTTTAATATTAATTTATTAAAAAGCTCTTTAGATTCACTGATTTTACTACATAAATATTTCCAGTAACATTCCACACAAAATTGTAGTCTTGTGTTTTAGTAAATTTCTTTGTGATTTAAATAGTTAATAGAATTAAACAAGCTAGAGCTTTTAGTAAGATTCCTTAAGTTCACTTAAAAGTATTTTGTTTAATGTTTATATCAAAACAAACAAGAAAATTAAATAAAGAATAATGGGTTGATTTAAATGCAGTTCATATAAAATTATACACAATTTTATGCTACTAAAAAGTTTATTTTAAATAAAGTTTAAGCAATATTTATTATTTTATAAAATTATGGCCACAGTCTTAAAACACAGCTGACAATCAAGCATATTTTTGTGTTAATTAATTAAACATTTTATTGTGTTTATTTTAAATAAAATTGCTTTTTAAACTCGCTAATATTTTGGAAATACTATTAAAGGGCATTAAAAGTTGTCTGTCAGTTAAAGTTAATGTGTTTTTATTTTGCTGATCTTTCTCAAGTGCCAGAAGCAGGAAGCGAACTAAATATAAAACCAAGTCATGGCCCAGGTTCCTCTCTCTCTCTCTCTCTCTCCCGTTTGGTATGTTGCACCATATGTGGACTGGAGGGAATATGGAATCATTGTGTGGCATCAACCAAAATCGTCACTGAGTCCAAAAGCGTGTTGTGTGTGTGTGTGTGTGTGTGTGTGTGTGTGTGTGTGTGTGTGTGTGTGTGTGTGTGTGTGTGTGTGTGTGTGTGTGTGTGTGTGTGTGTTTATGTGTTTTGTGTCCATTACATTATTGCTACGATCTATTAGCAAAGCGACAATTGTGAAATCATTCCCCCTCCAAATAGGGAAGAAAAGAGAAGGGAAGGGTTTCAGAAAAGACAGGAGAGTGGGTTGGGGGAGTGGGGGACAAGGATGTCAATAGTGGACTCCAGTTCAGCAACAGAGGCAGCTGCCACAAAGCTAAAAATAGACACGAAGACAAGACGGAACAGAGGCAACACTCGAACTACAAGCTAGAAATCAGCTACGATCTTTCGATCTTTCGATCTTTCGATCTCTCGATCTTTCGATCTGACGAACTTCGATCTGCAATCTAAGAAATGCGATCTTGATCTCTTGTGTCTGGCGTTGAAAGGCTGCACGCCAATTGTGTTGCATGCAACAGATATTCAAATGACGCTGCGATCGATTCATTTGCAGTAAACCTTCAGAGCATTTAAAGTTTGCTATTGTTTCCGATACCCGTTAGTTGAGTTGTAAGGGTAGGTGGTAGTTGATTCAACTGTTTTCGAACTATTACAGAGTTTTATACAACCCTAACAAAGGGAGCTTTATCATATAGATCCTATGGAAAGAATTGATCAAAGCTTCTGACTTAATTGAAGACACCTAACCTGTACCTAATCAGTTAGCTATATCACAAGCTGAACCTGTTACCTTTTAATCATACATTAACCTTTAGATCCATTAAAATATATTGTGGCATGTATTATAATTTGTAAATTGTTTTTAAATATAGAAATTTTAAATTGATTTTAAGCCCACATAAAGAAAAGCAAATGGTTTTTTTTTTAATGCAGGACCACACATTTTTGTGTAATTATATTTAAAGATGATAATAATAATATAATTTTATTTAAAGATCGTACAGTTGAGAAATAAAGGACAAGGAATAAAGGATATTTTTGCTGAGAGTTGAGAAACTTAAAAATTTCAATGACAGAAAATTTGTTTTGTAAATGTACTCTAATAAATACTTTTATTTAAGTATGTGTTTAAATCAATCTAGTAAATCTCAATTTATGGCTACTTTAAGTTATTTTTGCTTTTTCCTTAACGGGTATTTCTTAGTCGCTGCCTTGACTTTAGCGTTCGTATTTGTTGTTGTTTCACTGCACTTGAATTGATTGTTGTTTGACATGGCCACGAGCCGTGGGCAATGTGTATTTACACACACGAACACACACGAACACACACACACACACGCACTTGGTGCCTATGGTTACCGTCTGGAGTCTAGACTTTAGTAGTGCTTTTTGCTCTGCAATTAGTTGCGATTTTCAAGTTAAAGTTGAAGCTGTATCGATTGTGTGTCGAGTGCGCGTCTCATTCTCCTTCTCTCTCTCTCTCTCTCTCTCCCCTCTCCCTGTCTTTACTCGCTCCGTCTCTGTTGCGCGAGGCCAATGGATCATTGAATGAGTGATCAATTTGGTGTAAATAAACACAGGCTAAATAGCATTTGGTTAATTGTAACGATCTTTGGTCATCGCTTAATCTATTGATACGATTGATTTTAATCTTAAATGATGTCAAAAGTTAGTAACTTCTGAACACACTTATCGATAATTTGGCACAATAACTATCGATAAGCTCTTAATAAGTTTCTTATAAAATTTTTCTTTACTTATTTTTTATACTCTCTGCAAGAGTATATTGGGTTTGTGCAAATGTATGTAACAGGCAGAAGGAGGCGTGGCAGACCCCATAAAGTATATATATTCTTGATCAGCATCACAAGCCGAGTCGATATAGCCATGTCCGTCTGTCCGTCTGTCTGTCCGTCTGTCCGTCTGTCTGTCTGTCCGTATGAACAAACAGATTTCAGAGATGGTAAGAGCTACAAGTTCGAGCTTGGTGTCAAACGATCAGATATTTAGTCAGTCAATACAAGAATCTTTTTTTTTTTCGATGCCACGCCCCATTCGCCCACAATAAGCAAAAAACTGGACACACCTCGGAAAAAATTTGTGTTTTCGGCAAATATCTCAGTAACTATGGCACCTAGGATCACCAATTCTGGGACGGGAGGTTCGTAGCGACGGCATAGTTGCATTGCCATTTAAAATTTTGGACTGCCACGCCCACTTTTCCCACATTTGATAAAAAAGGCTGGAACCTTCAATGCCAGGTTTGGCGAACTTGTTCGTATCGTACAGTATTGTAATTATGTAATGCGTGTGGAGACTAACTATATTAAACTATACTGAAAGGCGCATTAAAATCGGACCATAAACAAGAAAACTAGAAGCGTTACAATATTGATAATTGAACGCAATATCAACCCATAGGTGCAAGCGAGATAGAAACACACAAGCACATGTTCGAACGTTTTCGCTGCCTGTGTGTCGGCAGCGCTGCCCGCGGTTTCTGGCTGCGCCGAATACACACATACATACATATTTGCATCATATACATGTTGCCAAACGTATGTGTATTCGAATACAAACAAACAGATGTGTGTTTGATTATGCTTAGATTGTTTTTGTTTCAACGTGTTTTAATGCAAGTAATTCACATTGTAATATCTCGATACCGATTTTAATAATTTAATCGGGACAAATGCAGAGAGTATTATACGGTCGGGCGCGCTCGACTGTACTTTTCTTTCTTGTTAAAGCGACAATTTTGTTGATGCTTTTCAGATTTGCAATCGATAAGCCATTAAAATGTGCACACAATTGATCGATTAAAGTTAATCGAATATCGATTTATCTATAGCTTATTCAAGAGCAGGTGTTTGAGTAAAACTTGCGCTTATGTAGAATTGATTTATGAGTGAGTAAAATGCATATTTGATGGAAATACCGTGCAGTTTGTTTACTCTGCTTATCGATAAGATTGTTATCGATAAGACTGAATTACGTATTCGTTGGAGTTTCGCACAATTTACATGTGTTGTACAAACTTTGTGTTTGATTTCAGCCATTTGCCAACATACGAGTCGCAAATATTTGTCTGCACTCTGTTTAGACTTGGTCAAAAAGCAGCGCCAACAACAGATTACGCGGTGGAGGGGAAGGGGTAGTGGAAGGGCAAGGGGGCAGCGAAAACAACAACAATCTAATCACGAGCAAATGTTTAAACTTTTTCAGCAAATGAAATTGCAAATGTGAGTACAGAGTTCACTGCTGAACAGGGGAGCACAAAAGTCTGCGAGTGTATGATGTGTGTGTGAGTGTGTGTGTGTGTGTTTGCTTATGGCTTGGGCGTTAAAGCTGCGCTAATGAAGGGGCGGGGCAGTTGACAGTTGATGGGACTGACAGGCTGAGGAAAGAGGAGCAAAGTAAACAGGAGTCAGGAGAAAAGTGGAGTAGACTAGAGGATTTATGAGCAAAAAAGCAGGTAGGCGGAGAAGGGGATCGGCGGGAATGTGTTGAGAAGGAGGAAGGAGGATCAGGCAGGAGGAAAGGGGGGTTAAGCCAGTGGAAAAAGGAGCAAAAAAGAAGAGGGAGAAGGGACGAGCCTAGAGGGGAAAATAAGCTAGAGGTATGGAGAAGCAGAAGCAACGAGTAAATAATAAGAGTCAAGAGCTGGTAACCAAGAGGTAAGAGGTAAGAGGAGCTGCTAACAACCAGGAGCACATAGCAGAAGAGGAGTTACCCAGGAGGACGCTACCGGCTGTCATTGACACTGAGCTCGTGCTGATGGTCGTGCCAAAGGATGCAGCACAGCTGCTACAGCTTATCAGTCTCTATCTTGCTCTCTCCCCTACCCGCTACTTCTCCCTCGCTGTCTCTAAGTCACTCGCTGTGTTCCTCGCTTTAAAGCCTGCAGCATGCAATGACCTTTCCACAGAGCCACCCTCGTAGTCAGTGTTGCAACTAGCGATGAGCGCGTGACACGAGCAAGAATATGAGTCAGGATAGGGTGTATAGCCCTTGAGTTGTGTGTGTCTTCAAATTGCAAAGAGTTGCCTTTAAAATAGGTTTTTGGTTTATTTATTTAACTAAATATTTTCTCTGTATTTTTTTGTTGTTTTCCGTGAGTTTTGTAGCTCAATTGGGTCACTAGCGTGTACTGTTATGCACATCGATGCATGTATGTTGTCATCGCTAAGCACTCGTTGCATGTTGCAGCAGCAGTGGTGAGGCGTGGCAAGTCAAGGCGTTGATTTAAGCAATTAAGGGGCAAGGGCTTTGCGGCCAGTTTGTTGCAACAATATTGAATCTTTGAAGATGCGGGTCAACGACTGCGTGTCATGCAAATATTTTGACAATAACTGAAAACGGATAAACAAAATGAAAAAGAAATGGCAGCAAAGAAGTAGGGTGAGAGAAAGAGAGAAGAAAGAAAAAAAAAATTGTGGCGCTTAATTGCCCATCAAATTGGAAATCAATTGAGCCGACAGTCGATGACAAAGCGCACAAAACTACACAGAGAAAAAAAACTGAATGATTTGACAAGTGCCAAGCACTTTCACTCGCAAAGAAATACACAACTATCAATGCTCATAAAAATAACAACAATAACAAATACAAAAGTCTTGAAATTCTAATAAATACGTTGCCACATTGTTTGCAACATGCAGTGGCAACATTAAGTGGCCCACTGCGGGCACGTTGAGTGCTGCCAGGGGTTGGGCACAAAAGGGGGCAGTAGGGGGATTCTGCCTAGTTCGATTTATATGCTTTCAAGATTCACTTTGCTAATGAAGATGCTGCTTGAAATAGTTTTCCACTTTACACACGCTCGGCTGCTACTACTCTACAGCTTTTCGCCTCTCTCTCTCTCTTTTCGCCCAACACATGAAAAATGTTGCGTGACAGTTGACCATTTTGTGGGCACAAAAAGTGTTGCATGCTTTTGGGGCTGGTCAACACTAATTTGAGTACAATTTCCTACCTACTAGGAAAACGCGATTTGTGTCAATGCATGTCCCTAATTATGTTAAAGTGCAGCAAAAACAATGTAGTCATCGTCTGCGTTATCGTTATCGTAAGTCTCCCTGTGGTGTTTGCTGTTGTTGACCTTGTCCAAAAGTGTTTCTTCTTCTTCTTTTGCTGGCACACACCTTGATTTGTTGCCTTTGTAGGCTTGGTCAACGAATTTTGTGCGAAACAGCTAAACAACTGCTCAAAAAAAGGTGATAAAGAAAGGGAAAGAGACATCGAGTGCTAGCTCTCTTCTCTACCCCTTTCACTCACTTAATCACTTGAATTCTTAATCATCCTTTAAGCGCTTAATCAATGTTTTATTTGCTGCTTTTTGCTCAACAATTAATCATTTGTGCTTAAGAAATATTGGAGAAGTGAGTTGTAGTCAAGAAAGTTCCCATAAAAATTGAGATGAGATCATTTTGAGTTCTTCTTAAACATGACTTAGGATACCAAAAACGTTGGAAAGGCTTTAAATTGAAAGGAACAGGTACATGAGAGACAATGACAAATTTAGATTAAATTTGCATCATGACGAGCTTGTGAAATCTGTTAGTTTAATGGATTTATTAATTTTTAAGCGATTTATGAAGTTTGTATTTTGTTTTGAAATATAAAGAATTGAATTTTTGTGTGTTTAGTTCATAAATATGTGACGTAACTTTGAATAGCTTAAAGACACAAGTGTTAAAAGGCTTTTTAGAAGTTACTAAGATATTTCTTTGGACCAACATTGGATGTTATTATGTGTCCAAATTTCCAATAATTAGAATTTAAATATATATATCTAGAAAATGTATGTAAAAATTATCGTACATATTTTATTTATGCAGGAGACTAAAGTACATTGCCTGTACCAGTGTAGGCATGTCTAGGAGACTGGAGCTGAAATTTCCGCTAAAGATTCGTCTTCAAATTATCCTTTAACCTAAAGTATCATGAAGTCTATGAGTTGAAGATTATAAATTGTTGTTTCTGCATAAGCACAGGGTCTTTTACAGTCGTTTCATTCCACTGTAGTTTATCCACTACCAGCAAAACAGTTTCTAAATAAAACTAACCCTCTTAAAATATAAATTGACGTCATTTTCTTTTCTATTGCTTGAATCTTTGTCCGAGCAATTGTTGTAACATGTTTTATTCAACTTTTTGCTTATTTATGTGTTCTCATTCATTCTTTCTTTGTTAGTTGCAGATTGGACAACTTGACTGCTGAGCTAACGGTAAACAGAAACTTTAAGGTAAGTTAATAGTCCAAGAAAAGGATATGAAGGATATAGTGTTTTGCCTAGAGGGTCTTGTCAGGCCTTAAGGGGACGAAGAACACAAGCAGACAAAGTGGATGAAGAAAAGTCTGTGAAAAGTGCTTGAGAAAAGTGTGAGAGAAAAGAGGAAGGTGTTGGAGAGAGGGGAGTGGTAAAAGGAGACACGACATTGTCAATGCCAATGCACCGCAAAGGGCTAGAATTGTGCCGTTATCCGAGTACCCATTGTTGTACCCATTTCAACTCTCTCTCCCTTACTCCCTCTTCTCTCTCTGTGGGTGTTTCTTCTGCTTCTGTCTGTCTCTTCTTGGGGGCTGCTGCATGTGAGCGCTTGCGGTTATTTTGATTAAAGCTTATGCCACACACACTTGCCACACACACACACACACACACACACACACACACACACAACACTTTTCTCAAGTGTTTCTGTTGTAATTTTTACGACTTCAAGGCTTCTGGCGAGCCATATAACACCCATATCTATATTCCATTCCCACAATCGTTCTCATAAACCCCTATTTTTGCTGTCTGCGCCTTGCAACCCTTTTATTATTTGCAAACGTCTACGGGTCTTCCTTCTTGCCACACCCTGGCAGAGGGTATTACAATTCTGTGGCGAAATCTGTAACGCTTTAAAGAATACATATACTGAAAAGTAGCTAAATTTAATTTCTTAATTGGATTAAAGTTTTAGAAAAGAAGCAAAGAATTGCGTATATCATTTTTTTTATAATTTGCAGTGCACTTGGAAGAGTATCAAAATCGCCGGTGTATCGCTGTTTACTTTGTGCTGTTGTCTTTCTTGTTAATTATTAACGCTTCACAGGCGCAATATTATTAAAGCGACGCACACACGCAAACACCCACACTGGCAATGCCTAAGTAATTTATGCACTTGGGTGTGTGTGTCCTTTTGTATGGCAGTGTGAGTGTTTGTAACTGATGACGCGTGTGTCTGCTTCGTTGTGCATCGTAGCTCAAATTGCCAACTCCCTTAAAAGTATGCAATATAATTTGCACACGCGTGTTGTTCGCTCATTTTACAAATGCGCCGCAAAGTATGCATTGTTTTTTACTCTATGGTTGCCACGTAAAACTTTTGCATACTTTTAAGCACAAATTTTATTTATTTGCTTTACAATGCAAAAAACTTTAAACATTATTATAACCAAAGATTATAATTTAAAAGCACTGATCATTCTTTTAAACCAAACCTTCAGGCTTGCTTTGAACTTCTTCCTATTTGTAAAAATAATCAAGAATTGCGTTAAAAAAAATGTCATAAAAATAAAACCAACTCAAGTAATATCATTTAAAAGAAGATTGCATTTCAGTGGATTTTGCTGCTGTCAGTTACAAAAGAGTTTAGTTGAGCCACATGTTGCAAAGTTCATTTGTATAATTTTATGGCTATTCCCGTTGTCGTTTATTGCCTTTTACTGCGTAACCCGTTTTTGCCACTAACAAGTTCTGGCTATCTTTCTTGACTCTCCGCACATACTTTTTGCTTCTGCTTCATCATTGCAACTTGTTGAAGATGCAACTGCAATTCATTTGAGATTTGCACCAAAACTGGCAATCTTTTCTGAAGTAGCCAAATAATTGAATTTTATGTTTTCCTCATTCTATTTTTTTCTTTTAATGAATTCTTTTCACACTTTTTGCAGTTTTCTAATTTGCAATGCAAACCCCAGTCTCTAGTGAAGTTCTAAAATTTATTAATTAATTTATTTTTGTCAATTTACAATTACCATTCAGCCTTGAAAAAAGAGAACTTTATGAGACATTTGTTAAGTAACTATTGGCTTATGAAATTCTTATTCAAGGGTAAGTATTAGTCGTGCAGTTGGTATGCAGTAAATTCATTGAGCTGTATGTAATTATTCTACGCGTCTGTGACTTTTCTGCATATTTTTCGTGTGCTGTGGCTGCGCATGGGTGACGCCCACAAAAATCACAATAGTTCATAAATAGTGTATAAAAGTTTTTTTTTCTTTTTTTTCTGCTATTTTGATAGTTTATTTAATTAAGTGGCGGCTTTATGCGTCGCCACGCGGAGGCGTTGCTCGAGTTGGAGTCAATTAAAGGATCGTGGGTGGCTTCTGCGAGCGGAAAGGGAACTGACTTTACAGCAAACTGCGGGGGAGAGAGGGAAAGAGAGCGAAGTGAGGAGCATTTTGTTTATCTTTTATTTATTTAGACTTAATTAACAGCATTTTGTACAAATTTGGTTGTCATCATTAGGCAAATAACATGACGTTGTTGTTGTTCGTTTTGTACGCAATGCGAAGCTGGTTCTGTTTGATGGCATCTCACTAGATTGGGCAATAGGTAAAGCCACTTTTTTTCTCAGACCCTGTACGTTAAAACAACGAAGTGTATATTGAATTGGTTAGAAGTGTAGACATTAAATGATATAACAAGTGTGAATCACATAAAAACTGGCGCTATTTTGCACGCCTGTTTTTGCTAGCATAAATACACGGTCTTTACAAGTTGGTGTCGCTCACAAGTAGCCTTTGCTACAAGTATCTCCTCTTTTTTTGCGTAATGTAAATTGCATTTGCTTGCAACTTTTAACTGATGAGTTTCCCCCACTAGCAAAAGTTGCTCAATACATTTTCGCATATTTGTATCCTCCATAGAGTGTGTGTGTGCGTGTGTGTGTGTGTGTGGCCCCACTGGCCAAGTGGCAAATGGTTATGGGCCTAGGCAATGTGTGAGGGGGTAAAGAAAGCTTTCTTCTTCTTTTTCACTCAAAAGAGCTACCTTAACGGTGTAAACATGTATTGCAAGCAGCGGCTTTCGATGAAACGCGTCTAATGCACATTTTCTCAAGACGTGTCCAGACATTGTTTAGAAATACCCAAGATCTAGAGCTGACAATGTGACAAATCACGACAAAAGACACGATGGGCACTTCATAAAAGTAAAGACTAAATAAATATTAAAAACAAATGTTCATAACAACCAAATACCAACTAATTATTGGCGTGTGCATAGTTAATCATTTAAACTTTATATGCTAAAATTTTCATTATAATCGATTGAGAAATATCAAAGTTATACAAATTGATTGGAATGTGTGTCGTGTTTGAAAACAAAAATGCGATAAATGGCGATCACTAGAAAGACAGAGACAGGGAGCGGGAATGGAGACGGAGACAAACCTAGACATAGACCCAGACCCAGTGACAGTACAAGTACCAAACCCAAAACTTAAACCTAAGACCCAAACCCAAACTCAAACTCAAACCAGTGCTGTAGGTCAAGGCTGGGCGCGGCGGGCGTTGCGTATACGTGACGAATGAGCAGCCAATTTTGTTGTTGTTGTTGTTGTTGTTTGTAGTTGCTGTAGTTGTTGGTGGTTGTCAGTGCTGTTGTTGGTTGTTAGTTGCTTTGTTGCTTGATTGTTGACACTTGCAGTTACATCGATAAGCGAACGGTGAAAGCAGCGACGCGATGCGTTGTCTTGGTAGCAATCAAGGCGATGACTACTGTCCAAACTGATAGCAGATAGTAAAACACCGACCGAAGGTGTACGCTTACAAGGCATATGTGGTACAAATCTGGGAAACGGGTATAAAATTAGTACGTTAAGCTGTAGAATTAAAATTTTTAAGCATATGTAATAGTTTTCTATTTAAAAACGGAGTAAACGTTGCAGTTTTTGATACAAGGCACAAGCTAAAATTGAGATTTGCATACATTTAGTATTTTTAAACTCCACAGATAATTTATTATATTTTTAAAAGTATTGAATAACTCAAAATATATTTTTCTTAGCTTGCCCACACTAATTAAACAAGTGTTTCTTTATTCATAACAAAATGCAAGTACTCTCCCCAACGATAGTGTATAATAACTATTAAAAATCACTCTTGACACATGCTCAGGGAATGCCGCAGACGTGAAAGAAGAAGAAGAAGCAGCAGCAAACCAGAGATCTGCATCTGCAGTAATTTGATTTGTGAGCACATGTGTGCGCAGTTTTTCTCCTTCCACGAAAGCAACTCGTCTGCAGTTCTTTGTTGCGCTTAGAAAGCAGCGCTCTCTGACGCTGTAAACTGATGGGAAACCTCTGGGAATTCGCTGGGAAAACTGAAAGTGTTGTCTCAGCACGTACACGAGGTAAACACAAAAACAAAAAAAAATAAAGGTAGATCACTGAATTGTTCTATATTGAAACCAAAAATAGTTTCAAGCTAAAACTGGGCTTGTTCGAGAGTTGAAATTATTATTTCTTCTTCCTCTTTAACTTTTTTAATTTCTTTTATTGGGGGCAAGTGAAAATGTGTAGATAATAAATTTGATATGAATTGAAAGATGAGGTTTTGTGGGTAAAGAAGTCATGGAATGTCTGTCGACTTGAAAGTGCAATTGATGATGACAGTTATCCAAAAGACTTAACTTTCAAATAAATTATTTAAGAATTGTTACAAGTCAGCTTAAGAAGTTTTTACTGAACACGTTAACGCGTTTATTTTAAATCGAAATAAATCGATGTAGTTGATGGTCAACACGGTAGAAAAAGTGCATGTCAAAACTTTTTCTTCCAAAAATAGTTAAACTAGTTTATCAAAAGAGAAAGAGAGGAAACTTCAATAAATATTAAAATAAATGTTTGAGAAACTGTTTTTAAAATTTGTAAAATTAAGCTCTGTGCAATGTAGTTAATTTTACTTTAATTGTTTACAAATAGTTATTTATAAACTAATTTCTTTTCAATTGAAAATTATTTTTAGATAGCCTAAATATTTTCTTCAATTATTATTAAATTTACAATTAATTGTAATACAAATTTTAATACTTTTCAAAGTTATTTATAAATAAAATTTACTTTTCATTTACACAAATAGTTTTAACAAAAGCTGCCAGCTATGAGCTAAGAACACTCTCATAGCAAGCAGCTGTGGTTCAGTGGCTTTAGTTCCAACACTTTTCTGATTGTTGTGTTTGCTTTTTTATGAAGTTAATTTTATTTTTTGTTGGCCGTTAACAAATTAATTGTTACGCTCTTTAAATGTTAATCAAAACATACGCCAACGTTCACAACAACAACAACAGCAACAGCAACGGGCATAAAATTAGTGGATGAATTTGGAAAACATTTAACAAAAATTGTAGCTTTTTGATGTTGTTGAAGTTTTAGTGGGAAAAAGATACAAAAATAACACACAAATGGCAAACGGCAAACGGCCCAACGCCTTTGAACATAATTTATGGGCAATTTGATTTTATTTTCATTCAAATTTTATTTAAGTTTAAGTCGCTCTTTAGTCTTTCTTTCAGCTCTCTTGCTCTTTCTTTTGCAAAAAAAAAATTGTTGTATAGAAATTTACAGGCAAAACAAAAAATCCCAATCAAAATTTGATACCTAAAATCGGTTTTTTATTTTGGTGGGAGATGGAAGAAATTGGGGAGAAAGAAGAAGAGAGAAAGACAATTAATTGATGGGAATTTCTTTTCAGCATATGTATGTGTGTGTGTGTCTGTGTGTGTGTGTATGTCGGCTGCCGGTCTTTGGGTTCGTTTACATATTCAAATAGAAATCGAAAGCGTTTGATTTGTCTTGCTCTCTCTTTCTAGCGGCTGTAACTGCATCTCTTTCGAACCTTTGCTTCTAATAAAAAACAATAGACGCGTGTTTGTCTCGCTGATGAAGTTGATCAACATCATGATGATGCTGACAATGATCATAATGACTTGGGGATTACATAAAATCACATCAAAGAAAGAAATTTCGATTTGATTTTCTTTTTAGCGAAATTAAGTAATAGATTTTTTACTTGCTAGTTAGTCGCTCGTACCCTCTCTCTCTCTCTCGCTGAGTTAAGTTGTCTATCAGTCGGTTTGGAAGGGGGCGTGTCACTTTGGTTAACGATGCGACTGACTGATTTATGCCTGCCACATGCTGTGGCACCGTGAGAAGCGACAGAGAGCGACATTCGAAAGTGTTGCAATATGCTTTCTTCTGCTTCTTCTTCTTCTTCTACTCGTTTTTAACACTTTTTTTCCTGGGCTTCCCCATCATTCTTTATACGACACATTTTGAACTGACCAAACAATTGACGCTGATGATTAACAACACACTCGGTAATAATAGCCACAATAACAATAACAAACACAAGCTTCAACTACCTTATTGTTATTGTTGTTGTTGTTGTTTTATTTTCATAGCATTGCACGCACTCACGTTTTTCAATGCAACATTTACACCATAAAATGCCACTAAAGCCACAGGGGCCGTAACGCAGCCATGCCCCGAGTACACGGCACGCTCGACGCCCCTTTGCCCCAGATCGTTTCAACTTCAGGCCATATACATACATTTTTATGATCTCACAGCTTTATACAAATAATATTCTCTTTACACAAAAAGCATGTGAACTTAAAGATTGAACTGCTTTAGAGTTTAACAAATAAAAACATACAACGATAAGAAAAATTATAAAAAGCAGAAAATAGTTACAAATATTATTTTATTTGCTTTTTTCTTCAGAGCAGGCAAGCTTTTTAATGGGTTAAAAGTGGAAAAGTTCTTGAATTCTCTTTAAATATAAATAAAAAGTAGACAAAAAAGTTTTAAAAACAATAAAGTTAAATTATGAATGCACATTTGTGGATGATTTTAATTTTTAAATAAGTGTTCCAAATATATTCAAGATTAATGGTATTTTAGTTTAAAACATGATTTTGTTTCCATCTTTATCCAGCACAACTGTTTTTAAGGGCATTTAAGATTTCGTTGTATAGAATTTTTGTGGATTTCTCCTTAAATTTGTCTTCTCTACACTTTTTCAACCTAAACAATTATAAATAAAATAAAATGAAATAATTTTCGCGCGTATTTAACAACAGCATCAGCCAGACTAATAAATAATTAAAGCAATTGGAACAGCACAAAGTGCTGGAAGTGTTACTACCCTGTGAAACGAGTAAATGCAAATTAAAATTAAAAGTACTTCAAATTTTAGCAACAGATTTTTTCCATAAATTCTTGTATTCAAATAAAAATAAGATTAACATAAATATTTAAATTTCTTCCCTAATTAGGGTTTAACTTTTTTGTTAACAGGGTATATTTACAGGGTACAGAAAACATTGAGTGACCACTTGACTTTGACACATTTTCTTAAATCTGCGCATAAATTCAAGCGAATCTCTTGAAGATTGCCACAAATAAAATAAGAAACCAAAAAAGAGTTCAAAAAGAAAATTGCGTAAATCGTATGTTTTTTTTTAAGTGAATGCGGAATGTGACCTTAAGGGTCGAGCACATTTATCGTTATCATTACATTTTTTCAACCGTTTTTTTTTTTAGACCCCGTACTCTAAAAAAGAGTATAGGGGTCTATTAGGTTTGTCAGAAGCGAAATGTGCGTAACAGGCAGAAGGAGGCGTGGCCGACCCCATAAAGTATATATATTCTAGATCAGCATCAACAGCCGAGTCGATATAGCAATGTCCGTCTGTCCGTCTGTCCGTCTGTCCGTCTGTCCGTCTGTCTGTCCGTCCGTCCGTCCGTATGAACACCTAGATCTTTTAAACTACAAGAGCTAGAGCCACCAAATTTGGAATGAAAGTCCGTCTGTATTGCAGGCAGGTTAAGTTTATTTCAAATTTTTGCCACGCCCCCTACCGCCCCCGCAAATTGTAAAAAACAGTTTTCATTGCACTACAACTTTGAAACTGTGAAAGCTATCGTAACCAAATTTACACAGTAGGTGTATGGTACAACTATAACTATCCTCACCAAGTTTCATCAAGATCGGACAACTATAGCTTATAGCTCCCATAGGACAAATCGGTCAAAAACAAAAAATTTGTATGAAGACATGTAGTATTTGCTAAGTGATCGCAACCAAACTCACACAGAATGTGTACATAATTATTAAAATTAACTTCACCAAATTTGGTTCAAATCGGACAACTACAACATGTGAAACAAATTGGTCAAAAATGTCAAAAATTGTAATTTATGTACGTGTTTGAAGAAAAGTGGTAAATCAATGTTTATCTATTTTAGCCGTCCTCATTGTCAACAGTGCTGTGGTCCAAGTGATGTGACATGCATTAGAGAAACATGAGGTCTGCGGTTCGAACACCGGCACAGACAGGCATTTTTTTTCTTTTTTTTTTTTTCTATAACAAAACATTATTATATGTAAATGCAGATAATCAGCAGTACATGCAAATTGAGGTATGGTGCATATGGTAGAGTGGCGACATGTGAGAATTCTGTGTCTGATACCGCGGGTTCGATTGCAGCTAGCGCATAATTTTTTTTTACTTTTTTAAATTTTAATTTAAACTATTATCTTTTTTAAATTTGTATTTTAAAATATGAATCAGTCTACTGCTTCTTCTTTTAAGTTTGTAAGTATTTTTGTATGCGCACTACAAGGAGTACGGGGTCTTATACAGTCGGCACGTCGACTGTAGCCTTTCTTACTTGTTTTTTATCTTTTTTGGCTTTTTGCAGGGTTCAAGTTCGGACATGGTCATAGGTGTGGCATTTTAAGTTAAAGTCAATGCATAGCTTACGTATTATGAGTAAAGCTCCATAATAAGTTGACAATTATACGAGTGTTTGGCATCTAATGCGATGTCCACAAAAATTTACGATGCATTTACGATAAGTTGCGTTGTTTTCATTTAATGGCAAAGTCTCCTCCCTCGCAACCTATTATCGAGCCTGAAGAACTTTGACTGAAAGTGAGTTAGAACGAAAGAGAGAGAGAGAGAGAGAGAGAGGCAGAGAGAGAGAAAGAGAGAGAGAGAGAGTATAAAATCATTAAATGCTGAGCAAAAGGTAAATCGCGCGATCTAAAATTTATTTTTAATGCTCGCAACGACAAAATACAAACAATTAAATGAGCAGTAGACACATGAGTGCTAGACTAACAAATACTCTGCAATTTTGTGGGACGATGAGAGAGATGTCAACACTCTGACACTTGAAGTTTAGTTGAAAGAAATGTAATTAGAATAGAATATTGAAATACTTGCTAGCTGCTTGCTTCCATAACAATTCTATTCTAATTTTTCGAATATTATGTTCAGCATCGAAAGGCTACTTTTATCGAAAATTCAGAGTGTTTGTAAGAAATTTAGGTGAAATTCGTTTATATCTAAATGAAGTTTTAATATGCACATGTTTTGCCAAAATTTTTAACCAAACTGTGTATTAAAAACATGTTTATGAAGGACAAAATCAATTTTTGATCTTTAACTTATATATTTGAGTTATTTTTGTGACTACAGGGTATGCAAAAAACATGCCAAGAAAGTTATGCATAAATTTAATTGCAAATGCAGTGAGTCGTGATGCGACACATAAATTTAGTGGCAATGTCCACACACACACACACACACACACTTATAAGTTAAACAACCCCATTATCATAATATTGTGTGTGATATCTAAAATCGTTGAAAGCAGCTTCAATGCCAAATGCATGGCCATTTGTGCCACGCCCACAACTCCTGGGTATGCAACAGGCTAGCAAACTTTTACTTTGAACTTTGACAAATTGCAAAGACCGGGGACGCACCGGGACAGGGGTCAATTATAGCCATACGCGTAGTATCTTTGTTATTTTTATTAAACCCTCTCGCGATCTCCTACAATTTATAGCCTTGAGTTTTTCATTTTGCTTTTTAAAAGCAACAAAATCTTTTTATTTTAATTTATTTTCTGGTCACCAGCAAGTGCCCAGCCCCAATACCAATCCCCCACCTGAGTCATTCAACCCGCCAACTTTCATATATATGCATGCAGAGCGTGCAAAAGAGACAGAGAGAGAGAGACAGTGAGTAAAGGAGATGGGGAGAGAGAGACAAGCGTTACTTTCTTCAGCAAATTTGAAATACGCCACCAAACTAGCCACTACTTTGCCACCCGCCTATGCCGTTTAATTCTCCACCATCTCCTCGGTCTTCACTGATTCCACCTCTTGTAGTTCTCTTCTTCTTCCTCTTCTTCGTTGTCTTCTTTCTCTGCACTCACTGTTGTCGTAGCTCCCTCGGTTAAGGTAAAAGGAGCTTTCGTTGTTGCTCTTATGGTGGGTGAAACCGATATTAGCTGAGCGGAATTGTTAATTAACGCATACGACATATGTTAATATCGTGCGAGCCAGCGAACGAGCGGGTATACAATATAAATTTGTCTTGGCGAAACGGTCCAAGCCGGAAAGGCAATGACGGATGTAAGCGCGATGATGGTACCGCTCAATGTGGTGGTGGTCGCTGGTGGTGGGTGGTGCGGGTGTTGAGTATGACAAATGCTGTTTTGGGTGAAACTTTGGTCGAAAATAGAAAAAGAATAAGTTATCGATAAATGTATCGACGCATTATCGATATATTCATTTGCGTATCGATCACACTTCTTTATTTTGTCATTAAAATATAGAATATCATTAGACTTAAACCATAAAGATATAGAAAAATCTGCGATCAAGATTTTTATCGATAACTATCAACCGAATAATTATTTCGTTAGCTGTATTGTGCAATATTTAATACTTATAGCTAATTGGTCGTTAAATTATCGAACTATTTATATTTCATTTGGTTAATCAATTTGATATTCAATTACACGGCATAGTAATCGAAATAGAACTATCGATATGTTTGTTATGTGCCGATTTGCAGCGGCTGTTTTCTAATTCTATTTATATTGTCGCTGGCACAGAAAGTTGTTTGCTTCAAGTTCGTTGCCTGAGTCTTTTGTTTTTTGTCGGCAAACGGAACAATAATTGTAGCTCAATCAGTCAATCAGTCAGTCGGTCACACACACACACACAATGATAGACACGTAAATATATACAGTAAGTACTCATCACAATGCACCGCACTTGTCACCTGCCTCTCGAATCTTTCAAATCTGCCACAGGCATCGAAATAACTTGAAATGCATAGCGTGATTTGCACTCCAACTGTGAGTGTGTGAGTGTGTGTGTGAGAGAGTGTGTTTTTTTTCGGTTTAAAGCGGCATATTATTATTTATTTGTTGTTGTTTATGCGACGCGTGTTGTGCACGAAAACTTGTGTTTATTTCTTCATTTCGCTTCAATTTCTTCAGCAAGAATATCAAAAGGTTTTTGCTGGTGCTTTCTACTGAAATTGAAAACGCATTTAATAACGCAAGCCAAATTGTTGAAATGTAAACAAAATACAAACTGAGACCAAAACGACAAATTTCACTTTCAGTCACAAAACGTACATGCAAATGTTCAAGTAAATCTCAAATCTACAAACTGATGCCGACATCAAATCGAAATTGAAGTTATTTTTTGGGAGTTTTTTGAGCTGCATAAATCAAAACATTTCACAAGCTACTACAAGTGGGCAATTGGACAAATGGGATGAGTGCATTGTCGCTGATTAGCGATAACAGATTTTGAATGGCGCCGCCGCATTGATGGGGAGTGCCAACAACAATAACGGCAGCAACAACAACAACAACCATGAACAACAATAATATAAAAATTTGATTAGCTGGAACCGAAAAACCGAAGAGTCTGAGGGGGCGTTAGCTAACGAAAGTGTTTACTGCTGCAGCAAATGAACCAGAAAAAATATGTGTACTTTTTATTTGCTTTTTTTGAGATACCCTGTAAATTTAGAATCTGAAGAAATTTGATATTAAAGGTATAAAATAAACATTTAAATTTATTTTATCAATGGAAAATAAAACAAATTTGTTTTCAATTAAAAATGGTGTTTAAAGAACAAATAAAAATTGTGTAGAACTAAAATAAATAAATAAATATAAATAAAAAATAATAATAATAGTTCTAAGATGATTAATATTAAATAGGCAATAATTTAGTGTTTTCAATGCATTTATATATAGTATATAAATTGTAATGCTTTTTAATAAATACTTGTTTTGTATTAACTATTTTATTTTTCTAATAATTTCTTTAATCTTTTAAAATTTATGTATTTAATTTTTTTTTACTAACAACAATTTTGTTTGTATACTTTTCATAAATTTTCAAGAATTTTATCAAAGATTAATATTTTCCAACTATTAAAATTGCATATAGTTCCGAGTTATGTGCTGGATATCTATACTTCGATCAGTAGCAATTGCTGCACTTTATTTATAAGCTTTTTAGTGAATTTTTGGGATAGGTTTTTGAGTTCTGTTTGTGTGTGTGTGTGTGTTTGAGTGTCTGAAAGTTTTCACGTTTTCTTAAGCAATTTGCGCAGTGGCTAATGGGAAATATATTTCTTGTGTTCATATGTAATAAGTTTTATGCTCTTGAATAATGATGATTTAGATATAAGTGAACTCAGATTTTCAATGCTGATTTCCAGTGCTGCTGCTGTTTAATGACTTTCCACAGGCTCTGATGAGTTGGCATAACCTGGAAGAAAAAGTCATAATTACGTGTTGTTATTGTTATTGCAAAAGCTTTTAAAGAAAATAAAGGGGAAAATTACATGCTTAATTTATGCCTTCGATTTTAAAATTGTTAAATCGATCTATATCTTTCTCTTTTCTTTTTATTTGTACTTACAGCCAAAGAAAGAGCAATGTCTGAACTAATTTGTGCATTTAATCAACTATGCTAAGTGGTAAGTGCAGCTTTTTAAATCAACAGCTTACGTTTGTTGCCTAAGTCTTTCGTTTTGAGCTCAATTGACCAAAAAGTTTATTTACAATCCGTAAACCTGTCTCTCATGAATTGCCAAAATGGAAAACTAAAGTAAAAGAAAAAGAAGTAGCCAAGTGCGAACCGTTAATTGTGCATGACTAGGAATTGGGCGCTAAAGAGTGAAAAAGAGTGAGAAGGAGATGGAGGTAGAGAGAGAAAGAGAGGGCGAATGAGTGTGTAGAAGACATTGACAACGATTTAGACGAGGACCGTTACATAAAATAGCTACAATGATTTTTTTATATATTTATTTCAATTTATTTTTTTTACACATATTTACTCAGGTTACACCTTCCCGCCAGTTCTCTCTATATCTCTCTTTCCTTCCCCTTTTTTTTATAAACTGATATACTCTTACAGAGGGTAACTCAACTGACTTGTTTTCCAAAGTTTATTAAATTAAGATTACAATTTGTTGTTTTATAGACGAAAACTTAAAACTTTGATACTTAGGAATTTAGATCTATACCGACTTATATTATAGATACATGGATTCCAAGAATTACTTTGTTTAAACATTTATTACTTGACTAAACAAAGTTATTTGCAAAGAAAGTGGATATTTTTTCTACGCTAGAGTGTATAACTTTTGTCTACTTTAATGTTGGTTTTCTTCTGATTTGTTTCTGCATGACACTCGTAAATATTTTTCGATTATTTGTCATTAGGCGGGTGTTTGGGTCTTTGGGGCCTTTGGGGCCGTTGTCGTATTCAGTGACGACCTTAAATGGTTTTTGACTTTGACTCCATTGGCTTTTTGGGGCTGGCAATTTGGTATGCCGCACTTTTTGGCCGATTGTTGGGTCTCTGTTGTGTCTGAGGATTTGCAAAGCTAATTAAGTTATTTGAAGTCGTTGTTTGTTTAGTCATGCAGTGCAAAAGCTCTTAATTCTCATTGTTGTTAGTGTACCAAAAATAAAAAGAGGAGGAAGAAAAAATAGAGACAGAAACAAAAATAAATAAATAATAATAATAAGTGCAAACAAAACCTAAAGAGTTATAAAAATATTAAGAGTTGTGCAAAATACCATAAGTAGGTACAGTTTTGATAAAGTTATATAGCTAACAGCTGTGACAGGTGAATGCAATCTGTTGGCCTTGCGTGTCATAGCAGGCAAACTGTGACTGTGTTTAAAGGAATTCAATTACAATTTACGGTTTTATTTAATTATTAATTAGATTTTAGAATTTTATAGCTAACTGTTGTGACACTTTTGAGTTGTTTCAAGTGAAGCGAAATTTGTTCAAAATCATAAAAATTATTTAAATAATTTAATTGTTAACTTCCGCTAGCACTTGCTAGAATAACAAGTATTTCATTTATTTAGGCAGTCTTTTAACGCCTTCATTTAAAAGGTCCAACAAATGACAAAAGTATTTCCAACTTTTGGCCTTAACATAACTCTCGTGGTCAACAATTATTTCAGTTTTGTTGCTTGGCAGATGGATAGATTTGGCCTGCTTGGTTGTCAGTCTGTCAATTCTGCTAGTTGTTTCATGAGCGAAGTTTCCATTCTAAAAAGATTTGTTGAACAAACCAAAACAAATATCAAACATTAAAAGCTGACCTTAAGAGGGGTTCCGTTTAAGTTTAAAATAAGCTCAAACAATTAAACAGTTTGTTACACGCCTAGTCTAGAGTTGGAATCAAAATTAGCTACTATAAAATTGAAGAATCCATACAACTATTATTCTAATAATTCAACGAATTACTTGAAATAACAAGAAAGAAAAGTACAGTCGAGCGCGCCCGACCGTATAATACTCTCTGCATTTGTCCCGAATAAATTATTAAAATCGGTATCGAGATATTACAATGTGAATTACTTGCATTGAAACACGTTGAAACAAAAACAATCTAAGCATAATCAAACATACATCTGTTTGTTTGAATGCGAATACACATACGTTTGGCAATATGTATATGATGCAAATATGTATGTATGTATGTGTGTATTCGGCGCAGCCAGCTTCAGCGGGCAGCGCTGCCGACACACAGGCAGCGAAAACGTTCGAACATGTGCTTGTGTGTTTCTATCTCGCTTGCACCTATGGGTTGGTATTGCGTTCAATTATCAATATTGTAACGCTTCTAGTTTTCTTGTTTATAGTCCGATTTTAATGGGCCTTTCAGGATAGTTTAATATAGTTAGTCTCCACACCAGTTATAAACTACAATACTGTACGATACGGAAAAAACGGCATTGAGGCTTGAAAACTATTTTATAAATTGTGGGAAAAGTGGGCGTGGCAGTCAAAAATTTTAAATGGCAATGTAACTATGCTCTCGCAAGGAACATCCGTACCAGAATTGGTGATCCTAGGTGCCATAGTTACTGAGATATTTGCCGAAAACACAAATTTTTTACGAGGTGTGTCCAGTTTTTTGCTTATTGTGAGCGAATGGGGCGTGGCATCGAAAAAAAAAAGATTCTTGTATTGACTGACTAAATATCTGATCGTTTGACACCAAGCTCGACCTTGTAGCTCTTACCATCTCTGATATCTGTTTGTTCATACGGACAGACAGACAGACAGACAGACAGACAGACGGACAGACAGACGGACAGACGGACAGACGGACATGGCTATATCGACTCGGCTTGTGACGCTGATCAAGAATATATATACTTTATGGGGTCTGCCACGCCTCCTTCTGCCTGTTACATACTTTGCACAAACCCAATATACTCTTGCAGAGAGTATAAAAAATAGACAAGGTTTATTCATACCAACTGAAAGAACTATCATTTTCAAATGCATTTTTTGTTGTTCATCGACACATCAAACTATAATCAAATCAGCTACTAGCTTACAATATTTGTAAAGCTTTTGCACTTTGCCTTTCATCAAATTTATTCCCTATCTTTTTTTTAGACCCCGTACTCTAAAAAAGAGTAGAGGGGTCTATTAGGTTTGTCAGAAGCGAAATGTGCGTAACAGGCAGAAGGAGGCGTGGCCGACCCCATAAAGTATATATATTCTTGATCAGCATCAACAGCCGAGTCGATATAGCAATGTCCGTCTGTCCGTCTGTCCGTCTGTCTGTCCGTCCGTATGAACACCTGGATCTTTTAAACTACAAAAGCTAGAGCCACCAAATTTATAATGAAAGTCCGTTATTAACCCAGGCAGGTTAAGTTTATTTCAAATTTTTGCCACGCCCCTTACCGCCCCCGCAATGAGCAAAAAACCAGACACACCTCGAAAAAATTTAGTTTTAGGCCAATAACACAGTAACTATGGCACTTAGGAACACCATTTCTGGTAAACAGGTTGCTAGAGACATCCTTAATGCAATGCCATTAAAAATTTTGAGCTGCCACGCCCCCTTTTCTCCTGAGAGTTAACCAAACGTTTTCACTTTAATGCCATGTTTAAGGCATTTATTCATATGGTAGGGTGTTGTAATTCAACATAAGTATAGAGACATATAAAATCAAACTATTCTGAAAGGGGCATCATCATACTACTTTTAACAAAAGAGCTACTGCGTTACAAAGTTTGTTATTTAACTGCAATATCACTTACGCGCGAGAGCGAGACAGAAACATACAAACACATGTTCGAACGTTTTCGATGCTTGTGTGGCGACAGCGCTGCCGCAGACGCTGTGGCGACAGCGCTGCCGGCAGACGCTGGCCGCGCCGAATACACACATACATACACACATACATGCATACATATAATTTCAAACGAATGTGTGTTTGTATGAATAATATGTAAATGCTGATATTCGGAGAATTCTTGAAAGTGGCGCGTGGTGCAACTGATAGAGTTTGTCTGAGGTTGTAGGTTCGAATGCTGGCAATGCGAATTGTTAAATTATTTTTTTTTAATTTCAATTGAAATTGAATACAAACTACTATGAGAGTACGGGGTCTTTTATAGTCGGCTCGGTCGACTGTAGCCTTTCTTACTTGTTTTCGATGTTTTTTCTTCAGCACACTAATAGATTGTCTACAATTATTGTTGATTTCGTTTAGTGCACAATTCCTCAGTTACTTACCAAAATACATTTTTGCCACCCACAAAGCGCAACACAAAAAGCATAAAAAGCAGTCAAAATTGCGAATTTAAGTGACAGAGACAAGGCTACAGTGGCGTCGCTTTGGTTAGTATACAGCTGCAGTGGCAGCGACTGTGACAGCGACAGCAAACAGCTAATGAGCCGGTTTACAGTTTTATGCTCTCACAAAATCTTTCGCTCTCACTTGCTCTTTCTTTGTCTGTGCTCTCTCTCTCTGTGCGTCTCTCTTGTTTCGCTCTCTCGCCCACACTGAGCGTGTTGGCTTTTGGCACCTGTCGCTGCAACTTTGTCTTGCGCTTAAACTTCTTCGCAGTCGCGGTCGCTGCCAACGTCGCTGCTTTGAAACAAACTCAAGTTTGGCGGTGCGGTGGGCACGTCTTAAGCCGTACGTTCAATGCGCTGCCGACAGTCGATAAGAACGCACGCAAAAGTCCGCACCGGGAAAATCAAAAATTTTATTTCTCAAGCAAAACGCGCGTGTGTGATTTTTTGTAACGGTTTTAACATTTTTTTTTTTTGGGAGTTTTTCCTACTGTGCGAAGAATTTTTCCACACAGTGTATACAATTTTTTTTTCAATTCGCTCGAAAATACATATGTATGATAAAATAAATTGCTGTAAAATTGAAATACAATTGTTTAAATGTGCTGCACTTTGTTGACTTATTTTTTGTGTGTCATGTGACAGTTATAGCCGCCAGATGTCGCTATCTAAATAAAGTTCTATACAATTTTAAATCAAGTGATTTTGCTCAACGCTTTTAGCAAAATGTCTACGAAAAATCAAATGAGTGTCTTCATGGAGAAGTTCAATACGGTGAGTCGATGCAAACTGATTAATCTTTGCAATGAAATGTTCTGAAAGTTTCAATTAAAAAACTTTTAAGAAGTTTAATCGCAATTGATTGAAAACCTTTACGGAATAAAGTCTTTATGGAAAGGAAACTGATTCATATTTAATTGTTAAGCGTTTGCTTAACACTTTAAAAGCCGTTGACGCACTTTTAATTGTGACTGAGGTGTAAAATGTGGAAAAAAACATTTTTCCTAGCAAATTAGTTTAAACGTTTGCAAAGACATAGGTTGTCTCTTTTTGTATCAATTTGATTTAATTAGAAACTCATTTATTGTCAAATAGTTTAGTTGCTGTTTTAGGGAAAATGTGAGTTTGTATTTAAAAGGAAATTGTTTTAGTTGAATCTTTTGTAATGTTGTATTTTAAATATTCTGGTATACATGTAATTGGTTCTTTCTTAAATCTATTTTCCCATTAAAATAGTTACGCTCTTATTAAAACTATTTGTTAGCCTTATTAACTTAGGGAGCTTAAACTCTTCCGTTTATGGTTCATTAGCTTTAAATGTCGAACAAATTTGCACTAAAATTAAATATTCTTGAATTTTGGTTTGGATTTCAAAGGTACAAATTTTAAAATATTTTTTTTTTTAAATTAAATATTAATATTAATAAAGTTAATTGTTAAAAGACAATATAATTATTACATAAAAGCTAAAAAATTAGTTTCTAAATCAAGTAATTCATGCTCGGTTTAAAATATCTGCTTTTGACATCCTTTTAGAAATAACTTTGGCTTGAAATACTAATCAGTTTTTACCTGTGTCATAACTCACTTTATTATAAGTAAAATATAGCTTTTTTGGTAACATCTTGATAGTTAAATTAATCAGTTTATTAGTTTAAAAATGAGTTTTTTAATCAAACATTCCATGCTGCATTAAGAATATTTGGGATTACACTGCTTTAGACAGGGTAAAGTTCTTGTTTTAGCAGTAACTTTAGCTCAAAATTCTCATCAGTTTTTACGTCTGTCATTACTCACTTTACTTGCTTGACATTCTGAAGTTGTTATAGCATTATAACTAGACTTTCTTCCGATTACAATTTGCGCTATGTCATGCAAGAATTTCCATTAATTGTTTCAAGCAAAGTTCGTTCAAAGAAAAGTGTTAGTAAGTGAAATAATTGTAGGATATGTGGTTTGAAAGAGAGCTTTCTAATATTTTCCCAGTGGGTCTCGAAAGTTGATCTAGGGCTTTATCATAATTCACAGACACCTGTTGCATGCATCGAATTGATTGGCAATTGAGTAAATGAGTCGACTCATTTGTCATTTGCATTCAATGCGTACTGTCAGGTCATCAATAAATTGGAATTGAAATTGAAATTTTTGCGCTTAGTTTTCCAATCATCGCATATTTTTGTTGTTGTTGTTGTTTTTTTTTTTTTTTGATTTTATGTGGAAGCCCGCAACACACATAAAATGAAAGTGAAATGCGCTTCAAAAATTAAGTGTTTGCTCTATAGTGTATGTGTGTCTGTGTGTGCGTGTGTGTGTTTATGCCAAGTGGCTGCTTGAGGCTTGGGCTTCAATGAGCCTCAATTGAATGACTGACGAAATGTTGCGCACCGCATAATAAATGACGTCCAAAAGAAGTGGCCAACAACAATTTTATGCAGCCAGTGCTAACAGTAGTAGTTGTTGTTGTTGTTGTAATTGCTCATTGTATGCAACAATAATTAATAAATAATTTTCGTTTGTTTGTTTTTATTGCGCACATTTCATGGCATGTTTATACAGGCGGGGTGAGAGTTGCCCAATTGCCCAATTGAACACGCTCGATAAATTATCGAGCGCATCGATAGTTTAAATCGATAGTTTCCAGTGAAAAGCTTACTAGAACTTTCAATTTTTTGGTGTAGGTTATTAAACTTACTTTTGGCTTAAAACGACATTTTAAAAGTACTTTAGCTACAAACAATTTGGTCTCTGTATTTATAAGTTAAATTTCTAATACCAATAATTATTAACACTAAAATCACATAACAAAAGTTTTAGTAGTAGTTTGCATAGTTTAAAAAAATAGAAAACATAAAATAAATAAATTAAATGGTTATAAAAATGTTTTTAATAAAAGAAAAATTAAATACAAATTACGCAAGGCTTATAAAAATGATTTAAAAAAACTCTTATAAAAAATCAACACTATAAACCAACTGATAATGGTTTTTATGTGCTATCTTTACGATATGTTTTACATAGATAAGAATAAGATGAACAGCTGTAAACTCGTAAAGAATTCTAGAAATGTTCGATTCGAAAATATTTAAACCTGTAAAATTGCTGTTAACTGACTTTGGGTCAATGGCAAATCATTGACCAAGTCTTTATAGAACCGTGTGGCATTAACTGACATCATCAAATGTTGCTCTGATGATGTGACACTGGACAGCAGCGGGTGGCGGTGGTATTCATGGAGTTGGAGTGGAGGTAGTCGAACCAGTTTCAAACTGATTCCACTCGTGGTTATGCTTATGCAACCCAAAATCGCATGTAAAGTGCAGTCAGAGCAGTGCGAGAGAAAGAGGGTGAGCGGAGGGGGCAGAGAGAGCGAGATGGAGTTGGGGAAAAGAGAGAAAGCAGCGTCCAAAGCAGACGATACGGTGTTAAATTCTAGCACACCTTGCGGTAGTTGATGTCACAAAACGAATGACTTAGGCAACAAACCTGTGTGGCCACAACGGAGCATTCGACGGCAAACTAGTAGGAAAGCCGGTATGCGGTAAGCTTATCGGCTTTAAAAGACCCTGTATACATTCCAAAGCAATCTTATAGTGAGAAGTTAGTGACTACTACTTGATAGGTAAAACTCCCTAACAGCTATGTGTGACTAAATATACATGCCTTCAGTTGCTTACTTTGTTGACACACCCAGCAGATACTTTGTAAATTTGTGAGTACAGGGTCTTTATAAAATTGAATGCAAATAAAATAGAAATTAAAATAAACTGCCGTTAACGCAATTGATAAACCACTAGATTTATTGTGCTATTTGGTCTCGAAGCGTGTTATCCCAAATCATGTAATGCAATTGACACTCAATCTTATAGTCGTAAATCCATCATCAGATATTGGGGCATTCCATAACATGCACATGATAAGTACTTCAAATCTCAAGCTCTTCTCAGCTGTCAACGCCTTATGATTGCACAAAAGTGGAATGAAACAACACAAAAAAAAAAAAAAGACTTTAAAATTAGTCTGGCTGTCTGACGACTGTTTGTTTGACTCTCTGTGAGTCTCTCGGATTGTCTGACTGTTTGTTGGCCTGGCTAATAGGCCCGTCTGTCTGGTTTGCTTAGTGCACGCGAAGGTGAGGCGGTTTTCGGGTTAATTACGAGCTCAGCATTTGAAATGTGAATGCAGTTTAATTGACTTATGACTACGAGTGTCAAGTGCGTGGGGCTGACAATAAATACCTACGTCAGAATGCCATAGTGCTGTATGCTTACATATATTTATCGTTTTTATTACGTGCCATAAGGAAGTTGTTGACTTTATAACATTTATGGCTATTAAAACTATTTGCACCCATGCTGGCATATTAACTGTTAGTATTAGCTTAAATGGCTGTAAAATAATAGCAGAAACAATAAATGTGTACGACATTCACTAGTGTCCAAAGAAGGAGCTTTGTATACCAATGCTTAGTTATTAACAGTTGAGTTGTATGCAAACAGAATTCTCTTTTAAATCAATCTCTTTCTAAAAAACTTTAAATAACTTTCTGCGTAGACTTCTAAATTTCATATACTTAAGTTAAAAAAAATAAAGGAAAATTGCAGTATTTGTAATGTAATTTAATTAAAATTTAAAACTTAATTACATACATAAATTTATTAAACCAACAATAAGAAAATCTTAAGGTAGGTTTTTATTAATCACTTGTTTAACAATTTATTGCGCATTTAGCTGCATCACGCATACGTCGCGTAGTCCACTTAGGTGTGCTGTATTGTGTGTGTAATCAAACCGCTGTGCCAACCGCCAATGCCACAGGAACATAGACGCCAATACTTAACTTCCTCAAAAGCCTATACCTTGTGTTACTACCAATTTCAATTGTTTTTGTAGCCAATCATTTCAGCTTGAAATACATTTAGTTGCGTTCTCATTTGTTGCTTGCATAAGTTGATGTATGGAAAGTGGTAACTTGAGATACCGCAAGAAAAACAAGGCAGAAAAAAAATTTTTGCGGTGACATCGCATCGTTTCCCAAGCTCATGAAATTTGTTACACGAGCAACACAATAATCGCACTTATTGCTGATTTGACAAATTTTTTTTGTTGTTGTGTACTCGTGTTTATGTATTAGCCTGGCTGCCTTGTCTTGGCTGTCAATGCCTGTAGCCCATTTATGGTTGGCTCTGACCCATATTATATAGTATATATATGTACATACGCTGTTGGGCAATGCTTTGGGGCCTACTGGACAGCGGTGCCAAATACGGAAGCCATGTAATGCTAATGAATTCAAAAGCTAAGCAATACCAAAGCCAAAAAAATACTCCAACTCCAGCTGAAACATGGCTAATAAAAAACGTTGAAGCAGCAGAAGAAATAGATAAAGAAAAAAAAAGTAAGGAGAGCGACATTTGACGAAGCTGTTAAAAAGTTGTAATAATAATTTCCTGACTCTGATTTGCATGCTGCAAGTTATGTTAAACATACTCAATCATTTCCCCTGTCCCTCTTTCCCACTATGCACTGTACACTGCTTCGTACCACATTCCATTCCCCTTGGCTACAAGTTGGCTCAAAAGATTGCATGAGAGCCGTGGAATGCGAGCAGACCAACACCTACGTGAGATGACACAATCAATTGGCTTTAAGTCACATGTGCTGTAAACTAACTACATTTCTTGGTGTCATTTGTAGAACAATCAGTGGTGAATACCCTGTAGTTATAGTTTGGTTAAAGAACAAGTAAGAAAGGTGTACTTTTGACCAATATGTTAAGGCAAGCAAATTCTCTGTCTGTTAAATTTTAAGACTGATAAACATAAAAGAATACTTTTCATTTTTATTAGGCAAAAACAATACTGGAAGTTTGTACAACTCCCCTAAGTAATTCATAGTTTTTTAAGCACATTATTGTTGTAGAATTTAGAGGTTTCATTAGGCATTTCAAAGTAAAATTAAACGTGTTAAAGTCACTATTAATTAATCAGCTTTTTAAACATTCTGCTTTAGTGATTAGACTCTTTCACAAAGGGCATTTTCTATTCGATCATTTAAGTAGTTCTCACTATGCTGTTTTATTATTCTGAAAGCTGTTCAGTTCAAGATTAAGAGGCTTAAGTGAAAGTCTTAACAAATTTGATTACATATACGTACCTACGTATATAAGTTAATGTATTTTTTGCTCAGTTCGTTTTTTGTTTGCACATCTGTTGATAAGAGTTCTTTGGGTTTTAATCATCTCAATGTCAGCTATCAGACTGTTTTCCCCGTTCAGTGTCAGGCAAATAAGCAAACACATAATCACAATGTTGTTTAACATTTATTTGAGATAAATGTTCAGTTAAGTTTTGTTACTGGAAACGCGTAATACTGATAAGAAGACTAAGTAGTGAGTGCTAAAATAAAAGTAATGTGAATTAACGAGAAGATATGAGTGCTCAAAAGATAAATTCATTGAGCTGAAGCTGAAGCTTCAATTTAAGCCATAAAAGTGAAAATTTATGGGTTAATAGTTTCATTTATAGAACAGTTTGTTAGCTATTTATATGAATTCATGGCTTTAAAGAAAAACAATAAATAACACTGAATAAAACTAACTTTTTGTGTGAAATGTTAGTTTCTAAACCGATAACTACTAAAGAGGCTAACGGCGTACAATTCATCGCTCACCTGTTGGCCTTCAAATGCCAAATTGGCCAAAACAATAACAAGAGTAGGCTAAGGGGAAGGAGTAGCAGAGTGATAGCCAGAGAGACTTTTTTGGTAAAAGTTTTCCGCTAGGAGACGATGTCAGTTTTCTTCTGTGTCAATAGCGAATGCTGTTTTCAGCTGGCGTTTGAGAGGAAGACGTTGAGCCGTAACTGGCAGCTTGGGAGATTTCACCTAACAACAACAAACAGCTACAACAACAACAGCAACAGCAGCAACAACCGCAGCTTACCACAAGAAATCGCCAACTTAATTTACAGCATTTTGAATGTGGCCAGCACGATCTATGCAATCTTCTGCTTTGTTTTTTTTTTCTTTCTTTTCTTTTTATTTTTCTTTTTTGTCGCCTTTTTAAACATTTTCACTTTCGTTTTCAATTTGTGTGTTTCGAGGTTTCGCGTTGGCCAAAATAAAGAAAAAAAAGTATATAAAAATAAAAAGAGACAACTGCGACGACTTGACTTGACTTGCCTCTTAGCCGGGCCAATAATCACAATAATCGTGGTAAGCGGGCAGTCAGTCAGGCCTGGTCTCGCCTGGCCTGGCCTCACTTGGCCCGTCTTGGCCTGGTCTTTTGGGTGCGAGAGATCGTTAAACTGGTTGGGGTCTCCATACTGGCCGGATGCTTGGAATTTTCGGATGCCAAACGAAAGTGAAAACGTCCGACAAGAAGCAAATGAAATCAAAATTGAATTTAAATAAATTACGTATGTTAATTGCAAGCAGGCCACAAAACTGTTTTCGTCTTACCAGCTCATAAGACCCCATAAGACCTAAAAGAAAACCTAAAATCCAAAACGAAAAGCAACAAAACAAAAAAAAACCGCGAGAATTCAAATCTATCGAACTTTAAATACTCTGTAAGTTTTGAAGTTTGCATGGAAATTAAAAATACTGTTAAAGTTTTTAAGATAGTTTCAGAAATTAAATAATATTGTACAGGGCACTTAGCTTACTTTAAATTTATTTAAAATCTTAAATTTGTTAATACAAAACTGTTAATATGTTTATTTAGAAACTCAACTCGAACTCACATCAAAATCCACATAGACTTAATGCAAGAGTATTATAAAAAATAACAGAAATTAACTCAAACTGAAACTGAAACTGTTTTACTCTTGATTTCTTATTGTTGTTGTGTGTTTTTTTTTTGTATTTTTTCGCAAATGTGAGTTTGCGGCTTACTTGAATTAATGAGGGTCAAGATACTTGACGTCTTTGGCTTTCTACATCATCATCAACAACAATCATGACAGCAGCAACATCATCATTATTATCTTAAGCTTCATAATCATTATCACTTTGAGCAGCATCAGCAGCATCGACACCTTGAAATTGCTGCAGGTGATGCTGAAGACGAACCTAAAGTTGCTGAGGTTTAAAGCGGGTACTGAGTTAAGTTTGAGCAAGGCAAAGACATTACAAGAATCTGAACTTGAAATACTAGTGTGTGTGTGTTGACGGAAAGTGACAAAATAAAGAACCAAAATGGTAATTAAGCAACTATTATTTTTACTCTGAAAATCAAACTGCATATCCTATTGAAAAATGACAGAACTGCACGAAAGTAATGACCAATCTCTGAATATATCTTAACTCTTCGATCTATGAGATCATTAGTCCACAATTGTGAATGATTAATTGCATTTGGTAATTTTGGGCAATAACTGTGATACCTCTAAAAAGCCTTGGCAACAGTTCTGTGTATAAATTTCAACACAGATACTCTAGATAAATAAATATTTATACCTCACTTTTTGTTTGTATTCAATGTTTATTTAACACTAAATATTCTAGCTGTTATAAAAAACTTTATGTAATGTGCTAATTAATGACTTTTTGACTATTATGGGTATTATTAACGTAGAACTTTGTGTTTGATTTTGATTTACGAGACAATGGAAATCAAAGACTTGTCCAACTGCCACTTCCCACATCGAAATAAAATAAAGAAGAAAAAAAAAATTATGAAAAGACAAACATAACTTTAATCTAAACAATAATCTTGTTTTTGGATCACGAAATGATCTCATAACGGAGCACGGACAACGGACAACGGAATACGGAGTGTGTCCGGTCAATTAAAGGCCAATTGAACCCTGTGGAGCTGATTAACAATGCGTCTCGTTTAGTCAATTAAAACGCCAGCATTTTATAAACTCAATCAAAAGCACAAAAAAAAAAAAAACTTTAAAGATAAAGAAATACCTGAGAGAAGCATAACAACGACAAACAATAGTCAAGTTGGTTCGAATAAATGTAACTTGTTTTCGGCTTTTCTTAAACTTTTCTTTTCCGCTTATTGATGCCGGCTCATTAATATTATTATTATACGCTTACCATGGGTATCATAATTTGGTATGTTGAGTGGAAGGAGGCAACTTTTGGGGTATATATGTTTATTATTAATCAGTTTCGATTAATTGACTCATCGAATAATGGACACAAATAAGTAATGAATGCAAATATACATTTTCCGATTCCGATATAAACTCCCAACTATTTTAATCGCAATTTATATATTTTCCAAAGAGAAATACTTGAATTTTTCTACGTATTTAAAATTTATTTTTATATAAATTAAATTTCGCTTTGAGCTGAATAATGCACAGTGAACACCATAAGTTTATTTTAATATTTAAATTTTATTTTGTTATAAGAAAGTACACAATAAAATTTACAGACAACAATTTGACTTTTGAACTCAAGTGATGGTGTTGTTATTATAATATTAGCCATAAATCTCGTTCGAAACAATTCGTTAGGGTATTTAACTTTCGATTTAAGATTGATTTTTTCTTTTATTTTTTGTATTTTTGTTTGGTAAATTTTTTCTCTCGATTTGCTTTTGCATTGTTTTGAATTAATAATTTATATCGATTTTTATAAGCGCTTGCGGCGCACATCAATTGATTTACCGGATTAGCATACACACACACACACATACAGTGAAGTGCATATATATGTATATGATTCACAACCGATATCGAACCCATGTTGACTACTTTTTTTCCACTTTACAAGTTGATTTTGGCTGAAAAAAATAAAAAATAATTTGCAATTTATGAAACGCGTTCACAATAATAACAACAACAACAATACAACATCCACAACGAGACGAAAGTAATAGTTCAATTAAATAAAGATAAATTGCACAACAATTGTTGTTGGCTACCCGCTTCCAAGAGCAACTCGAAGCCAAGTCCAGACCCAAGTTTAAGCCGCAGCCAAAGCTAAAGCTAAAGCTGAAACTGAATCTCAAGTTGTATCGTGTTGTATCGTGTCTTCGACATGACTCTTTGGGCCAGCAGTTTACGTAAGGCTCATAAAAATTTCAAAAATGCAAAATTGCTCATTGAGACAATGCCAAGTATGAAATACCAAGTGCCAAGTGCCAAGTATCAAGTACCAAGTGCCGACTGTGCCAAGTGCCACGCCCTTAGCGCCCAAAATGACAATAACAAATTGATAAACATTTTCCAAATTTGCCATCATGGACAGTAAAAGTAAAAGTCGCGTTGATTTTTTGGACTTTACAGGAAAATTATTTTCGTATGCATGAAATGCATGTTTACACTGTAAAAAAATATTAGATAACTTTTGTGGTTACATCCTGTATGCAATACATTTAGAAAAGTATTAAAAAAAATTAGTTTAATTGTATTGAAATATTTTTGGCATACACTGCGGAAAATTAGGGTAAATTTTTGTTGAGTTTTGGTTTTAATTGCCGTGTTTATTCATTTCAAAGTACACATAATTTAAATGACAGTCGAAAGGGGCTTTTTAAGTAGTTACTTAATTCAATCAATATCCATGGGTTCGGCAAAATTATATTTGGGTAATGTAATTTCGGGTATGATATGCCAGCCATTTTCTTTCAGATGATAGAGCTTAAAGAATCGAGAAATATTTAAATCATCAGTTTGGCAAGCTGCTCTGCGTGCCAAATTATAGGCTGCATTATCAGACATGTTCCAATTAAAACCATTGTGTAACACACTATATGCATGTGATATTCCACAGCCGAGTGCAAACATATTTCCCTCAGTGCAATTGCCATTGGAGTCGATAAAGATGAGCTTGAGTCCATCTGGATCACTTCCAGCTAAAAATAATTCCATTGTAACACCCATTTCGATCAGGCGATCTGTAATGTTTTGTATGATTTTCGAGGCACTTGTTACGGGCATTTCTTCATCGTGTTCCAAACGGTACAGTCGACATTCCATAGCAAGGACACGTTGCCAATAGCTACAATCGCCAGCACAGCCTGATATTGTGCCCAGCATACATTTATCCAATTCAATAATTTTTTTCTTCTTCTTTGCTATAGAGAAATCGTTGACGGTATCACGTAAATCAGCGCACATTATAATGCCATTGGCATATTTGAAGGCCAGTGTTGTAGTGCCATGTATTAAATTCAATTTGATCTTATTCTGATTCAGATTGTCTTGAAATTTCTCAGATGGATTATCAAAGGGTGGCGCCATTAGAGTATATGCACTTTTATCCATTGTACCCTGTATAATCTTGTCTTCCAACTCGATATATTCCATTCCCGGGGCTCCTCTCATGAATGACAGATTATTGAAACCACACAAGTTTTCCAGCGCCATTTCGCTGAAATGAATATGACTTAAAACTTACTTTTAAATTTAGTTAATAACTATTTCTTACCCGTATTTAATTAAACCAATTTAATATGTGTGTAAAAGTATAAAAGAGTATTTTCTTCATACGAAAAAAGTTGAAGAATTTTTGAAAAACTTCTTTAGTAAACTAGTTTGACTAATTTGAAAAACGAACTGCTCTTATCGAAATGTATAAAAACTCAGATGCGTGTGGCTGATAACTTTCGAACAGGTGGCTTGGATTGTTGTTACTGTATTATTAATGTTTCAAATGTCAAGGCTAAAAATGAGAATTATGCCAAAAAGTTCTCGCATAAAATTTGAAATTCAATTTCAATTCATTATGATAAAAATGTAGTCTCAAAAACTTCCTGAACTATCTACATATTGAAGTGTGCATGGCATAAACATATTTTCACTTTGTTGGGATTATTGGTTGCTTTAAAAAGATATTGGAAACAACTAAATAATGGGTAGAGTGTCAAAAGTCAAAGCGAACACGAACTAAAGAAATACAAATAAAGCAAATGTAAACATTTGACAAGAGGTGGAAGTTGAGTTGAATCACTTCATTTCGGCACTTTCATCGTTGATTGGCGAATTGAAGAAGAAACAAAGAAAGAGAGGAAAAAGGAAAAGTCAGAAATAGGCAGAAATAGATTGAGTGAAAGAGAGGAGACAGAAAAGAAAATCTTCAGCTGCAGAGTCACAGAAAGGCCAATGCATTCAAATAAATCCAAATAAAATAAATAAAAACCAAATACGTGACATTCAAATAGGCTTTCTTATGAATTGCAATAATGAACACGATAATGATAATGGTGATGATAATGCTAATGACGATGAAGTCAATGATGATTAGAAAACTAAGCATGACAACGATACTCACAGCACGTGTCAAGTGTAGTCTTCAAACAGATATTAATCAAAATCATCAGCTTGAGCTTAATCCAAGTAATGTGACAATGGAGGACAATAACACAAGTGCACAAGTATAATATTGCAATCGAGTCTTCAATGAAGCCTAAAGTTTATAAGTGACCATGGAGGATCAGCATGTAGAATTCGTGACCATGGAGGATCAGTAATCAGTAAAGTAATGAGTGAAATTTTGTGTGCAAGTCAAGTCAAGTGACCATGGAGGACAAACGCTTTAAGCTAAGGCCCTGTAAAGCCAAAGCAATTGTGAAATTTGCACAAATTGCACAAAGATTTCAACGAAAAAAACAAAGTTCTCAAACAAAAGTAAATGTGAGGCTTAGGTATATTGTATGACCGACACATACCCTGTAAATAAGTTTGTTTTAAATCCCAAATTCATTTTTATGTTGTGCGGGCTTTGAAGAAATACTCAAGACACAAATGGCTACACTTGTAAGCATCTACTAGTTGATAACACCCCGCTTGTGTGGGGTGGCGTTTGCAGGGTATGGCGAAAACATGCCACAGAATTTTGCACGATTTTATCGACGAATTTTGTAAGTTGTACAACGACTTAGCTCTTGAGAGGTAAAGTGCACACGAAGATTGAAACTGAAACTAAAGTCTCAACCTGAACTCGCGACACCAGCAACAACAGCAGCAGCAGCAGCAGCAACAACAACAGCAGCGACACCAAGCCTAAATCAAGTTGCAAGAATGCGGAATAAATGTCATGATGAAAATGAAACAAAAAGCGAGAAAATAGCTTAAAGTAAAAGCTGCAGTGGAACGTATCGACTGTAATAGACCCTGTACCTAATGTGTTGAAAGCTTTGCGATGAAAGTTTCAAGACACTGCATTGTCACACAATTTTTGTTGACAAACTTTAAACACCCTTTGTAGAATTTTGTGTACAGGGTCTTAAGAAATTGAAAAAACAAAGCTTATACGCCGCTCGTCGAGTTGAAGTTAAAAACTAAAGCTAAAGCTGAAGCCTTTGTAGCGCGTATCTTAAAGATACATTTATTTATGATATGGATACAAGTACTTAGTTATTGCATTAGCGTTAAAACATGTTTCTAATTCCAATCATTATCCAAACTGGTGCAACTCTAGTTGGGGGCGTACCGAGGAATGGTAAGACGTGGCTGCAGAGAGGGGCGCGGCGGGGGCGGTGCATGGAGGATGGAAACTGACAGTGTTCAATGTTGAATGTTAAATGTTCAATCGTTATTTATTATGCACCTAAAGCAATGCGTTCCAATAGTTAAAACTAGTTCTAGACGCCGAGCTCAAAGCTCATTAACATTTATGAACAAACATAAAGAAATAAAAATGAAATATGTGTTAAAATTATAATTAATTGCCATTGGTTATACGTTATTTGCTGCAGAGCTCATTAGAGTAAAAGTCCACTTTAGTTAAGTTTTCCCAATTGTTTACCATTTTTTTTTAATTTTATTTTATTTTTTTTTTTTCTTTAAGTTCTTCCGTTGTCTGCAGCGAAGGTTGCTTCGTTTATAGTTATTTTTATTTTCAAAACCAATTTGAAGTCATTGATAATTATGGCGGACATAGATATAGATTTAAACAAACAATTATATAACACAAACAATTTATATGCGGGCTTTTGTTTATTTTTATCTAGAAGTATTTTGAAGTATTTTTTTCATTTGGCCTTTAAAGTTGACAGTTTAAATGTTGAACTATTTGGCATGACTTCTGTAGCTTCCGGCGACTTTTCAATTATTTGTATAAAATAGTATACTATTTTTGATATAAAAGTAAATTTTAGGCTTCATTGGAAGTGGATAACTTGAATGCATCATGTTTCATCTCAACAATAATTGTTTAAACTGTTTAAAAGTCATACAAATTTAATCTTCCGTAGCATATTTTTGTATAATTAATATTTGCTAGCATTTCAACAACTTTCTGTAGTTTAGAGTTTAAGCCAACTAAGATGGATGTGATCCTAGTGACACACACATTCATCATAATCTATGTGCAATTCTTTTTTGGCTCATATTCAAAGTAAAATCTTTAGATTTGGCCATAACTCTTAAGCTGGCCTCCTAAACTTTAAATGTCAGCCAAAATGTGCAACAACAACTAGAAAATGCCTTGCAACAAACAATTCCACAAAACAAAACAAAAGTCGGAAAATGGCAAAGTACTTCTCCCCCCAGTTCCCCCTTTTCCACCAAACACTTTGGAAAACTTAATATTTCACTTAGGTCATGTTTTAATTTAACTTTTTGTTTTTGCGTACAAATTCAGCTCATTTCATTTTCAGTCTCTTGTGTTTTGTTCCCACAATTTGAATGCAAATAATTTGTAGATCGAGTTGTTGGAGATTTTGTTTTGAAGTTGAAATTTATGCAGATTTCTTGTAATAATCTTAGTTGAATTGTTTGCTATCTGCTCAAGAGTTTGTTATATTACGGTTAAGCTTCACATTTGGCCCAGTTGGAATACTCTGTTTTATAGAATACTTTAGTATTTGCTTATGAAATTGTAGTTAAATAAAGAACGGTTTCAAGTCTGAAACATTTTGTAAACTTGATCAAATAGTAATACAAATTTGATTGCTTAGTTGTTTAAAATTGATCGAATGTGAATTTTATGAAATCCTGCACAAAGCCAGCTATTTGGGCCATCAACTTTTTAACACTTTCATAATTTTCTTAGTAATGGGTATTTTTTTAAGTTGATTTTTATGTACATCATTTTAGGTGGTATTTATAACGCAACTTTAAGGTGTTTTTTTTTCACTATAAATAATTAAAAACTACTTTGCTCTTGGCGCCTCGTTTACAACTCGGATGAGTATGATGATCGTTACGATGATAATTGTGGTAGATACAAATGTAGCTTAAGCCATAGCAAATTGTAGTTGTTGCGGTTGTGGTTATTGCCTGGCATGACGAATGCTTTTGCTAGATGCAAAACAATAGGCCACCATGCTGAGTAAATTATCCAAAAAAAAAAAAAAAAAAAAAAAAAAAAAAAAAAAAAAAAAAAATCACCCCCAAGTTTAGCAAACCAACAACGACAACTTGATTGTCTAGTGAAAGTTGTGTCCACACACAACTGCAGTTCCAGAAGATTATCGTTAAAGTGAGGGAGTGAAATTTGTTTGTGTGCAAATCTCTTTCATTATAAATGAGCATTTTTGGTTTGGACTTTTGGGGCAAGTGTCGCCCGATATGCTGGCATTTTGTTAAGCCACAAATGCTGGCTCTCTGACTATCTGACTCTCAGACTGTCTGGCTGACCTGCCCCAAATAGTGCTGCACCCAGTTCGTACAGATCTGAGACGGTATTTTGTTTGCTTAAATGCAATCTACTCGCGTTAAAGCCATAAATTCTTGGCCTGTCGACGCCTATTTGGCTTAAATATCAAACGGTACTTGGATAAAAATTCAAAAACAAATGTCGCTCAACTTGCCGCTTAAATTAGTTAAGCCTGTAACCAGAACCATGTGAGATAGAAGGAAAGTACACTGTAAAAAATATCAGGCATTCTCAAATATTTCATTTGTTTAGTGGTAATCGCTTAATTTTCGAATTAAAAGCTTTGAATGTATCTCAGAATCCCAATTTTACTTAGCTTAAGCTATAGCAGGATATTTTTTCTCTGTGTACACGTTTCAGTTTATCAAGTACTCGCATTCATACTCGTTACTCGCATAGATTACTTTTGTGAGTTATTTATGGGCTCTGCCATTTAGAAGGTTGTTAAGCCAGTTAAGATACGCATTGCATGTCTTTTGATAAGACGTTCCCTATTTTAAATGCTCAAAAACCAGGAGACATTTATTTTTGTTTCAAGTCTAAAGTTTCCCTTTCCATTTTGAATTATGCGAACTGAACTGTACTCAATGTTTTCTAGCTCAAATTAGCTTTAGAAATAACGCAGTAATAATAAATTAGATCGATTACAAATTATTTACACCAAACCGAATAGCAAAATAATTTTAAATTAATTTCAATTTTCATAGAATTGTTAGCTTATTCTAAAAATGTTGTTTTCGGCTATGGTATACCCTGTATACTTCTTTAAATAAAATACGATTCGTTTGAGGGACATAAGTTATGACAATGGAATCAAGGGCAGATCAAACCGATTTGTTACACTTATCTTAACAATTGCAAATGACCCAATTGACTTCACTTAATTTATGTAGGGTATGCCACACTGAAACAAAACTGTGTTTTTTCTTTCGTGGATTCGTCTAATTTGTTGATTTCATGGGGGGCATTCAACATGCAAAACTCAAACATAAATTGTAACTGAAACTGAAAAACTGGACAAGAAATCGCATTGTAACAAGTGCTGTGGTTGAAGGCGTTCCGAGGGTAGTGTGGGCTGGGAAGGCTGGGCAGCTAGTGTTAGGGGTATTGCCTTGTGTAATAATTTTAACACCCGCATGCCTGATTACCAACCGATTTCGATTTACCTTTACTTTTATTTTAATGTTTTTTTTGTTTTTTAGCATGGATTCCAATTTGATTCGACTTTAGTTTCAGTTGTTATTGTTGTAGTTGTTGCTGGTATTGTTGCATGTAAACAACACCTTACAACACCTTCATCACGGTCCAGCGCTGCTGTTGTTGTTATTATTACAACTATTTATATGATATGTTGCTGCTTGTTTCTGGTAGCAACAAGAAAACAACGCTTATTTCTGCTGCAATACGATATGCGATAGTTGCGGCGATAGTTTTCATTTCAAATGGCTTTGTCAGCCACTGCTCAAACCTTTTCATTTGAGCTGCACTTGAAACGCAGTTGAACGTCACAAAGTGACATTGATTACAAGGGGCTTAAGGGCGGGCCACTAACTAGTGGTTTTATACAAAGGTGTGAGTCAGCCTGTAGGTATAACTAAGTTGGTTGAATGTGTTTTAAACAACAACTACAACAACTAATTAAATAGGTTTGATTTTGGCCATATGTAAAGCATCTTTCTTTGAGCTAATGTTGTTAATTTTGTCATACTTTTCAAACATCAGACTGTGAGCGATAGTAAGCAATAGTTAACTGTCATCAAACTGTTTTCTATGAAACTCTTACACTTTTTACCAACTAAAAGTTTCCTGCGTTTAACTAAAAACTTTGCTCATTGGTTAATTCCCTGAAAATGCCATAAATTTCTATAAACATTCCTTAGCTGTAAAACTTTTAAGTCACATCCGCCCACTTTTGAGTTTAAAGAGCAATTTGCTTACCAGTTGCATCTAATTGCCGCTGCTTAGCCATTTATGCAGACTTTTTATTTGTCAAATAAAATGGGTCACAGCAAAAATGCAATTATGGAGTGCAACAATAGCAATAACAATGAAGCTGACAAATGCACTGAAAAATGTGCAGAAAATTCAGGCAATTAACTGTCAACCGTCAACAGTTGGTAAAATGCTTTCGTTAGTTGGTCGTAATGACTATTTTTGGACCGTGTGACAACACGAAATGCCTATTGCCAATTGCCGATTTCAAATTGCAAATTGCAAGTGACCAAATGGAAAATCCCTCTTAACAATTTTCCACTCCCCACACCCCACACCCCCGTCCCCTTTCGTCCCCTTGCCATTTTCTGTCTAAGAAAAATGCAGCTGCGTTTAACGCGTCGTATGATTGACGAATGCGCAAGTTAGAAATGATTTGTGATGCGATGATGATTAACTATCGGTATAGGTTTATATACAATTCAGTCGATAGAATCGATTATAAAATAAAACACATTGACTTCACTCATAGTAAATATCAAAATTCATTTTTATCTGGCATTTATTACAATTGTAAATGCTAGTTTAAACTATATTTGTTTGACAATTTATTTATTATTTTTTATGTTTATGCCTTAATCTTATATGTTTTTATAGAATAATTCGGTTTTAACAGTCAATTTGGTAAATTTCATTGAATTGGAAATTTAATTTAGCTTTGCTATTCTTATAAAATGACTTGTTTAAAATAAATTGGTAATTTCCTTCGCTTTAGTTTAAATATTATATATTTTTTTTTGTTTATCGTTATCGTCGATGTTAAATTTCTTCTTCACAGTGAGTCATCGATATTATTAGACGCTGTTGCAATCAAACTTACATCACTAGATTCGCTGTGCGTGCGTGTGTGTACGTGTGTGTGTGTGTGTGTGTGCCAGTGGGTGTATGTGTGTGTGTGTGTTGATCAGCTGCCTGGACGCACCAGTTGCCAGTGGTTGATGTGACGTTAAAAGTTGAAGTTGACGTTGAGCTGCATAAAATGTGGGTAAAGATGCGCTTAGAGCCGCATCAGAGACTGTCGTCAGCTGATGAACAAGTCTCTGCAGTCAAAAAAGGAAAAGTTGCACATTGTTGTTGGAAAACCAACAACAACAACACGAGCTACCGTTGCGGCGCTTTCAACATTCGTTGTGTTTTCCTTTGGCATGCGGAAAAACAAGTTTTCATTTTCATGCAGCTTTGCGCCACTTGATTTTCGTCTCTTGTATTAAGGGCACTCGCATTGTTGCTGTAGCTGAGACCCTGTACTTGGTTAGAGACAGGAGGTCTATTATTTGTACATACAAAAGCAGGAGCAAGGCCGTTGCCATAAGATAAATATATTTTTTTTCAAAATACTATAATTTATAAACTTCTAAAATGGCAGCAACCAATGTCACATATTATTCTTATGGTATGAATTTAGTGCATTTCCGGCAAATATTATAAAAATTGAAGCACTATGCCTTGAGATTTGTTTGTCTAAAATGTAAAGCTGTTGTCTTTATTAAACAATCTGAACTCTACTCAAGCAATATACATAGAGTATGGTTTTTTATATGCTTATCAACCTATAATCAATGTAATTAGTTAAACTTTAAGCACAGGGTCTTTTGCTGCCATCACACCCAACTGCAGCTTTATCCACTAGTTTTCCATTTCATTTTGTGGCACAGTGGCAGCCACCAAATTGCAAATGTCTTGTGTCTTTTGAGGCCGCTTCTCACTTCCTGCCATTTATTTTCATAGATTTTTCATATTTTCATTTCACTTTTTGGCGCCCACTTTATAAAGTTATTACGAGACGGGCTGTCTGCTTTTTGGCCTGGCTGGTGGGTGTACTCGGAAATGGATATATTTTTGGTGTTATTTTTCTCTTTGGGGGTGTGTCGCGCGGAGTGTGAAAAATGTAACGATCATGCGATTCGATTTGGCGCCAATTTGACAGTCGCATTTTCCCAGTTTCCAGCTGCATGAACTTCACTGCAGTGGGGGAAATGCCAAAGCGCATTATAACTGTATAATCAGTGCTCAATTCGAAGACTAAGCAATAAGAGAAACAATAGGCGTTTGCCTGCTTTCCAACACTAAGTAGGGATACGGTATTACGACTGTAATTTTAGGCAAAAAATTACAGATATTACTTATGTATGCTTTACGTGGAAATTGACACATAATGCAGTGTTTAAATTATGTGCAATTGTTCAACACTGACGGCGGTATCGAAGCAGGAACCCAATATTATATATTCATTGAAATCTTTTAGTTCCGCTGGAATATTTGTTACATACGCGGCACACATTAAAATGAATCTATTTGCTAAGGAATGAAATTCAATTGTGGCATTTTACAACACTGAAAAGATCAGTAAACACTTAAAAGCTGATTCAAATGTTTAAACTTTACTTAAAGTCAACAATAAATTGCAAGCTGATGACTTACGAGTGACTGTTTTGGCCAAGTTACGGACGTTTAAAGTCAGCTAAAGGCCTTCTAGGCAACTTGGCAAACTAAAATATTTGTCAACAAAACCAAAATGACAGAAGAAGAATGCAACAAGTCTCAATATTTGTCATTTGAAGTGGGACACTCATTGAATGACCCTCGAAATAAGTCACACTGGAGGATTGCTATGGTTCATTAAGCTAACACGAGTCTATTGGCCCGAACAAAACAGGGCAGACAACTATTGACCCTTTTTTAATGAGCATATCAAATATATGCTCAAATTATGTCCAAATATGCGCAGCAAACATAAATATTATTGGTATTTTGGCCCACGCTCTCAGATTAACAAATAACCCAAACAAAAGCCAAAAGGAAAGAGAGAACGAAGACGAAGACGTCGTTTTAATTAGTCTTTAAACGGGCTGGATTCGCCCACAAGACAAGATTTCTAGATTAGCAAGATGACTGCCAGATTGTTGGATTGTCAGACCGACTGTCAGCCTATGACAGGCCGCTAACAGTTCTCTCCGTCTAAGCCAAAAAGCATTGACCTGATTTCGTGTCAGTCTCTAAATAATATAAAAAAAAAGCATACACACACACAAACACACAACTGACAACAGTTGGCGTTGAGTTGCCAACTGGGGCGAGAGTCGTGCATGAATTGTGGATGTTGGCTAAAAAGCCGCTGACTTTGACAACTGAAAAACTCAACTCAACTCAAACGCAACAGCAACAGCAGCTTTTGACTCTTAACTCCAACTCCAGCTGTAACTGGGAGCTGGGTTCACTGGATGAGGCCAGAAAGGCATTTGATATGATTGTAACTTGTTACTTGTAACAATTGCCAATTGGCCTAAAGTTACTTAACACAATTGGCAAGCTAAAGTTGCCAACAGCTTACCAGCTGATGAGTTGGCCAAATCGGCAATCGCCTGGAACTGACAACTGATTATCCAACAATTAAAATCGAATGTATTATTAACGTATTTAATACAACGTTGGCTACTACAAACAAGTGTAATAATATTATGATGTATTCAAATTACACTGCACAACATAAATGGTGTAGTCGAGTTAATTAACTAATAAGTGCATTAAGTGGCGCTATTAATCATTTAATTATGTTTAAATCCACACAGTTTATGTTCAAAAGTTATACAACTTAAGGCGTTCAAAAAACATTTAAAAGATTTTAAACTTCATTGTTTAAACATGTAGGAAAAAAAGTAGCAACTATAAAATCTTATTTAAAAATCAGCACATAAGCTTATTTAATTCTTATTTAATGTGGAAAAACTTTTTAAAATTAAAAAAAAATTATTACGAATTTTCGCAAATCTAAATTTAGATTTATTTTTTTTTTAAAATTCATACTAAAAACTATCAAATTTTTGTATTAAAAAATAATAAAGAGATTAAGGGATTTAATAAGGAAATAAGTAACTTAACGAACTGATAAACAAAGAGTCCCAAATTTACTAAAATATAAAATTATGTTTCAAATACAATTTTTATAAAAAATAATGAATTTCATATATTTTTTTCACCCATTAAATAATATCTAACATACTTTCAAGCCAGTGAACTGAATTTGGTTGAACAGTGTCTGTGATTGAACAATAAAAAGTCGAGCGTGTCATTATTATTACGATCATTGTGTGATGTATTCAAATCGTTAATCAGCATAATTTGAACGTTGTTTGGCGAATTTCGATTACGTCTTAAATGGCTAATAAGAAAACAGCCAACAAGTGAAAGAAGAAAATGGTGAAATGAAAGAGTAGAAGATATCAAAAGTATGTTAACCATTAGCATATATGGCTAATTGACTTGGCAATATATGTAATATATAAATATACAAACAGAGAAAAAGAAATGCAATCCAAAGGCGTTTATTCCCATGTACCAAAAGCATATTTAATTCAGTTCCCTCATTCACATACCACAAGAAAACGCCCACATGAATTTTGTGTGGTATTCAGAGGATTATAATGGGGTTAGAGGGAAGGGAATTTTGATCCTATGTCGAGAATTTCAGCACATGTCAAACCCAATTGCCAGACAGTTATGACAGTTGAAAAAAAAAACAAAACAAACAATTGTAAGTAATTTTTCTTTCTATTTTTTTTTATTTATTTATAAGTTTGTTTGTTTTGCCCACGCGCCAAACTATAACGATAACGAAAACCCACAAGACACTGAGACGACATATCGAAACTTGAACTGACTGCATAATGATAGATATAAATCTTAATGGTGCACACAAATCTATGCATGTTTTGTGTTTGTGGTGACACATGTGTTCTCATCCAGAACATGACGATTCTCAAATGCTCTTATTAAATAAAAATTGGGATTTTAGTGCTTCATTTCAATCAGTTGAGTTTTTTTAACTAATCGAAAAACAACGAATTTTAATCGATTTAAGAGAATTAAAATTAAAATTAAAATTTATTAAATGCATAACAATAATACGAAATTAATTGACGTTGCTTTGGCTTTATACTTATCGGCTTTAATCGATATATTTTTCGATTATTTTTTGTTGACTTTCAATTGTAACTTTAGCTTACTAATGAATGCAGTCATTGGACTTTTTTCTTTGGTTGAAGTGTATTGCAGACATGCACATACTACACACGCACACCACACACACACTCACACACACATACACACACTCACCTACCCTGTGCCAACTGTTGCGTGCAATAAAATTGCATTTGTCTTTGCCTTGGCATATGAGTTGACAACCATTTGTCTGGCCAAACACCTCGCATTGCCAGCTTTTTGGCCTAAGACCAAATGACAATGAATTGCGGTTGGAATATTTGCACTGGGGGCGTATCTAAGCAGGAAATTAACAGTGTTACTTGAAAAACAATGTGTCTTAAATAAACTATTATAGTATTTTATGGGTTCGAATTCAAAACGCTTTTGTTTTCTGGCAATAAATTCCACTTAAACTAAGCAAGTGCAAGTAGGAAAGTTAAAAGCAACTTTTTGAATCCATAAAAGTCTTTTTCAAATTTTCTGGTAAAGGAATTTCTTAAAAATTAAATAAACTTTGTAGTTAATCTTTCGTTTTCTTATGTAACTACTCTAATAAATTGCTATTTATTTGTACTATCTTGCAGAAACTACAGTCGTGTCCGATTGTTTGCATCACTGATCCCGATACGCACAGCACAAGTACGGAAATATTGCAAACATCGCCGGAGAGCACATTAGAAAAGCCCAAAAACACAGCAGCAACAGCTGCAGCAGCAGCAGCAGCCACTACAACAACATCAACTGTGCACAGCAACGGCAACAACAGCAGCTGCATAACAATCAATGCAAAAGCAGCAGCACCACCGCCACCAACAAGCAGCAGCAACTGCAACTGCAACAGCGGCAACAACAAGCAGCACAGCGGGTGTAACAAAGATAACGATTACCAGTGACAATAGTCAGAGTAACAGCAACAACAACAAGAGTAATATTGTGCTCAGCAACTACAGCAACAACATCAGCAGCAGCAACATTAAAAGCAGCAGAAACAACAACAATAGTTTGATTTCCATCACAAGTTTAAACAGTTGCAGTGACTTGAGCAACGGCAGCACAGCAACACTTGCTCTCAGCAGCAGTAGCAGCAGCAGCAGCAGCAACAACATCAGCAACACTCGCCCACACGGCAACAGCAGCAACAGTCCCAACGGCGGCAGTGATACTTCCTCTGCCAATTTTCAAGAACGTTTCGATTTTGATAATTGGAAAAATATCATTACCGATTTCAGTTGTTTCAATAGTTTATATCGCTACTGGAATCACTATAGCGGCAATACTAACAGCAGCAACAACAGTGGTGGCAGCAACAACACTTGCAACAACAATCCATTGCACGGTGAACATGCTGATGAGCGCAACAGTTTGGGCAACGGATCCAATTCCTTTTACACGCATAACATCTTAGGCTACACCTTTGGCTATCCCTTTGGCCTCAAGGAGGACGTCGACGCCGACAGCAGCAACAGCAGCGGCGTTGGACACGCCCTCAAAAAGTCACTAGGCAGCAGCAGCAGCGGCAGCGCTGAGACTCCGTTACAAAAGCACTACCGCCAACAGCAGAAGAAGAAGATGCCGGTGTTCAGGGGCAGAAGAGCCTGGTGCGGCTGTTTCAAGGTGAGTAATCGCTACTTGAACTGTTAAGGAATAATTAGAGCATGATTACTAAGAAGGATGAGCCTGCACTTAGCTTGATTTCAAAATGATCGAGCTCATGCCAAAATCACCAAGAAAAGCATTTATAAAAAAAATATTCTAAGATGAGTCGCCAAGAGCAAAGTAGTTTTTAATTATTTTTAAAGAAAAGAACGGTCATCCTCGGCTCGACAAAAACTAAATACCCTTGCAGTCATGCATATTGCATTAATTTGGGTTCAATCACTAATTATTTCTATGGTAGCTATATGATTTAGTAGTCCGATTTGGATGAAATTTGATCAACAGATGGGATTAGAAATGCATTCTACGTAAATTTCGTTAAAATTGGTCAATAGACATAGAAAATGTTCATATGTACTAAGCATTTTTAACCGATTGTTCCTATGGGAGCTGTATGATATAGTAGTCCGATCAGAGAGAATACGGATCTGATTTCATCAAGATAGCTTTAAAACTAAGAGACTAGATCGCATAGAAACAGATGGACATGGCTATATCGACTAGGCTCTTGATGCTGATCAAGAATATATATACTTTATGGTGTCGGAAACGCCTCCTTCAATGTGTTACAAACGATCGTGACAAAAACATAATACCCTCTGCAAGGGTATACAAATTAGTACTATGTACTATAAATTTAACAAAAATGCTTTTATTGTTATATTTATATTTCAATCATTTACTTCGGTATCGACCATTTGAATTCAGAGATAATAATTGCTGAATTACTTATTTTTATAGCTTTTCTAAAAGATTGTTTTATTTAGATTGTTATATAAGAGATGGTTATATTACAATTTATTTAAAAAATTGGGTACTAAAATTAGAGACTACAGACCATGAAGAGTTGGAGTTGAAAAATTATACGCATTTTACCATTCTCTGTGTCAAAATCAGAATAATACTTACAGTGATGTCAATAAGCAGAATTCTTTAAGAACACATGCCACAAATGGTGGCAGTTGAATTAATATTCAAATTATGATTAGACTTTTAGACAAAATGCAGCTCAAGTCACGTGCCAGTTGTTAACAATTGTTAACTGGTTACCTGACCCAATGAGCAGCAACAACTTCAAACTGCAATTCGAGTCAGCGATGTGACAAATTCAAATTGTGCACGAAATTGCATAAGACAAAAGCAACAAGAAACAAAGTCAATCAAAAGAAGTTGCAATAAAAGTGGAAGAAATATCCAGACAACAAAGAAAAGGGAATAAATATAAACTGATTCAACACCTGGCCAGATAGATGTCAAGTGAACTTAACCAGCTTGTTGAACTATAATGAAGGATAATTGAACCACAAATTGGGGCTCTGGGAAAGTGGTTCACATTTCATTGAGGAAGCAGAAATGGAAAAAATAAAAAAAAGTCATGAAAAATCTGTGGAAAAACTGTTAGCATGTTCAGCCAATCTATTTTCTAGGAAAAACTCTTTTGAGGAAAACTTAAAGTCGAAGACAAAGCGAGTGCCTAGCTGCATAGAACTAAAGTTTGGGATTGAGTCAATTCTTAACGCTTAAATTATTTAAGAGTATTTTTACTTAAAGTTTACTGCCAAGTTTTCTTTGATTTGTTACACTCATTAGATGTAAATAGAAGTTAGATTTTGTTCACCTTCCACCAACTCAAACTATCGTTTACAACTTTTGATTTTAAACCACAAGGTTGGGTAATGACTTGAGCCACCGTCTTACACGTCGGCTAGTGTAGTTTACCATAAGTGTAATTGGACATGCACTGTTAACGCCTTGAGGTGGGGAGTAGTAGCTGATATGACGGTTGAGCGGCTTTTCAATGCACTTGTTCTTGCAACATTCTCAGAGATGTTCTCAACAAAGAAATACTCAGAGTTATCGAACTAAGCTCAGTCTTAAACCATGTAAAAACTTGGCTAAAAGCTTAGAGCTTAAAACAGACTTATATACAATCATAATCACATTAGTTATATCTTTTACTATAGGTTATTATTAAAATTATCGACATAAAAGCAATTTATTCCATATATGAAAAATGATTGTTTTTTTTTGCTGCTTCAGGATGATGAACCGCCCGAGATATGTGTGGTGGAGGGCGGATTCACACTGCAGACACTCACACCCACACAACCGATGCCCTCGGTGGATGAGCTGGACACAAAGTTTGCGGAGCTTGTCGAGGAATTGGACTTGACGGCACCAAACAAGGAGGCAATGTTAAGTTTGCCAGCTCAGAAGAAATGGCAAATCTATTGCTCTCGAAAATTGCCATTGGATGCAAACGATGGTCCCGATGCGGCCACAATTACACAGCCACCAACGGCAGAGCATTATATCGAAAGACTCAAGGATTTGGTTGTGCATGTATCGCTGTCACCCGAGGATTCGCCCAGTCATGAGCTGAGCACACGATTGGATAATCATGCCGCCTTCGTAGATGCATTAAAGACGGCTCTGCGTACCTCAACGCACAGTTTTGTGCTGCGTTTTGTGGAATTGGATGGTTTGCCGGCCTTGTTGAATCTATTGCTACAATTGGACATTAGGGTGGCAAATAGTTCACTTCATACCAGTTTGATTGGCTGCATCAAGGCCTTGATGAACAATTCAATGGGACGTGCCCATGTCCTGGCCCATCCGACGTCAATTGATACGATTGCACGCTCCTTGGCGGCGGATAATATACGTACCAAGATTTCGGCACTGGAGATACTTGGTGCGGTTTGTTTGGTGCCAGGTGGACATCGTAAGGTTCTTCAGGCGATGCTACATTTTCAGGAGTATGCTACAGAGCGTACACGATTCCAGAGCATTGTCAACGACTTGGATCGTTCCACCTACGCGTATCGGGATAATGTCAATCTAAAGACAGCTCTGATGTCCTTTGTGAACGCCGTGCTCAATTATGGTCCTGGGCAGGAGAATCTCGAGTTTCGTCTGCATTTGCGCTATGAATTCCTCATGTTGGGCATTCAACCGGTCATCGATAAACTGCGCACACATGAGAACGAAACCCTCGACAGGCATTTGGTATGTAAATTGAGGAAATTAATTTCTATTTGTTGAAAACTCTTAATGAAAATCAAACTATTTTAGGACTTTTTTGAAATGGTGCGTGCAGAGGATGAGAAGGAGTTTGCCCGTCGCTTCAATGAGGAGCATGTGGACACCAAGAGCGCTGGGTCCATGTTTGAGCTGCTACGTCGCAAACTGAGCCACTCGCCCGCCTATCCCCACATGCTCTCCCTGCTGCAGCACATGCTACTGCTACCCTGTAAGTCGTGAAGGTTTTGCTGGCTAGTTAAACCCACTGATCTTCATACTCTCCTTTGTATTCCCTTCCAGATACTGGTCATTGCACCGAGCATTGGCTGCTGATTGATCGTGTTGTGCAACAGATTGTGTTGCAAGTGGAACAGAGGCCCAACAGCGATCTCATTTCGGATCCCGATGATCCTGGCAAGCAACTAAAGTTGTCCAGTGAATCACCGGTTCATGATCCGGATGTCGCCCCCCTGCAGATCGATGTGGGCAAACTGGTTCGTCTGCTAGTGAAGGAGGAGCAACTGACACAGGCACGCAAGCGTGCTGATGAACTGGAGCGTGAGAATTTCGATGTGCAATCACGTTTGGCTAAAAAGGAGCAGGAACTCGATTTGCGTATGCAGGAGAAGGAGGATCTGGAGACAAGTTTGGCCCGCATGCGTGAACGGCTCGAAAAGGAGTCCGCTCAGCATTCCCAGGCGGTACAACGGGCTCAGACCGCTGAAATGAAGGCAGAAGATCTGCAGCATCGTCTGCAGAGTGAGCAACAGGAGCGCGCTCGCTTGGAGCGTCTGGTGACGGAAGGAAGTATTCCGGATGATCAAAAGGTGGCTGGCTTAACGGGTTGCAATGGCGCTGTCTCACCACCGCCACCACCACCGCCACTACTAAAGGCGATACCACCGCCGCCGCCACCAATGGCATCAACAATGTTGCCACCACCACCACCTCCCTGTCCCGGCGCTCCTCCACCGCCGCCCAGCATGGCTCCAGCAATGGGTAAGCTAAGAATTTCTACAATATTTCGCTCAAACTGAAGACCTTTCTATTTTCTTGGCACAGCTCCCGTTGCACCCAAAGTGGAGTTGCCAAAGAAGAACGTGCCACAGCCAGCGAATCCTCTGAAGAGCTTCAACTGGTCCAAGCTGCCCGATGCCAAGCTACAGGGCACCGTCTGGAGTGAGCTGGATGAGAGTAAACTCTACAACAACATGGAGCTCGAGTCCATTGATAAGCTATTCTCGGCCTATCAGAAGAATGGCGTTTCGGTAAGAAAAAGTGACAGCAATGGAAACTGAAGAGACACTAGGAGAATAGAGGATTATTATGCTTTTCTCTTCCTCTTCCTACTCCAATAACAGACCACCGATGGCTCCTATGAGGATCTACGCGTAACCGGCAAAAACAAACAAAAGGTGCTATCGGTTATCGATGGACGACGTGCACAAAATTGCACAATTTTGTTGAGCAAACTGAAGATGAGCGACATGGACATCTCCAAGTGAGTTTTAATAGCCTATAACGCCATAAATTCAAATACTATTAAATGCTATACAAATTCTAGAGCAATACTTTCCATGGATAGCAACGAACAGTTGGCATTGGATATGGTCGAGCAGCTGTTGAAGTTCACGCCTTCGGCCGAGGAGCGTGCTCTGCTGGACGAGCACAGTGAGGACATTGAGTCATTGGCACGTGCGGATCGTTTCCTCTACGAGATATCCAAGTGAGTATCATGTACAGCAGACACGCCACAAGATGCATAACATAATCCAATGGCTTTTCTTCTGCAGGATACCACACTACGAGCAGAGATTGAAGAGTTTGCACTACAAGAAGCGCTTCATGCTAACGGTTAATGATCTTATACCGCGCATCACCAGCGTCATGGAGGCATCCAGGGAGGTGGCTCGTTCCAGACGACTCCGCAAACTGCTCGAACTTGTGCTAGCTTTGGGTAGGTCTTTTTAAATAACAGCATGGAGGTAGGGTGCTAATATTCCCCTCTCTCCCTTATTCCATAGGCAACTACATGAATCGTGGAGCACGTGGAAATGCCTCGGGCTTCCGACTTGCCTCTTTGAACCGGCTGGCGGACACCAAGTCCAGTGCGGCAAAGGGCACAACATTGCTGCATTATTTGGTGCAGGTGATCGAGAAGAAGTTCAAGGATTTGCTCAAGCTGGAGGATGATATACCGCATGTGCGTGAAGCATCCAAGGTATCGTTGGGTGAAATGGACAAGGACATACAAATGCTGCGCACTGGACTTGCCGATGTGGCGCGTGAGATTGAATTCCATCGCAGCTCTGGACCAGCACAACAGGGTGATCGGTTTTTGCCGGTGATGCGTGAGTTCCATGCCCAGGCTTCGGTGCGTTTTGCCGAGCTGGAGGATAAATTCCAGGACATGAAGACACGTTTCGATCGAGCAGTGCGTTTGTTTGGCGAAGACGGTTCCGTTTTGCAGCCAGATGAATTCTTTGGCATCTTTGATTCATTCCTGGCCGCATTCGCGGAGGCGCGTCATGACAATGAGAGCTTCCGTCGTCGCCAGGAGGAGGAGGAGAAGCGTGCCAAACAAGAAGCAGAACTGAAGAAGCGCACCATTGAGCGTAAAAACAAAACCGGTCTTATGAGCAGCGTGGCACGTAATTTGGGACTCAAGTCATCGCATAATGGTGGCAACAGCTCGGCCTCAACGTCCGACGATGCCGGCGCCAAGGGCGACAATAAAGGTGAATTCGATGATCTGATCTCGGCCCTGCGTACCGGCGATGTCTTCGGCGAGGACATGGCCAAGTTCAAGCGGTCGCGTAAGGCACGAGTAGTCAACGGTTCGGCCAGCTCGGGACCTGGACAAACCTCTCCGCCGCGGCACGGCAGTCTGCAGCGCGAGGAAAGCGGTCGTGAACGGGAGCGTACAGTGAGGCGTCAGTAGTAGACGCCAGCAGCACCTACTCCAAAAATGAGCGCTAGTATTTCCCCCTCCTAACATTTAGTTTTCTGTTATTATTTTTTTTTTACTTCAGCCCCGTTTTTGTAATTATTTAATGCAAGCGTCAAACCAAATTTTTTACAAAAAATAATTAAATAATTTGTAATTTAATAAAATGCTTTGAATGCAAGAGAAGAAAATGAAAATGAAGAAAATAAGCATGAATTGTAGTGTACCTTTCCAAATGTATTTGCAATTATATAAATGTAAACTCTATAAACTATAGAGAAACACTATAAAATTATTAATAAATAGGACACGTTACAAATTTCAATGCTCATCTGCAACATGAAGCACTCAAAATCAAATGAATTCAAATCGAAGCATGCAACATAATATACTTATATATATATAGTACTATATAGCACTACTTAATCTATTGTAACAAAGAACAAAACGCGATTTCAGATTCGAGAGTCTGCCATAAAAAGTCATGTTCATTAATAACAATTACATAAATATTATGATTAATATAATTATCTATTTTATTCTACTTTATATAAATATATATATTTTTTTTTAGCACGAATCTCGCTAAAATATCTTAACGCACTTTACAAAACGGTTTTTACAAGAACAAAAAAAAAAAAAAAAAATAAATATTATTATAAATAATAAATATTTAAAACTAATTATTGATTTATATATACATATATACATAAAATCAAACATAAATACGTATGAATGGAATACTAATTGTGTTTTTGATATATAAAATGGAAAAATATACAAGATTTAATTATTTGCAAAATTGTAAGTGCAAACAAAAAAAAAAAAAAGTATTGAAAAATTATATAAAAATAATAAAATGCAAAATAAAGTGGAAAAAAACATTGAGATTGATTTTGATTAAGCATTTGAATTCTGATGAATAGTTAAGTGCTTGTATTGGGTTTACCCTCTTCAACCTGATCCTGTGTCTGCTCCTCATCGAGCCACATGCGCACCGCCAGCTTGGACTCCACATTGGCTGTGGAAAGTCGCTGCTCAAAGAGCTCATAGCTCACACTTTGTTGAGCACCGAAAGCAAGTTCCTCGAGCGTTTCCAACTCTTGCTTGCTGGCGGTGTGGGCGTGTACATTTTCAACGCCATCAGAGGGCGGTGGTCCATCGAGCAGACTCATCATAATCTTGCGAAAATCGGTGCGTTCAATGTGCCCACGACGCTGTGTGTCAAACATTTTGCAGAGCAGGCGCAGCTTCTGAGCTCGTCCATCGGCACGTGCTTGGGACGGAGAGGCGGATGCGAATGGGTTGGGTGAGATAGAGGTAGAAGTAGAGGTGATCCGCTGACTTGGCGGCGCCAAGAACGTGGCACAAGTACGCACAAATTGTCCAAAATAAATGCGATCCCTGCAATCTGTATCGCCAAAGAATCCATCAATAATCTGTCGATGCAATGGATTCTGTGCCAATTGTGGAATACGTAGTAGCTCCGTCGGTGTCAGATATCCCCGCTGACTGCGGTCGAGTGCCAGGAAACGCATATGCAACTGCTCCAGTTGCTCCAGCGATAGACCAGTTGAATTTTGGTGTGCCTGCAATTCAGCAGCACTAAGCTCGTGTTGATGGCTTGTGGTGAGCCCCATTGATTCCGTTTTATATTGCTGCCGCTAGCTTCTCCGTTCATTACTTTTTAGCCCTTTTTAATTTTTATATTTTAAACCCAAACAATAAATATATAGAGATTAGAGTTTCTTACTTGTTTTGACAAGAAATCCACAGACAAATTTCATACATATCAAAAACTGCAACAGGAATTGTTGAGACTGATCGTTTACAAAAATCAAATCAAATCAGTGGACGATAAAAAAATATTTAAACAATAAAATCGAATCAAGTTTATCGTATTGTTCAGTCACAAACGATGAAACGAACGAGGAATCAACGCACAGGTTGACTTAAAAGTTTAAAAACTTTTGCAAAGCGCCAAATTGTGTTGCATACTTCTATGCGCTGAACATTAATCCAATGCAAAAACCATTACAGAGATTATTGTGACCAAGCACGATTAGCATTAGCATAACAACAGCAGGATATATTTTAAGAAATTGAAGTATGTATAAAAATGTTTTTAAACTCTGGATAACTAATATTATTTTATCGCATTTCTGTGTTTTCTCTAAAAGTCATATTGAGAATTAACGCACATTCCATGCAAGTAGTAAATAAGATGTAGCATACTTTGCGGCTGCGTAGTAGAAGTCAAAGCTGCAACAACTGCACATAGATGGCGCTACACTTTAACTGAGAGGTATTTAGAAATGATTGCGAATCAGAACAAATATATCGAAAATGACTTCTAAAAGTTGCTGATAATGACATTTATAATAAGTAAATAATTATAAGTTTAAAAAATTGCTATCGAGTAGCTAAAATGCCACAGCTTTATTATTTTTCGAGTGAGTTGCTGTTTAAAGTTTATTTGGGCACTTAGCAATACATTTAGCTGCATGTTCCTTTCGCTAACTAAATGTTCTTGCAAAATAAATAAACCGAAAACTCTCAGCAGGAACTCGCTGTTAACAAGAACAAAAGCAGTGAAAAACCGTTGTGTGAAATTTACATAAAAATTGCAAAAAGCAATACCACCAAAAATAAAACCGCACGGCATTCAGATCAGGATCAGTGCAAGGACAAGCAAAGAACAAAGGCACGAGGTATTGCCAAAAAAGAATAAAGAAAACGAAAGAAAAAAAAAAAGAAGAAGTAAACCGACTGCTGTGAATGTATTGCAAAACAATAAGCAAAACAATAAATCAAAATATGAAATAATAATACAAGGCAGCGCCCGAGGCGAATGAAAGACAGAAGGCAGAGGACTCGCCCAGGACTTGCCTTGAAAGTGCCAAAAGTAGTCGAAGTCTAAGTCGACGAAGACGAAGACGATGCCAAAGTCGAACAGCTGTGCAAAGTCCAAGGTACGGCGCCCATTATCCTTAAAAGAATCCTGAAATTCGAGCAGGCGCAAGGAGTTGCTCAGCGGCTGAAAGGTGGAGGGGCGGGTAACCTGAAAGAGGAAGCATCTTGCGGTCGCCTCCTGTGCGCAGTTTCTTCCTCGACTGCTGTTTCTCTCATTTTCTCTCTCCGCCGAAAAAAAGTCCTTTGTCTGACTTGACTACAGCATCCATTGCATATAAATCTTAATATGTCATAATTCGTTATAATTTCGGAAATAAACCGCAAGAAGTTCGCGCCAGGACCGCGCATTCCCCGCTGCGTCCAGATTGCAATCTGCAATCTTCGCCTTCGGACTTTTTGGACTTGCGGTACAGTTTGGTGGTGCAACGGCCAAAGAAAACAAAAAGTAGAAAATTAAATGGACTAGAGTCGAGTTGAAAGTTATTGGACCCTTGTGCGGCGTGTGTACAGGGTCTAAACGGTAATCCCACAAATTATTACCCTAATAGCCTCATATTGTCGCGGCTTAGCGACGTGCTGCCAACTCATAAATATGCTCGCTCATTTATCATTCCGGCGAAATTATCAAAAAGTAAATAAATATGAAAAGCAATTTTTTCATATTTGCTTAATTTATTAAAAATAACAAAAAAGGATACAGAGGGTGAGCGGGAGGGATGAAGGTGGTAAGCCAGAGGCTTTTCCATGCATTTCACTTTTGTGTGTGTGGTGAGTGTGCGCGCGTGTGTGTGCTTTCTAAAACAAAGTCAGCTGCTGACCTTTTAAACCCGCGTGCGGTCAGCAACTAGATCAGGTTCATTCCCCCTTTCCCCTCCACTTTCCCCTTTCCATTTAGCGTTCAACGTTTACATTTACATTTTTCCCATTTTCATTCGAGTTTTCAATTCGCCAAAAAACGTCCACAGCAGCCGTCGCAGCAGCTTTTGTTTGTTTAGGTAACATCTCGTTCGGTGTCCTTCGTTCTTTTGTTGTGGTTGTTGTGGTTGTTGTCGGTGCTTCGCGTGCTGACCAAATGTTGAATATACAAATACATAAACAAATACGCACACACACAGTGACACGCACATCTCTATAAAGCGACGCGTGGATAAACAATCTCTTTATCGTTTACAAAGTATCTCATATAAATATTATTTGACTCAACTGCATATTCTATTTCAAAAGCTAACATTTCAATGTATGGAACATTAACTAAGCATTAATAAAATATCGTTTGCATTTATAAGCATGCTGTAGATACTATTGTATCTCATAGATATTTTATATATCCTATATATCCATTCTTAGCCATCTGTTAAATACTTTATCATTATTATAACATTTGTATATTTTTATATTTTCAGACTTGTCTCATGATAAAAGATAAATGTAACATAAACCGACAGTTTATGTTTAAGATACAAATCTATGTAAAGCTTATAAAATTATTTTTTATGAAATTTAAATTTGAATAAAGCGCTCCTCCTTCTTTCTCTGCGATTCTCAATCAAGTTCAAGCACTTTTTTGTTTGTTTTGTGTTTCCTTTAAAGTTAAATCTTATTAGGCAACTTAGCATTAACATTTGAATATGAAAAGCCTGAGCTGAACTCAGATTCAGATTCAAATTCATATTTAAATTCATATTCATAATCATAACTGTAAGCCCTACCCTGATGCTGTAGGCACACACACACACATACACACATACACAGTTTCTGAAGCAGGACACCCTCAGAGGCTAAGAGTTACATGATTTGGATTATAATTTGATATTTAGAGTTGTAGAATTAGCATTTAAATTGCCTCATTACCTATTGGATAATGTTGCACTTTTTGTTACCGATTGTTGCATGTGGCAACGAACCATTTCCAACACTGGAAAGGAGGTTTAAGGTGGCAGAAAGTTTTTGAAGTAAAGTAACTAAACTTATGACTTATAAAAGGTTAAACTTTATAATAAAATTAGGTGTTAATGATAATGAAATGTAAACAGACTGACTGATCACCGTGGAGACCAAATAGCAAGCAATATAATGCTCTATATATTATTTATATATAATGAAATAAAAACAGAATTCTCAAGAGCTGTCAAAAGTAGGAAAATTGTTAAAAAAAAATGTTTAAAAATTAATGATCAATTTAAAAAAAATAAATTTTTATATTATTTTCGAACTTAATTCAAACATTTTCTGTTGAATTTTCCGTAAAAGAGTTGGGTTACTACTTATTTGTGACACTTTTCGAAATCAGACTACTTTTTTTAAACGATACTGGTGGCAAACGTGTTCAACTAATGCCTCAGATCATATAATAGAGCTGAGGGAATCAAAGTAGAGCCTTGGAGACGGCTCTATAATTTTCTTAATCAAAACAAAAACAGCAACAACACAGTAGGTGCTACCAAAAAATGGGAGTAGGCTTAAAAACTAGTGGTAGGGGTAGAGGTAGGGGGTAGAGCACTGAAAGTGTGCTTTGAGGGGGGAAGGGGGTTGATCCATTGTAACGCCCATCGCAGCGCCGTGTCGATAATTTAGAAATTAAATGTAGCTCGCAATCTGAAACGAAGAAAGCGAAAAGGGAAAGCAGAAATCAGACACAAGTAGAGAGTGAGAGTGTGAGAGGGAGAGAGGGAGAGAGGGAGAGGTAGCAGAAGGAGAGTAGCGAAATGCCACAAATAACACAAATCAAATCAAATCAAGCAAAAAGAAAGCAAAGCGAAGCGGCTTTCCCAAGCCAAAGGGTAGTGCCTCTTCGTACAAAAAAAAAGAAATTAGAAAAAGAAAATCCAAAACTCTCCCCTCAATGCTCACCCCTCACAAAACAACACCACTCGCTCACCGTACAAGGCCAAGACAAGACCTTGGTCTAGTTTCTTTTTTTAAATTATTTTCTTTTTTTTTTGTAATTTCCAATTTTCCTTATCCTTTGATGTTGTTGTTAGTCCTTTCACTGCAATTACACGTAGATTTCATTTTCAATTTCGCTTTCTTTTCGTGTTCTAGATTTTGATTTCGATTTTGATTTGATCTTGGGTGTTGTTTCCCTCCTTCCCAACGTCTCACGCCACCAGAGATTTTTGTTGTTGTTGTTATTGTTGGTTGCGTGTCCATGTCCTTTGGGTTGTTCCTTGTGTTCCGTTTTGGGTGTCAGGCATTTGTCCGTCTCATTTTTTTTTCTTCACCTTTCCAGCCTTACGAACCTTGTAATTATTTAGTTTACATTTCGGTGTTTTTTTTCTCTTGTAGTCTAGTATTGTTTAAGCCCTACCCTGGAAGGTCCTTCCGCTTTACCCCCTCAGCTACTACTCTTGGCATTCAGCTCAGTGGCTTGGAAACTTTAGTCCTTCATGCATTTCAATCAAATCTTCTTAGTCAAAAATGGGAATTAGTCAAGGACTTACGTTTTTCTTGCGCTTGAAGTTTTCCTTTTTTGTGGAATCGCATCGAAAAGTGTTAAGAAAATCGAAACTGAGCTAAATGAACTTGGGAATGTCAACTAGTATTTGCTGTAGATAATTAAAAAAACCTATGCAATTTAGTTATATTTTCTGAAAGTGGATTCTCTATTTGATTCTGAACATCAAAGTACACAAATAGTGTGTCAGTTATAATATAGACACTATAATATAAACACTATATAAGGAAAACGCTCCCTTTATAATTTAATACATTTGCTTTCTAGCTTTTTTGATCGTATTTCATGTGCAACTAAATTCAGGAATTAACAACGGGAGAGAGAGAGAGAGAGACAGAGAGTATAATTAAAATGTTAAAATCGTTATATAGTACTCGCATAATCATTAAGCAATACTTTATATTAAATATAATAAAACTCATGAAGCTGTTAGCTTTAAACACAAGTAAAATATAAGCTGAAATTCTTTATATTCGCGTGAATTTTTAAGTATTTATATTTATATAAATTAAAAATTGAACAGACTCGAAATTCTTAATAAAAGTAAAAAACTTGTTTCTTTGGTTTAAAAAGTTCTAATGAAACAAATCAAAAATCATTTACCATTTCATTTAACAGCTGAATATCAATAATCAAAGTATGAATATTTTGGTATTGTGCTTAATATAAATATTGTATGCTAAGTACTACAAAATTGAGTGTTACCCAATCTTTAATTCTATGGTCCTTATATACCCATATTTTCGGGTGTATATTTGCTTAGTAGGGAGTAGGGAGTAGCCTAGATCTAAATATGTTTCATATTCATACTATGGGAACCAACTTTGTCATCATTCTGTTCCCAGTAAGTGTCCTTCGACTCGAACTTCTGTTCCCCCATCTCCCTACTTCCCGGCTCGCTCCTTGCAGATGCGTCCCGTTCCTGGTCTGTGAGACAGCAATTAGTTAATTAAGCGCAACTTGGAGTGTCCCATTTTTGGAAGAGTATTGCCACTACATGGAGTGCGTGTATCGGAAGCCGTTTGTCACTCTAGAATCGTTTGCATTTGACATTTGTGCAGCATCATCAGCACAATTTGCATATTTAATTGAAGCAACAAAAAACAAAATGAAAAGAGAAGAAATTATTCGAAAATTGTTTTCTTCCATTTTCGGTACTTTTTTAACATAATTTTTTTTTTAATAAAAACATTGAAATTGAAATTTTCTACGAAGCAAGGAGAAAATGAAAAAGACACCGCAAGACGGAGCAAGTTTTGGGCCGGTGACAAGGACGAAAGGCGAAGTGGAAAATGGTAGTGAAAACCCCGCGGTGTCTGATGCAAAAAAAAAAAAAAAAAAAGGGGCGTTCAAGGGTTAAATGCAAATGAAGCTAAAGTAGAAAGCGACAAAATAGCGATCAAAGACTTATTTTGCTTTGGCTGGAAAAGCAAGGAGACGATTTGAGTCGCAATTGAGGAACAGGACATGTTCCTGTCCCGTTGTCCTGAACCCTTTTGATAGATCTGTTGTCCCGTTAAGAGACGCATCTCTCTCTCTGTCTCCCCCTTCCTCTCCCTTTCACTCTTGGCACATTTCATTAGTTGACGTCTGCTCGAAAAAACCAACTTGATTTTAATTTTACTTTTCCTGATCGTAACCTTTCTTTTAGCTATGGGAAGTTTCTGGTCATTTGGACTAACATTGTCCAAACATTAAGACCTTTGTGCCTCCTTCCCTCCTTCCCTACTGTCCGATGTATTTAGCTTTTGTTTAGCTTGACCAGCGGCTACTGCGGCCACGCCTTGAGGTTTGTCGGGTTTTATGATTTATGATTTATGAGTTATGTTTTCCATTGGTTTCTCATATCACACATCATATCAAAAATGTCATAACAATCAGCTCAATCGCTGCAGGGGGTTGTTGGACAAAAGAAAGTAACAAGTGCTGCAACACAACTCAGCGTTAAGATACCCTATAATTCTAGAGTGATGTTTGTTGAATTATTAGTTATGTATGGAATATCTTGGAAAGATTATTATAATCTACTTACTTATCTTGTTTCTTCTATAAATACACATTTTAAAGTTCATTTTAATTATAGTAAAAATATTCGCAAACATAAATTTAAGCAAATGCTGTACAGCAATCAAACCAAAAGTCATAATTAAACTAACTTTAACCCCAAAATTATAGCTTTAATATTTATACATTCCAATGTAATTTTTGTTCTCATTTTTCAACTGGCCTCGCACACCCGCTTCGCCTACCTGCTACAGGGTATGCGAAAGAAAGCTGACCAAAAACGCGTGCCGCGATGCACAAAAAGAGGGAAAACAAAAGATCGGAAAATACTGGACAGACGGTCATTTGCAACCCTTTCTTGTACCCCTCCCCGGTCAGCTTCTTCGATCTGCCAGTTGGTCAGCAGGAGGGAAATGCAGCGGAAAATGCGGCATGGGTAAGCGTGAAAAATGAGAAAAACATTAAAATCGACGCATTTGATGAGGGTCGATGAGATGTCAACATAAAAGACGCTTGCAGCAAGTGCCAGGCAACTGTTTAGCATAGGGCATCTGCTTTGGGTTCGACTTTGGATTTTACAGCCAAGAAATAGACAGGTTGATCTCTCTCCCTCTCTTCACCCTCACCTAGTATCCTGCCCGATCCTTTTGGAGTCCTGACAACCACGCGCCATTTATGTAAATACCATTCCATATCAGTCTAGCAGCCAAAACACCTGCCTCCTGGGGGCAAGCCAATCAATTCGATTAACGAACGGAGCTGCAGGTGCTACTAGATAGTTATTGGAAACTTTTGTACACTTTTGGGAAGTAAAACTGTTGAAAAACATTAATATTCTATTAAATACTGAAGTTAACATTAAGTGGGTAAAGTTATAGCTAGAAATAAAATACTTCAGAGAAGAGTTAAGGAATGGCGTATACTTTAATTTGTTTTAGTATTTAATTTATAACTTAAACTTAAACATTTATGTGACGTTTTAAAATATTTGCTAGGATTATGCAGTAAAAGAGTAGAGAGTAAAGCCAGATTAAAAGCCGGATCACACAATCGTATTCCCAATAAATAAATTAAAAATCTGCTAGGGAAGAAAAGAGCAGGAACAAATTTATAACAATGCTAGAGAACCCTACGAGTTCGAGTTCCTAAAATAAATGTATCTGTAAATTGGAAAAATTGTATCTATAAAATGATATAAATATTATAAAATAAATTCGAGTTGCTCGACTATAAAACCAGATCCCATCAGATCCACGCCTTTTGTTTTAATTAAAATTCCTACACGTAAGGAATGTCTACAAATCCCTTAATTCTGCCGCACTCAACTTTCTTATCTCAAAACCCCAATATATAAAACATAGAAAATTTCATAAAAATAACAAATAAACTAAATATAGCAAGATTGTTGTGTTCCGAGAGTAACAAACATATATCTTTGTTGAGTACTGAATTGTGACTGTTTATTAACATTAGGAAATCAAGGCATCTTACAGAGTTATGTTACTTAACATAGTTTAGTGTGAGTTATGTTAAACGCATGGAGATGGAAATATAACGATCTGGCAATATAAATATATAACAAATATAAAGTATACAATGTAAATAGATGTAATCTAGACAAGTCTGCTTGAAAGACTTTTGTTGAAAAGGTTAAACATTAATAAGAAATGCAATCATATGTTCATTGTCATAACTTTGCCATTCACATAGATTCCTTTTGGCTAATATAGAAAGAGCGGTACGCGTTTCCCTTAGACTCTAATAAACATTTCACAACAACTTCTAAAAACTTAATAGACCCCCTCCATTTAGAGTACGAAGTCTAAAAAGCACAAGTTGTTTGCATTACTACAGTAATAGACCCAGTTACATGGTAAGATCTATGATAGATGGTCATGTAGAACTGTTGACTTTAAACCATATGCTTAAGCGAGAAAAGTCGGTAAGATTAATGGCCGGAACAGGAGTTGAGGGAAAATTGAGAAAATGAGAAATCACCGTGTTAGATTGCCATGGCAAACAATTTGAATAGAGTAAAAGTAAATGTTGAAATTGTTGCGCCTTTTGCGAGTATCCCGAATCCAGTTCCAAAACGGGATAGAAAATGGACACAGAACTCAGTCTACAGGACACAGCACACACACAGGACCCAGAGCAGAAACTGGAATAGAAACTAAAGGAACTCGACATCGTTTATAGGAAACAGGCAGGCAATTAATGCGTCAGTTGCACCGAAGCGGAAAACTGGTTCGCAACGTTTGGAAATTTTGGAAAGCAGCGAGAAACAGAAAACTGAGAGACGAAAACCGAAAACCGAAAACCAAAAACTCGAAAAAACTTTGTCTGCGCAACATTTGAAGCATTCGACACAGGAGCAGGAGCAGGAACAGAAAAAGGAGAAGAAACAGGAGCAGGAGCGCGAGCTGAGGTAAACAGCAGGAAATGAGCTCCTTGCGTAGGATTAACAGTCATGCTAATGGCAGGTATCCTATTAGGAGCTGTAAGAGAGAGGAAGAGAGTGCAAGAGAGTAAGGGCAAGAGGAAGATGGAGAGCTGAAATGAGTAACAAGAAACCGAGAGAGGAAACAAGTCCAGAGACGAAACTTATTAGAATTTAGTAGTGGAGAAGTATCAGGACTAAACTAAATATATAATTTTAGTTTATAATCTTCCTTAAATATTCCCAGCATAAACTGAACATTTTCAAAAAAGGAAATAAGAAGAGAATAGCAGAAGGAAAGATAGAGACCCGGTCTCTTTGAGCAATAAATACAGACAAAGATATATAGAGATATTGATAACAATAAAGAAAAAAAAAAATATAAGTATATGTAGATACATACGAAGCTTTAAAAATATTTACATATATATAAAAGATATGTTCATATAGAAGTAAAGATAAAGAAAGATATTTAGACTAATATACAATTATGTGGTAATAGAAAGATTATATTTCTGCCCGCAAGTAGAGCTTTCACTGTATATATTTCAAGAGCTTTCACTGTATGTATTTCAAATATGTGCAGTGAAAGCTCCACTTGTGGACAGCTCCCTTAGCCGGACGAATTTTATAGGTTTTTAGCATGATGTTCATACAAAATCCGTTCTCTTAAGCGGACAACTCTCTTGGGCGGACGAAAATTCGGGATCCTTGGCTGTCCGGCCAATGGGAGCTTTCACAGTATATAGATATCGACGCAAATTTAGATAAAGTTGCATAGATAGATCAAAATAAACATCTAATTTAAGCTTATATTTCTTCATTTAACTAGACTTTTATGTAGAAAAAAGTTGGCTAATTAAATGACAATATCATACAACGAACATTCATACAAATTAGATCTATAATATTCTATAAAGCAACTTCCTTGTTAAATTATATGTTAATAAAAACCATACTTAAGACGAGAGCTTTATAAACAGTTTCGGTTACGTATTTCATGCCATATATAGAAAGCGATATACAAATATCTAAAAGAAAGAACTTAATTTATGTAGAAAATGAAACTGCCTACACTACTGTTAAGTATTTCAGTCACCAGTGACTTATAACCAATTTATCTGAATAAATAAAATATAATTTTTAACTGTTTTGAACTAACATAGCTAACACATAACTAACAATGTACAGTAATCCCAATTCAAAAGATCAATGAAAAAGTTCTAGCTTGAAGTACGACTTACTTTTCTTTACAGGACGCGTGCCTAAATACTTGGAATATATTTTGCTTTTAGTGCCTTCCTTTGCGTAATACCCTTTATTACAAATTCGTTTCGGTTTTCGCAATCCACAAGATACATTTAACGACCTGTGCGTTGACTAAGCCTTAAGGCAAGAGCCGTTGGGTTCGTTACTGGGACGCTTACCTGTAGCAAAGAAGCTGAGACAGTGACAAAGTCCAGGCATTAGCGACACATTTGCTACGCCTGTCCACACCAGGAAGCTGTTATGGGACTGATCCTGATACCGGCTTATTTACGACTCGGGGTAGGAGTCCATTCGGTCCGAGGCACGGGTTAAGGCGGCAACTCCTGAGGCGCAGCTAATCTGTAGTTTCATTCACAAAACTTATTTGGATTAGCATTAAAAATTCATATGCAAAGTGGAAATCAACTAAAAACTAAATGCACGACTTGTGTCGAAGCAGCAAAGAACGAAAGGACCAAAGGACTGAAGGACCAAAGGACTAAAGGAGCAAAGTTGTAGAAACGCCTGCAAAACACTTTTGCAGCTGTTTTGAGTCTCTTCGATTGACGATCGTTTCTACAGATCGAAAAAAGAACCTGCCACTCACTTCCCTACTGAGCTCCCTCTAGCACTCCCGCGCTCTCCATTGATTGCTAGCGAAGGGCAGCAGAGGCACAAGTGTCGAGCAATGACTCTAAACGAGAGCAGGGAAAACACGAGGCAAACTAATGAAGACAGAGACAGGTGCTACCAGACATCTCCGCTGCAAGACCCAAAAAAAAACAATGACCTCTGCGCACAGTGGAACTCGAATAACACAGCTACCGTGGCTACAAATTGAACAACGAAACTGATCCCAAACATTGATATCATTGGGGTATGTATGAAATACCCTGTAGACTTAATATTAAACTGTATTGCGTTGAGGAAAAGTATGAAAATGATTTAAAACATAAGAAAGTCGACTGTCCTCAAACAACATTCGATTGAACTAAGTCTTGACTGATCAATCGTTGTGAAATTTCAGACTCTAGAAAGTACTTTATGCTGCAAAATCGATCGTGCTGTAGATTATTTGCAAATACCGAGTTGTGTGGCTCTGTCTAGACTCGAATGTGTGCTATTCCTGGTAGTAGACCAGCATAATCGTTGAACCCTGTTTAAGTAGTCGCTTAATTAGCCGCTGCATACGCTAATTTCCAATGATTTCCACTTTTTCGCACATGTTTCGAGTCATTTGTTAAACGACAGCAGATGATGCGGGTTCAAGGTGCAATTTCACTTCCGATTTTCCGACTATCCACTTCCTAGTGTGTGTGTGTGTGTGTGTGTGTGTGCCACACGTCCCCGAGAGCTATTCGATTTTAATGACATCTTTTCTGGCTAATGTTCGTTAAAGCACGAGATGAAATCCTCGCATCCCGATCGTAAATCGAGGTGGAAAAAAAATCATACTCAACTGTTTACTCATGCATTATTATTGTGGCAAGTCGTAAAAGCAACTCGGACTTCAATTCAGCCTCATACACATTCTGAGTTTTACGATCAGTTTAAGAAATTACGAGTGTAGGAAAAACAATTCAAATTATTTTACGCGCTTTTTGTGACATCTCCGTGTGTAAATATTTGTGACCACACATAGGGGAAACTTTGGATTGTGTTTTGTTCTGTGCTCAGTTCATCAAAATGCAAGTTGCGGGCTGCTCATAAATGAGTTACAGTAAATAGTCGAGATAGAGGACTTACACACATTAAGAACGCTTACCTGGAATTCGCACGCGTAATGTTTATGGCTAAGAATTGTCTGCTTTTTATTATATAAATGAAGTGTTATGATCCTTTAATGAAGCCTTGGGGAAGAGTGTATGCAATCGTTATACGAAAAGACTAAAATTCTGTCTTTAGAATGGAAAATCTGCTTGAAATTTAATAAACTCTGAAAAAATCCAGGCTAAATAGTTCGTAATAATCATCCAAAATTTACATCTCGACAAATATGATTTACTCTATAAAAAGCTAAATTTACATCTGCTTGAAATTTAATAAACTCTGAAAAGCAGGGCTAAAATCTATACAAAAGTGAAGTGAGTGATACTCCAAAGACGTGTTTGAAATACTTTACTTTAGTGTTAACTATTTCTAATTATTATATACATTTTATTTTAAAAAATTTTATTATTTTATAGTTTCAGATACATTCCAAACTCGTACTTAAAATTTAAATAAATTGAGTCTTAACACAAGAGTTTAAAGCATAAGTTTGACCACATTTATTTCTTTGTAAAGATTCAAAGATTTGTAAGTGATTTCATGAACTCCAGACTGAATCAACTGGTTCTAGAAAGACTACTGGTAAATAAAATGAACTCTTTGAACCAATTTCAGATTATTTAGCTGATAATTGTATCTAGTATTTGCGTATCTTTTGAGATTTAGTCTTATCGAGGCAATCAAAAGCCGCAAAATAAACAACGGCCAAGTGGGAAAATGGAAATGCTACAAGGGAAAATTGGCTTAGGTGCTTAGGCAGTGAACCGGAATGCAAGAAACAGGACACTTAATGAAAAGCAATTAGAAGCGAAGGAAGCTGTAATCGTGAGTGAGATAGAGACAGGAGGAAAAGAGATAGAGCGAGATTTCTTATGTAACATCTTTTGGGAAACCACTTTTTGACCCCTTTTTCTTTTGGGTTATTGTTTGTACTGACCGTAAAGATTTTTAATTGCCAAGGATCGCGAGGACCTTTTCTTATCCTCGGCATAGATCGAGCACAAATGTATCTATTAGTTTGGCATTTGGCATTGTCAGTGTCAAAGTTTGTCGTGCAAACAACATTTACATATTGAATCCGAGTGCTAACAAAGCAGAACAAACCCTTCCCCTTGCTCTCTTTCTCCCTCTCTCACTCCTTGCCTCCTTCTCTTTCTAAAACGCGATCTCGCGCTCTTTTGCTATGCAAATTTGAAGCGATTGAATTATATGATCTCTGTGGTTTTTTGATCGTTATTTACGAACCCTTTGGCACAAAGCCTTTGAAAATCTTGAAGAATACTCAAATGGAAATTGAAAATCAATTGCTTTGATTTCCCAGTAGTGGGTGTGAGTGTGTGACTGTGTGTTTCCTTTATCTGTTCGATCCTTTTACTACATTTTTGAATGAGCATGCAGAGGCTTCTTTAGTGACATATTCAGAGCACAGAACACAAGACACGACGCTCTCGATCAAGGACATGCGTTGTTAGTTTGGCGCGCAAAAACCCGAAGCCAAGGAATAAAAATATATAGTAAACCCGAAGCACGCAAGATGTCCCAAAAAGCAAGACCAATCAACCCGAGACGAGGACAAGGACGAGGACGAGAAACGAGGACGAAAAATGCGCACACGTCACATTGATTAATCGTCTCGTCTTCTCGCTACGCCCCTAGCCCAGCTACCCCTCTCTCTGTCACGCTCACCCTCTCTCTCTCTCTCTGTCTTGCTCACACACCACTCTCCTTAGAAATCAGAGCCTTTTGACAAATACAAATAGTTTGGCAAACTGAGTTTCCTTTGAGTTCCTCGAGTTTCCTTTTGGAACTTATGGCGCAGGATTAGTTAGCTGTTTCCCTCTCTCTCTCACTCCCCGCCGCCCCTCTCTGTCCCACCCCTCTCTCTCTCTGTCTGCTCCATTTATTGACAGTTGCAATTGCTTCCACTGCCACTGCCACTTCCACTTCCACGCTCCCTGACATTGATTGAGTTGCCTTATCTTCCGCTATCCTCAATCTTCCTTATGATGATCCTTATCACTTTAGTACATTTGCCCAGCTGCCTTTGTCTTGCTCCTGCCGCTAAATGTTTGCCAAAAAAAAAACAGTTACAGTTACTCAAGCATTTGCTCTTCTTATTATTAGTTTGTAGCTTTGGCTACTTCCGGGCACTTAACCCATTTGCGTTATGGCCAAATTCCAAAGTGTCGACCACTTCAAACTCAGTTGGCAACACACAATTGAGAGCATTTCGAGCATTTCATTCAATTTTCAACTGCATCCACGTGCTCACAGCCTCACACACACAAGCACACGCACAACAAAACACACTCACAGCACACACTTAGCATACTCACACCCCCACACACACGCACACACACACACACTCGGCACAACACACTCACATGCGCTGACAGCTGTCCCCAGAGCTCGAAAGGTATTTTGTTTTTGCTGCTTTACTTTGCAATACCCTGTAGTTCAAGGGTCAGCAAGTAGGGTGTGTTAGCAGGAAGAAAACTAATGATTCCCAAAAGAATTATCTACCTATCAATGCAAAAATATTCTATGGTTTCTATACTAGGTATACAACATAGAGGAATTATAATACTTTTAAAACCTAAACATAAGTTTATGTTTTTTATGCAAGCCAAATTTTGAAAAAACCGTATTTAAAACTTAAAATTTCAAGATTATTTTTTAGTCTTCATTTCAGTGTATAGTATTTGTCAAACTTACTTCAATTCCTTCATTTAATAATTTCTTATTTCATACTCAATGAGTTCTAACTAAATCCAAGTCTCATATATTTTTACTTTTGAAAATTATTCATTTTATTATGTAATTTATTTTTATGTTTGTCCTTTAAACCCTTTCCTAGGGTATTGCCTAGTCGAGTCTTTGTCAACCGCTTGTTTGCCTTGTGCTCGTGTGTATTTTTTTGTCGCTCCTTAGAGCTGGTTATCCAATTTTTGGCGCAATTGCCGAAAGGTGTGCCAAGTCGTGGCAGACGCCGACGCTGACGCCGACGCAAAGGCACTTAAGGATCTTAGGGTCCTCGTGCGCTTATATGACACATTCACAGCTCAAAAGGAAATCAGAGCAGAAGCAGTAGCAGCAGTAAGAGTGGGAGTAGAAGTAGAATCACGAGCATGAGCACGAGCAGGAATAGGAACAGGAACAGGACCAGGAGCAATGTGCGACTTTGCAGCTGTTTTGTAGGATTTTTGTCAATGGCAAATGGACAAAGGACAATGGACTTTGGACAATAGCGTTTACTTAAAGGCATATTTAATAGACATTTGAGAAGACAGCAGACATCAGACAGCAGCTAACGACCCACGCATTGCCCGATCAGCGCTCAGACTTCTCAGTCCCCACTCCCGAGTAGTGAACTCTATTCTGCTGCTTTGCTGTCAGTTGCTCACTTAAAAAAGTCTTTCTTAAAAGTTGCATTGAATTTATTACAATAAGCTTGTTAGTAACTAAAGTTCGTCTTAAACAGAAACATATATCAGCAGATACGATCACAAGTTTCTCTTACTAAGCACTGAATTCAAAAGAAATTGTATCTGTATCTGAGAATGTTCTTCAATTCACAGCAAACTAAAGGATAGTTGTTGCCAAGCTTTGATCTGCCACGCCTCCATCTGTCCATAAGACACATTGCTTTTCCCTAATAAACCAAACAGACCCGTATATTCTTTAGTACAGTGTACAACTGAAACTACTTGATACTACTAAAGTATTACAGCTATAGAAAAGTCATGTGACTTTTCAGTTCCTGCTTAGTTGGCAACACAGACTTTGAGTCCTTTGCTGCCAGCTGTTGACTGTTTGCATTTTCCATAGAGTTTTGCATAAGTTTTAACGGTTCGTTGACCAGAAAATACAATGATCCCATAAACCGAAACCGAAACGGAAACTTAAACCGTGACCCAAAATGTCCAAGTGGCAAATATTCAAATTTATGCAAATGCTGCAACGTTTTGTTGCAAGCAAGTCGCGTATCGCACACAGGTGTCTGATAACTGCCCTGTAAATGCCACAACAGACAATAGCAATAGCAATAGCAGTAGCAGTACCTGCACTACTATCTACTGCCATCTAGTAACTGAACATTATGGCAACAGGGTAGTTGCAACATGCTGCACCCTCCACACAACGTGTCTCCAGACCACAAACTACAAATTTCATTTAGTCAGCACACATAATTTGTTGTCTATCAGACTTTTAACTAGGATTTATAGCGTTACCTTTTAGGGGTTTCCCTGGGTTACTATGGGAAACATTTGATTATTTTAAAAAACCATTTGGTTTAACCAAAAATTCAAATAAATTATAATAACAAGTGGATAGATTTCTACACAAATGATTGATTAGTTTCAATTTAAAAAGCTCTTTTGGAAAATATTTTTAGCTTTAAACTTTAAAAAACTAAACATGAACAATTAATCACAAGTGGTTAACGCTTGAAAGCTCAGTAAATCAGCTTCCATGGGTTCAAAGCTTAGCACGTGCAGCTTTAAGCACATTAATTTTGCCGCGAATATAAAGATTATTTAAAACTCACATAGTATTAAGCTAAATGGCTTGAAACAGAAAACATTTATGCCAAAAGCTTAAATAAATCTTTTGCTTAATACAAAGCTTTTAAGCTTGCAAAAATTTACCCTCTCAGCACTTAAAATAAAACCAATCCCAGTTAAAAAAGCTTTCAAACTTTGTATTATTTTCAATAAATTCGAAATCGTTTATTTTATTTTGGATGCAAAAAAAAAAGTGTTTTAAAATTAATATTTTAATTAATTTGGAATGTGAATTTCTGCAAATGCTTTTAGCCACAAAGTTGCTTATTAAATTCAATAACTTTTCAGCAATTTTCCTCATAATTTTCACATTTTCTTATTTAACAAAATAACAAAGAACGCAAAAAAAAATTGTTTAAATATTTATAAATAGAAATTCGACAGCCAAAAATGGTTAGAGCAGCTAGAAAACCGGGAAACCCCCATTTCAAGTGTCCACAAAAGGATCCTCGTGGAAGGAGAAACTCAGTCGTCGCTTGGTGGCAGCCTCCACGTTGCATGCCCCAAACGAGTCCACTTCCTCCTCGAAGTCGCTGGTGGAGTTGTGTCCACTGTCGGGACTTATGTGCCGCGATCGGGCCAAGGACTGGCTACTGCCACGAGCAGGTAGCTTCTGCGCGGAGCGGGAGGCGACTGCCAGCAGCTTCTGTGCCGACTGCCTCACGCTAGACGAGATCTTCGTGGTGATCTTCCTCTTGCGTCGCACCACGCGCTGTCTCCTCAGCTGCAGGGAACGTCGCTTTACCGGCTCCACACCCATCCCACCTCCTGCAGGTTGTGGGGAGCGCACCTCTCGCTCTTCGTACGCATCGGGATCAGTGGGATCGGGGGGATTAGAGGGAGCTGCTGCTGGGGAGGATTGCCAATACTCGCAGAGGTCGCTGGCAGGATCAAAGGCAGGTCGATAGGTGGGTGAGTGTGTGACGCTTGTCGAGAGCAGGCGCTGCTGAGGGCGTTGCCTCAACCGTTGACGAGCTGCCCCTCGACTCCGAGTGCGGCCTCCTGCCACTCCTGCTGGGGCTTTCGGCTTGCGCGTGCTCTCCAGAATGGCATCGATCATCCGCTCGAGAGTCACATCGCCCATTTGGCTGGAGCTGAGTGTGGGCGCATCTACAGCGGGGGCGTGGCCTGTTGCTAGTGAGCTGGAGGGAATCTGCTTCTGTTCCAGATAACGCGGCTTGCCAAAGTAACTGTCCGGGATGCCCATGCCACGTAGAGCCAAGAGTGCTCCTGGAATGATGTCGTTCTCCTCATTCGTCCTGTAACTGGGAGAATACTCCGCCTCGAATGTGGGCAGCGTGGAGGCATACACCGAAGGCTTCAGCTGACTCCGACTACGATTGTGACTCCTGTTGTGACTCCGAGGGGCAGTAGGGGGAGTGGGCGTGGTCATTTGCAGTGGTGACATTATGTTGCTCAGATCCCGCAGCAGTGGAGTACGATGAGTCAAGGAGGCAGCTGGCAATGGAGTGGAAGTAGAGGTCAGCTGATTCTCCTTTCCCAGCTGACAAGAGGCTGGAGGCAGCAACGAACGTCGCTTGGCCTTTGAGCCAACTTGGGGAGTGGCTGTGGCTGTGGCAGTGGGATTAGGGGCTGGATTCCCATCCAGGTAGGAGGGACGCGGCTGATTCACCGCCCACTTGAGCATCTTGGCAGCTGCTGTGAAGTTCTGAATCGAAAAGAAGACAAAAAAATGTAACCAGTTAATAAAAAAGTCGAGGATCAGGATTTGTGACAAGCTGAGCTGTTAGACAACAAGGATCTTGAGGCTGTGCTATATGGCTACTTAGAGACTCTCAGTGTCTACTATTGTCTGGGAGGTAAAAAACAGCAAAAAAAAAAAGGAAAAAGGCTAAACAGAAAACCCGCTAAACTTGTCTACGAAACTAGTTTCATGTATCGCATTTTCGCAAGGATTTCAAGTTGCAAATTCGCACGCAGTCTGCGAGGAGGCAGCTGAGACAGCAAAGCAAATACAATTGACGGGACTAAGGAGCGAGCAACAAAGGCAGGCAGCAGAGGCAGCGGGAAAGGCAGCGGCAGAGAGAGCGGCAGCAGAGCAAAGCGCGCAAAAGCTTTCAAGTTTGCAATGTTTTTTTTTTGTGTTTGGATCGTTCCACAGCTGCGTCTCTTTCGTCTCCCTCGCTCGTTTCTCCTTCTTTCCACTTCTTCTCATCTCCTTCGCTCCTTCTGCCTCTCCTCACGCGACTCAACACTCTGTTTTGGGTGGTTAAAATGGTGGCTCTGGTGGCACCACTCCAAGCACCATTTAAAAATATTTTATTAATAAAAAAAACTAGAGTAGAGTGTGCTGGATACCAAGAGACCCTGTATTTAGATCGAACTTCACCTTTAATTATATAATCCATTTGGTATGAAGTTTAAAACTTAAAACTTAAATTGTTAATTTGAATTTGTAAATAAGATTTTTTATTAAGTAAAAAGCTTTTTAATTCCTTGAGTTCTGAAAAAGCGTTAATTTCCATCCTCACAAGCCAAATATACCCCGAAAGCTTTCTGAGTACAGGGTCTAACTGTGCAAATGCTGCTCAAGTGGAAAACGCGAATTGCGAATTGGCGAATCTCTTGAGATTCGCTTTAAAGTATTTTGCGCATTTTGCCGCCACTTGAAACTTCAGTTTTGATCCCAATTCCAAAACCAAACCCAAAAAAAAATACTAAAAAATAAAAGGGAAACGAAAAGTTTAGAGCAAAAAGCTGAAAAGCCATCGAAATGCGAAGCACGCGCACAATTTTAGTAAATTTGATGCAATGATTTTTGAATGGGGTGTTTTAATAATTGAAATTTTCACAGAATACTCCACTTTATTTCTCGTGTTCATTTCATTAAAATTTGCGAGTTTTTGAAATTTTGATGTAATCCATTTTCCACTTGTCATTTTCTTTACCTTTTGCTTGCGATATCAAAGTTTGTCGGCAAAACTTTTCCACATTCGCACACGATGAAACAAAATCGCAGATCAACCAAAAAAAATTATATAAAAAAATTTACACAAATTTTCGTTGAACGCGTAAGCCAAACGAACAAAAAAATTGAATGAAATTTGTAGCGGATAGGAACAGCGAAACGTCTTGTATGCAGCAAAGACGAAATGTGACTGATTCTCGTCTGGCACGTTAGGTTGCGTGCTGGGCTCGGTTTGAAATAACATCCACCATTCATCATCCACAATCCACAGTTGCGCTCTGTAGAATTTCAGTGCGCAATGGCAGCTTCTTGTATAGGCATGCAGCAAAGAGAGAGCAAGGCACGAGAGCGCAAGCGCAAGGAGCATTAAAGCAAGGAAGAGAGTGTAAGCATATGCGGGAACGAAAAAAGAGAAGCATGTTTTACTAGAAATTAAGAGAGCTTATTGAAACCGCATTTAAGGTGACTAAATTAACACACATAAGTTTTGCTATGCAATATTAAATGCTTTGTATTGTAATTAATATGAACTAATTACAAACTTGAATACATTTTTATATTGATATAGTTAACTGATCCATCGGTCGACATATTGTTAGGTTCAATTGAACATGTGGGAATCAGAACTGCCAATCGAATATTGAATTATTCACATAATTCTCTGCTTTAGCGGCACGGAGCTCGGCAATCGAATCACACAAGCTGTAGCAAATGGAATAAGTAAGAGATTTAAGAGTTATATGCTTGAACCGCGAACTTACCTCTTTCGTGCATTAACACTATCTGTAGCCATTTTGCACTCATGGCAAAGGTACACATAGAACAGCATGATGGCAATCAGACAAATCAAATCGCACACAACTTCGGAATCCATTTTAGAAATCGCTTTTTATATTCTTTGATATTTTTTGAAAATTTAACAAATTGAAAGTAACACGACTGATACTCAGAACAGAATGCTCATAAAATTGTTAGCTCACAATATTGTTGGCTTACAGTATTGACAGCTTTTCATCAGATAGCCTGATTAGCAGAAAATTCGTTTAAAGGAAAAAACTTTGGAGTTTAAATCCCCCAGTTGCTAAGTTGATTGACTTGATTTAAAGTAAAATTGGTATTAGTCATCAAACATTTTGGCCAGTTCGCATCACGCGCTTTTCAAATCAATCAATGAAACTAAAGGCTGAAAGGAAAGAAGAAAGAAGCCGACACCTTGAAGGAATTCTCGACGTAGGATATGAGTAGTAAATAAGGATATGATTTGTTAAGAGGGAGGAGAAAGGAGGAGGGGAAGCGAAAGGGGACAAGACTAACATAGAGATTCTAAATTATGGCCAAGTTATGAAGCCAAAGGCAAGCAGAAGGGAAGTTAGAAAGGAGCAGGAATAAGGAGAGGAGGGCAGAGGTAGCACGAGCTCCTAATCCCACACAGCTGTTCTCGGAAAGAACATTGAGTAGCAGCAGAAATTCTGGCGCTAAGCGTGTGATTTAAGATTAGCCAACCTTTGGTCCTTCGTCCTACCTTCTTCCTCCTTCGTCTTCCCTCCCTTAGCTACTTCCCTACCACACACCATCTCCCTCGCTCTTCTCTCTGTTTACGTCTCGTAGGAAAAACGCCCGAGTCCCAAAAAAAAATAAATAAATAATGAAGAAAATGAGAGAAAAAAGAGAAGCGAGAAAAAAAAAACGGTAGCAAATCTGAGCGTGAAGTTTTTCCCATTTTCGCAATTTTCCTCTATGAGAAATTGCGCAATTGTCGGTGCAATTTATTAGTGGAAATATCGAACGGATTTCAGCTTCTTCCTCTTCTTCTTCTTCTACTGCTTCGAGGCGTTGCCTATGCCCTAATTTATCTTGCCAACAATGGGCCACTTCCCCCTCCGCCCTACCCTCCCCTGAGCCTACACCTCTGCCGATTTTCCTGTGTCTTCTGCTGCTGCTTCTTCTCGTATGGAGTGACCAATGCGTTAAATTGGCTTTGATGCGAGTGCCTGAATAGGCGACAGGACCAAAGGACCAAAGGACGACAGATTATTGCTAAGATCCTTCCTACAGCAGCTGCCCATCTTCAAGGACATTCAATGAACGCTGAAATGATTCAATAGATGCTACGATCATTTTATTGATTTATTCTTGCTTCTGTCACTTTTCTTTCCTCCTTTTCCCTCTGTTTTTTGGATTAATTCATTAAACAATTGGAGCACGAACAGCTGGAAAGAAGTGGCTACTACACTTTGAGAAATATGTCTCAAAGAAATCAATTTACTAAGCACGTGGTCTGAGAACATTTTAAAGTAAAGCATTAAGCTTTGATGTCAAAAATAGAGACAGCATCTTGATAATGTCGTATTTAAATATGGATAAATGAACCAATCTCTCAAACTTTTCACTGAGTTCATTTATCAGTGCTCTGATCTTATCCTCATATTCAACAAGTTGTTGTGCTAAGCATTAATCGTTTTTGATCACACATTTGGTATTTGGCATTCTTCCTCTGAATATTGGTCTAGTTGAACTTGTCTTTTAGCGATTGGTACTTCTCTAACTACCCACCAACTCCATTTCGTTCCTGTCTGGTGACCAGCCTTCCTCTTGATTTATTGATTATATTTTGGCAAACTTTAAACTTAAATTAACGCTTGATCTGCAATCTTATAGTCCACAATCTTCTTGATGTTTCCAAAGTAGACTTGAGCACACCTTGAAGTAGTTTCACTTCAGTCTCCTTCATTTCCCTGCTCAAATCATTCTGTAGATTTGCTTTAATGTCATTGGAATTCACTGTGAGCTGCAAAGAGTTTAAGAGGTAAGTAACTTTCGTTTAGTAAAGTCCTTCAGAATTGGAACCAGTAGAAGTAGACCGATTCCACAGACTAGAGATTTCATCTGTGCTAAGTGCTAGTGACGTTATAATACCTATGAAAACACAATAAAACTTCTAGAAAATTCGCAAAATGTGTAATAAACTTAAGTGACAACTATTTTTGAAAAGGAAGTGCAGCCAATAAAAAAGAAGGATTTATAGACAGCAGCAAGTACTGTCCTATCCTGTGCTGGCATGTCTGGCGCTGTCCACTCGGTGTGGTCATCCGGAAGCACAAAAATCCTTTTTTAAACCAACATTTTCAGAAAATTCAATTTTTACCACAAAGAAAAAACAAAAAATATTTGGCAATAAATTTGGTTAGAACAGAACGGAACATTCTTCTCTTCATATTCCTGTCGCACAGGCACAGCTGCCCTTGGATGCCCAAGTCCAATCTTAAGAGCCTCAAGACTTATGATGAGTGCAGAAGAAGAGAGCGAACAAAACGTTGCCGGCAAAGTTGGCGTTGGCGCTGGCGTTGGCAGCGGCGCAGGAAGTTGGTTCCCAAAGAAAAGAGAGAGAGAAAGTGAACCCAAGACGTTATCTGCGTCTGCAGCGAGCCCTTTCACCAATAAATTGCAAAACAATTGCACAATTTTCCACAACATTTTCTTTTCTCAGCGCCGTCAAAGGCAGCGACTGCGCAGCGGCAGCGGCGCTTGTCCCATAAACAATGAGCTAAAATGTGGAAGGTCTGCTGCTTGGCCTGTGTGTGAGTGTGCATGTGCGAGTGTGTTGTCCTTTTCTTGGCGAAAATTCGAAGGTGAAAGGACGCCACACGCTGCGAGAAAGGTAATTGAAAATTATGTTTTGTGGCGTAAGCAGCAAAGGAGCAGCTGGCATACACAAACACACACACACACACATAGCCGATTGATATCCAGCTAGATCAACCAATACTTATGCGCGATATGCCAATAGTACTCTTCATTCAACAATACTGACCAGCTGTGTGTGTTTGTGTATGTGCGTGTGAGTGCGAGTGTGTGTGTGCGTGAGAGTTTTCGTTTTTATGCACTGAATTGCTACAAAGCAATTTGCTATGCCAAAAACAAAATAGTAACTGCAAAACTATGCGTAAGTGTTAAACAACAGACGTAAGCTCACTGCATTTTCTCTTATACTAATATTCTACGACACAATTCCAGTGTACGTTTTCTTAAACTATTTTTAACGCAGTAAATCAATTAAGCTATAAGCTTACACAGTTAACTTTTGTGTTTAATATGTAACATAACTGTTGACCTGTTTAGTTTATATTATTAATCTTAAAAAACTTTAGTTATCTTTACCTAAATTATACTTGTTACTTCCAAGTCAGCAAGCCACCCCCAACTTTTAATACGCTTACGCTTCCTCTCACACTCTCTGTTGCTCTTTGTCAGGCAGTCCTTACTCCGCCTGCATTGACACACTGTTGCAGTAGTTGCGCATGCCTACGCTCTCGCTCTCAGTTGTGCGCTCTCAGTGGTGCGCTCTCAGTTGCCGCGCAACACGTTTGCTGCATTTCGTTCTCAGTGCGCGCAGCTAAGAAAACGCCGGCCGCTTGCTCAAATCAGTCTAGCGACACATGCCGAAGTGAGCGCACGTCCTTACGCTCCGCACAACGCATTAAATACGAAAAAAAATTAAAATCTCTCGAACTCAAACGCGAAGTCGGATTGAATTTAAATACAAATTTATTTATTTATGTTTTTTTTTTGTGATTTTTTGGTGCCACAACTTGTGAAAAAGGTAATAAAACGTGTTGAACGCAGAGCACGCATAAACCGGACTGAAGCAAAGTGCTGTGAAAACTCAGCATGAGCTTTTTATTACTCATTGGAATAGTTAGATTTGCATTGCCTTCCAGACACCATATGCGTGTGTAATTGTGCATATTAAATTCAATGCAATTTCCAGTGTTTTCCAGGGTTATTTCGCATACAAATGCATATTCCTATTGGGAACTTAATTGTATGGAAAAGGGGATGCCAATGCCTGCGGCCAGCGGCGGCGGGTGGCGTCTCATAAAATTCTTGTTCTTGTCCAGATATTTATTTTCGCTAAATACCAGCAACAAACCCAAACACATATATGGAGCGAAAGAGTCAAAAAGTTTGCCGCGAAAAGCGCGCCAAAAACTCACTCAGCAACTAAATCCTCAGAGTCACAAAAGCCAAAAAGCATTGGAATGCGCGAACACACACACGCACGCACAGACAGACACACATACACACGTACACTATCTGTGATTTAACGGCTCAAAACTAACCGAACCACTTTGCTTCCTCCCGCACTTGCAGACACCCACAGCAAAAGCAACAACAACGACAAAGAGAAGAGATCAACTACAACGAAGAGAGGGGTAACGAAGAGAAGAGAGCAACTTAACTGCTTAAATATGCTCAAGTGGGCTGTCAACCAGCCGCGTCCCTCTTACCTGGATGGGAATTCAGCGCCTACGCCCACAGCCACGCCCACTCCCCTGGGCGGTTTAAAGGCCAAGCGACGTTCGTTGCTGCCACTTGGAAAGGAGAATCAGCTGACCTCCACTTCCACTCCATTGCCAGCTGCCTCGTTGGCCCATCGCACTCCACTGCTGCGGGATCTGAGCAATATAATGTCTCCACTGCAGATGACCACGCCCACTCCCCCTACCGCCCCTCGGAGTCACAACAGGAGTCACAATCGTAGTCGGAGTCAGCTGAAGCCCTCGGTGTATGCCTCCACGCTGCCCACATTCGAGGCAGAGTATTCTCCCAGTTACAGGACGAATGAGGAGAACGACATCATTCCAGGACCACTCTTGGCTCTACGTGGCATGGGCATCCCAGATAGCTACTTTGGCAAGCCGCGTTATCTGGAACAGAAGCAGATTCCCTCCAGCTCACTAGCAACAGGCCACGCCCCCGCTGTAGATGCGCCCACACTCAGCTCCAGCCAAATGGGCGATGTGACTCTCGAGCGGATGATCGATGCCATTCTGGAGAGCACGCGCAAGCCGAAAGCCCCAGCAGGAGTGGCAGGGGGCCGCACTCAGAGTCGAGGGGCAGCTCGTCAACGGTTGAGGCAACGCCCTCAGCAGCGCCTGCTCTCGACAAGCGTCACACACTCACCCACCTATCGACCTGCCTTTGATCCTGCCAGCGACCTCTGCGAGTATTGGCAATCCTCCCCAGCAGTAGCTCCCTCTAATCCCCCAGATCCCTCCGACCCCGATGTCTACGAGGAGCGAGAGGTGCGCTCTCCACAACCTGCAGGAGGTGGGGTGGGTGTGGAGCCGGTAAAGCGACGTTCCCTGCAGCTGAGGAGACAGCGCGTGGTGCGACGCAAGAGGAAGATCACCACGAAGATCTCGTCTAGCGTGAGGCAGTCGGCACAGAAGCTGCTGGCAGTCGCCTCCCGCTCCGCCCAGAAACTACCTTCTCGTGGCAGTAGCCAGTCCTTGGCCCGATCGCGGCATATAAGTCCCGACAGTGGACACAACTCCACCAGCGAGTGTGAGCTAGAGGAGGAGCTGGGTCTAGAACTGGAACTGGGAGTAACCGTAGGATTGGGATTGGGATTGGGTGATGAGCAGTTGGAGGCGTCGTGCAAACTTGATGCGATTTGGATGCAGTCGGAGCCCAGGGATGTTACCAAGCGGCGTCTCAGCTTCTCCCTCACAGACGACAGCTGATCAGAGCCATAACTATGGATTATAATTATAACCACATCATTTTTTTTTAAACCAATTTTTTTTATTAATTTAAGAGTATTTTTTTTTCTTACGAATTTAAAAAAAATAAATAAACAATTATTTTATGGAAATGGAAATATTCTCAGTGGTTTCCTTAATGAGTTCCTACGAGTAACTCCGAGTTCCTGGGGCTTTCCCACAGTCACTCATAATTTTTGATGACGATTTTGACTAAGCCACAAAAGAGTCGAGACCAAGAAACCAGCATTTAATGCAAAATAACCTCTTGAGAGAGCAGCGAAGCGTGACGGATGGTCTTTAAGTTCCATTCCAAAGAAGGAAAACACGGGCCACACTCCTCTCTTCTTTCTCCTACCCCCGCCACTGTACCCGGTTAGCCGTTTTGTGGCCAAGAACAAGTCCACGTTTCCCACAGCGTCTGGGTTTATAATGGGCGTTTTTATGCTTTGATAACTCCCAAGAATGGTCGAAAGAAGTGAGAAACGGAGGTAGTACAAAGGGGATAATGAGGGGATCGGGGAACGGGGCTAATATTATGTGGGCCAGCAGAGTTTATTGTTCGCTGGCATGCAATTGAACCAGGTAATATACAAAATGTGGACAACTCGAAGTTACAAAGTGCAATAAAACCAAGTCAAGAATGTAGAGCTGGAATTTTAAGCTGGAAAAGTAGTAAGCCTTTAATTTCGTAAGATCCATTTGCTAAGATAGCAATTAACAAAATTTGTGAATAATTTTGAATAGTCTGGTATGGATTGCAGATATATTCGGGGCATATACACTACTTCAGACTGATTTTATCCTGACCTACCAAATTGAGTACTGACTTAAGTTTTCGAAAGCAAGAAATGAAACAAATTTTCTGTTCTCCATAAAATTATTATTAAATATGGTATATACATACATATATTATAATTATTTCCATTTAGATACTTGTGGAGAAGCGAAAAAGCCTTTAGGAAAAACTGTAGTACTCTTATATAAACAAATATTAAACTAGAAGATAATTGGCTTACTTTCTATAAAACAATATGCTGCTTGATGCTAATGATAGTCCCGCTGGGCAGTTGTACAATTCCGTAGTTAAATGATATAAGTAAACTGGATTTTAGTTCCCACATTGCACATTACTTACGCTAGCAGCTACTTAAGACAGGACAAGTCTCATTAGTCCAAGGACTTGGTCAAGTTATTTCTGCTGCTTACATTTTTTAGTCATCTATAGACTACATTTTTGAGGGTTTATTGAGCAATTCAGTTCAGTTGGGTAGACACGAGAGTTTTCTTAATTGGCTCGGCGTTAAATGAGCTGTCATAACATTGGAGGGTTATGTAAATTCAATGTCCAAGTCTGGTCTATCTACCCCCCACCCCAAATCGCCTTAACCCCCTGCGAGTGACTGGTCAGCCCTTGTCTTAATCTTTAAAATGGCTGAGATGGGCTAACTAAAGCGTTAACACTTTTCACAGCCCTCTCTTCCTTTCACCCTCCCTCCCTCTGTCCTTTTCGTTGAAGTATCTGTTTTGGGATATGGCGTTGGACTTCCCAGGGTAATGCCCAGTAGAGCGTAAAACATGCATTCGAGACACACATCTGTTTTGATAGCAACAACTGTAAACTATATTTATAAGTACCTTATGATGTGATATGTCCAGGCATTGATGGAAGTTCACAATTGTCAAAAGGTCAGCGCTGCCAAAACACAACGGTCATCATCCAAATCATAAAGAAGAAAAGACGACAGACGAACAGACATAACATATATAATATATAACATGCTGCAGGTACAATTCGGAACTTGTTCCATTTTCCCGCCCTGTCATACCCTTTTCCGGGTCCGAGTTCCGTAGAGCGGCAAATCACAGGAACTCTCAAAAGGTTACCCAAACGCATACTTTATTGTTTTTTATGTGTTCACCTTTCTTTTCTTGTCTTTTTTTTACATTTCTTTCGTTTCTGTTTCTATTTACTTGTTGTTGTACTTGTTTTGGGCAGTCGCACAATTACTATCTGGTTCTCTAATGATGGTCCCTTTGTTCCCTATCAGTGTCTGTCATTGTCACAGAACGCGATTCTTTCGACTCTCTCGACTCTCGACTCGTCTCATTTAACAAACGAGCTCTTTAATTTTATTTCGATTTGCAGCTGAAACGCTTTATTGTTTAGCTTGAGTATCTAGTGGGAAATCTGGCTATTTTAAATGCTAGTTAGCTAACAATATAAACAACTTTTAGACCTCCAAATATATTTTATTTTAAATTTGAAAAACTTATTTTCAATCACAGCTGGTTTAGAGTAAATCTTTTGTTTAACCAAAGTAGTTAGTCTAACTAATTTATTTCATTTAAATATATTTACCTATTTTCAATTTAATTTTCTAAAATGTATGCCTAAGGGTGCCACTTAATATTTACAATGTGCTTATGCTTTCAAAAAGGTCTGTAAATTTTGAGATCTGTGAGATCTTTTTGTAATTTGCTCTTCGCTAAGTAATGCCGAAGCTTACCAAGCTTTTTTGGCGTTAAATAATGTTAATAATTTTTATAATAAATCCTAAAAAATAATATCATAGATGAATCAGCTATCGACTTTCTAAAATTTCCAATGGAAAACGTTTATAGACCTTTAAAAAGCTATAAAAACATTGAAGAAAAACTAGAAAACTGAACCAAATTCCATAAGCCAGTAGGAACAAAGTTGGTAAGAAATTTTCCACAGCCCAGTAGTAACAAAGTGAAATGTCTATCGATTAAATATAGCAATTATCGCGAGTGTAAAATAAATTTGGAAACAAAGGTACGTGTACGAGTACTTATAAAGTAATTCACAACGACATTTGGCAACTCAATTGTGAAAATTTAGTGAAAAACGCCCCTACAGATTAAACACTCTAAAATCAGGGGGAAAATCGCCTAGAACTAAAACGAGGAAGAAGAAGAAGTTAATAGAGTGAACATGATTATATATTGGAAACACAATACAATGATGATCTCCCTCTCTCTCTCTATAAAGTGTATCAATGAAAGAGAAACCCATTTGATGGCACACTTTTGTTTGGCGACAAACGGATAGAATGTGAAAATGTGTTGGAAAAGTGGAAAAGTGGAAAATGGGCCATTAAAAGCGGGCACACTTTTGGCTCTAATTGCGATTTAAACGTTCTTGTCGAGTGCCAAAAATTGTAAATTGAAACAGCAACACACAAACACACTCAATACACACACGTGTGCGTAGTGCACCCGCTTGATTTGGCTGCTAGTGACAAAAGTCGTTTCACAGTCTGCGATTCGAGTCGATTGACACAAAATGTTGAACGCACCTTTCGACCCGCACATTTTTTATACACTTTGTTGTTTTCACTTCAGCCTGGTCCTGGACCCGAGGTCCATTTGCCGCCCGCGTGAACGCTGGCCACGCACGCGTGCTTCGGGTCTTATCGTCATAGACATCGCAGTCCTCACAGCGCAAAACAGTTGCAAAAATTCGCAAAAACAATAGGGAACTAGCATGTAGGGAGGGGAATCCAATGTACCCAAAGGACGTAGGACAGGGGCGGGTTGATTCTGCTGTCTGGACTGTCAGGAAGTCAACGACAGAGACCGTGCAGAATGCGAAAACATGTGCAGAACTGCAGTACTCACAGAACATGGACGATTTGACGCACAGTTACCCTGTAAAGCACAGCAGGCACTAGCCGAAAAGTGCCAGAGAAAGTCTTACGCTTGAGAACAAAACTCCCCACTTTCTGCCAACTACAGGATATACTCGCGCGCTGCTATAATGCAATAGTGAACCGTTATATTGTCATGTCAAGAGTGTCCTTTCGATTGGCATGTCCTGTTTGCCGACTCGTGCGGGTTGCCATTGCCGTTGCCGTCCAGTAAACGTATCACTAATAATGCCCATTATTGGAAAATAGAAAAAATACTGGCGAGGTGATAAGTATGCATATCCTAAAGTCACAGATCCACAGCCAGAGCCAGAGTCAGAGCCTGAGCCAAGGTCCTAACAAGCCGTGTCCTTAAATTGAACTGAAAAACTCACCTGTTAAATGCGTGGCATAAATTTTCGAGTCCTTTTTAGCAAGCTGTCGTCTGTTTTCATTTGGGCCTCCAATTATGCGACGCATCCCGCGCTCGAAAATAATACCAAGACTAAGTTAGACAGAGGCAGAGACACAGAGCAACTACGTTAGAGAGACAGAGAGAGGGAGACCAATTTAATACAGAGTATAACATGTTATTTGCAACTCTAACCACTCATCACAGCTCGACAGCAGGTGTAAAGGTCACAAGAAACTGGCTCAACGACCTATCGACCATTCCACCAATTGACCAATTGAAGAACTGATCAATTGACCATTTCACCACTTGATCACTTGACCACCTGAACAACAAGTGAAAGAAATTTTCAAAAAAAAAAAAAAAAGAAAAGTACAGTCGAGCGCGCCCGACCGTATAATACTCTCTGCATTTTCCCGATTAAATTATTAAAATCGGTATTGAGATATTACAATGTGAATTACTTGCATTAAAACACGTTGAAACAAAAACAATCTAAGCATAATCAAACACACATCTGTTTGTTTGTATTCGAATACACATACGTTTGGCAATATGTATATGATGCAAATATGCATGCATGTATGTGTGCATTCGGTGCGGCCAGCGTCCGAAGGCAGCGCTGCCGACACACAGGCAGCGAAAACGTTCGAACATGTGCTTGTGTGTTTCTATCTCGCTTGCACCTATGGGTTGATATTGCGTTCAATTATCAATATTGTAACGCTTCTAGTTTTCTTGTTTATAGTCCGATTGATGCGCCTTTCAGTATAGTTTAATATAGTTAGGTCTCCACACGAATTATATAATTACAATACTGTACGATACGAACAAGTTCGCCAAAACCGGCATTGAAGGTTCCAGACTTTTTTATCAAATGTGGGAAAAGTGGGCGTGGCAGTCCAAAATTTTAAATGGCAATGCAACTATGTCGTCGCTAGGAACCTCCCGTTCCAGAATTGGTGATCCTAGGTGCCATAGTTACTGAGATATTTGCCGAAAACACAAATTTTTTCCGAGGTGTGTCCAGTTTTTTGCTTATTGTGGGCGAATGGGGCGTGGCATCGAAAAAAAGATTCTTGTATTGACTGACTAAATATGTGATCGTTTGACACCAGGCTCGAACTTGTAGCTCTTACCATCTCTGAAATCTGTTTGTTCATACGGACAGGCGGTCAGACGGACAGACGGACAGACAGACGGACATGGCTATATCGACTCGGCTTGTGATGCTGATCAAGAATATATATACTTTATGGGGTCTGTCACGCCCCCTTCTGCCTGTTACATACTTTTGCACAAACCCAATATACTCTTGCAGAGAGTATAAAAAATCCACAGTAAGATAAAACAGAATTTACAAGTGCCCAGTTTAAGCAAACTAATTTTGTGCATAGCGAGCAGCTGTTAATGCTGTTTGCCTGGTATTTCTGTTAAAATATGTACAACTCTTAAGCTCACGAGATTAGCGAAAAACATCAGCGATCAGCTAAAATTGAAGATTTTCCTAGCTGATTCACCAGGCGAACAGAATCAGCAGCAAGCGACATTAATGTTAGTTCTATGTTAATTTTAACTCAATATTAATGTGAATTCAATGTTAATGTTAATGCAATGATTATGTTAATGCAATGTTAATGCAATGTTAACGCAATGTTAATGCAATGTTGATGAAATTTTAATGCAATGTTACTGCAATGTTGATGCAATGTTGATGCAATGTTGATGCAATGTTGATGCAATGTTGATGCAATGTTGATGCAATGTTGATGCAATGTTGATGCAATGTTGATGCAATGTTAATGCAATGTTAATGCAATGTTAATGCAATGTTATTGGAAGGTTAATGTTAATGCAATGTTAATTTTAATGCAATGTTAATGTTAATGTAATGTTTATGTTAATTCAATGTTAATGTTAATGTAATGTTTATGTTAATTCAATGTTAATGACTGTTATTCAATGTTAATGTTTTTTTTTTTTTTTTTTTTTTTTCCCCAAAAAACCAACAAATTAAAAATATTTTTAAGTGTTAATCACCACGTTCAAATGCAAAAGACTGTAATTTTAATTCAATGTTAAAAGGAGCATATGTTAATAGTAAATGCTCTTTGTTACCATCACGAATGTCACAAAGTCTTAATTCAACTGCTTAACTTTTAATGTTAATGTTAAATAATTTTTGAATTGCGACCTGCTGATCTTTCTGTTTGCCTGGTATTTCAGCAAGAATTACTATTTTAGGCACTGCAGATCACAGCGGTCAAGCAAAAAAAAATCCACGAAAGGCCAAAATTAAAAATATTTTTGTGTGAAACACCAGGCGATCAGAATCAGCAGAAAGCGACAGACTGTAATTTAAATTCAATTACAGAGAGTAGAGAGCGGGAGCATACGCAAACAGTAAACAGAGAGTGCTCCTAGTTAGCGCCACAGATGACAGCGAACAAACACACAAACCGTTCGTGCGCTCTGTTGGCGTCCGCGAACAATCACACAAACAGCTGCAGAGATCTCTGAGCGCAATTAGCGCAGAGAGTGGGAGCCTGCTTAAGCTGTTAATGTGAATTCAATGTTAATGTTAAATAACTTTTGGACTGCGACCTGCTGATCTTTCTGTTTGCCTGGCATTACAGCAAGAATTACTATTTTAGGCACTGCAGATCACAGCGGTCAAGCAAAAAAAAATCCGCGAAAGGCCAAAATCAAAGATTTCTTTGTGTGAAACACCAGGCGATCAGAATCAGCAGAAAGCGACAGACTGTAATTTAAATTCAATTACAGAGAGTAGAGTGCGGGAGCATAGGCAAACAGTAAACAGAGAGTGCTCCTAGTTAGCGCCACAGATGACAGCGAACAAACACACAAATCGTTCGTGCGCTCTGTTGGCGTCCGCGAACAATCACACAAACAGCTGCAGAGATCTCTGAGCGCAATTAGCGCAGAGAGTGGGAGCCTGCTTAAGCTGTTAATGTGAATTCAATGTTAATGTTAAATAACTTTTGGACTGCGACCTGCTGATCTTTCTGTTTGCCTGGTATTTCAGCAAGAATTACTGACGATTTTAGGCACTGCAGATGTGCCTGTTTCACACATTTTGCTTCTGACAAACTTAATAGACCCCTCTACTATTATTAGAGCACTGAGTCTAATAAGTTTTCCATACCAAATACTTTGAACTGGCTATTTTCATGGGAGCTATATGATATAGTAATCTGGTTTTATCAAATGAACTGCATGCAGGCACAATATACATTTGTACCAAGGCACAAAGTTACAGCTGAGTTGAACAGACAGACAGACATGACTGTATCTACTCGGCTGTTAATGCTCACCATGAATATGTACACTTGATGGGGTCGATCACGCCTCCTTCTTCTATGCCTTACGGACTTCGTGACAAAAACGAAATACTCCCTGCATAAGTTTTAAAAATGGCTTTAAAAATAAATTTGTATTATAAACAAAAATTTTACACAATACAAATGTTTAACTTTATATTAATAAATAAATTCGAGTAGTAAAAAAAACTATTTCAAGTTATAAATGTTAGAATATTAAGTAAATAAGTTTTAAAAGGTTCGAAAAATATTTTTTTTAAATTATACCCATTCCGCAAATTGAAATACTTAGATAAATGTAAAATTTAAGCAACACTTTCAAATTAAAATTAATGAAAGCGCTGATTTAATTAAATACATAAATAGTTAACAAGTACAAAATAAATGAATAGAATAGTTAATTGAACTGTTGTCGCTCTGAAAAAAGTGCAGTAATTTAGACAAGATGATTTATGATGAATGTTAATCAATCACGGAAATAGTTTGCTGATCTTCGCGCGCTCTAATCAGCATTTGTTCTGTATGCATATGTGAATAAATTTTATAAAGATTCTCTTGCGTATATCATCATCATGCATCAACGGATTGCCATAATTACTGATCTACCTTTTTTGCAGAAATCCTTAGAGTTGGGGAGATGAAGATAGAGGAAGAACACCGACAACTGATAAATGTGGCACATCATTGAGCGCATATCATTAATGCAAATCTATGGGCCTGGATCAGGTCTTCTCCTTCTGCTTCTTTATGCTGTTTTTTTTTTTTTTTTGCACTACCCTTCGACTGTCATGTCACTGAAAATATTATTATAACAATTGCAAACTGTCGAACCAGAAATCGAAGGATGATTGGAAAGGGTGAAGATACCACGTACTTCCTTCCTCCTTGATCTTTGCTACAGTTCATTAAGTGCGGCTCACTTGACAGAGGAGCGCAAAAGAGGAAAACCCTTTCGATGGGATTTGCGGGCAGAGCCGTGAGAGAAAAGAAAACAGCTTACCACTACAGCACTACCCCTACTCGTGACCCCGGACCCCAACCCTTTGTCGATCGCTTCAAGTGTGCAAAAATTTAAATGACGTCAGTTGAGAGCGATGGGATTAAGATTTGAATTTTGTGCAATTTTCCGCATTTGCGCTAATGAAGAAAATGCTCAACGCCTGGCAAGAAGAAGAGAAGAACAAAAAAAAAGAAATGAAAAGGGTTACACATAGATAACCCCCAATGTCATATCCAGGGTGACATTTTATTTCATTCCATTTGTGTTTTCCTTTCGAATTGATTTCGCAAACAAATTTACAATAGTCTTTTTCAAAAGCAGCACAAAGCAGCAATATAGTGACGAAAGTGACGAAAGTGAAGTGTAGCCTGGCAGACACAATCGGACACTACGCTAGCTCTACTACAGGGTGTCAGGGTTGTCGCGTGTTACGCATCGCTGACCCAACACCAGACTTAGCATATGGCCTGCTCACAACCCGCTAGCTTTGAGTTAGAGCTGAAAGCGGTACTTCAAAATAAACACAATTCCGCTAACATGTATTTTAGTCTAGTATTAAACTTAATTTTATCGAAATGTGAACTAAGAATTGCACTAAACAAGATATTGGCTTTGTAGCAGAACATTATATATAAAATGTAAAATAAAATAAAAAATTTTAATTCTAAACCTCCTGGAAGTGGCACACATACCACTCAAATTAAAATTATTTTCTAGTAACATTTATTCATAAAAAAATTAAGGAAAACTATATTAAATTTATTTAAAAATTTAAAAAAATAATTTTTGAAATTTTTTTAAATAAAGTATTTAAATATTTGAGTATTTTAATATTTAAAATGATCCTATTTCTTAGTTTTTTAAAAAACCAATTAATTAAAATCAAGCTATTTTTTTCCACTTAATATTTAAATTTTTTAATTACTTTTATTCTTATTTTTTGATAAATAAAGTGCTTAAAATTCTAAAAAAAAATTTATATTTGTATTAAGAAAAAATGTATTTAAATAAATTTCAAGGCAGCTGTTGCAAAAAAAGAGTATAACAAAACAACGTGCAAAACTAAGAAATTGAAAATAACAGAAAGAAAGTATGAAAAGGAAAACTTCGTCTAGAGGGAGGTACTCGTAATTGGAGTTGATCTTGAAGAGGCAAGAGGCAAGGCGATAGCCAAAAATCAAATATCATATATCAACTTACATATCACAACAAGATGGGAAAAACAAAAACACTGAACCTGAACGTGAACGTGAACGTGGCGGTGACTGTGGCCGTCTAGGGAGTTTCCCTTACCAGATTTCCCTAAGCATTTTTCATTTCTGATTTGTGATTTCTATTAACATTTCCAAATTTCCATATACAACTACGAAATATTTCCATTTGCATCTAGCTATTACATGCGCTCACACCTTTCGCGCGCCAATGTCAGGGAGAAAAGGAGCAGGAAGGGAGTAGGACGGTAGGATGGTAGGACGGTAGCAAGGTAGTTTTGTAGTCACGACAGCTGTCGTGAGACCCTCAGACGAAAGCCTTTGAGCACCCAGAGGCAGGCACAACCACATCGAGCAGGAGACATATGCAAATGGAATTTTATGCAAATCTCACAGGACATATGATAGCTAAAATTATTTTCTTTTTTCAATTCTGTTTTTTCTTGCTCCTTTAAACTCTTGGCTGGTATTATGAATTATTGAACTATTGGCAGTCTAAGCAAATATAAATTGAGCAATAAATTTCGAAAGGGTACGATTTCGGGCGTCAGAATCAATATCGAACCGCGCCCCTTCTTTAGACCTCCCCACCTCTCTGGGTTACTCTCCTTAATGTTTTTCCGACATCGATATGCGTGAGTTTTTCCTTCGTCTTGTGTTTTTTTTTTTTTTTTTTGTTAGTTAGTTTTGTCTTAAATGTTTTTCCCAAGTTTGTTTGTTTGCCAAGATCGTTGCAAGTATGAAGTATAGTGACATGTGACATGACTCAGTCAAAAAAATTAAATAAACTAAAAAAGCCGAAAAGGAAAAGTACAACTTTGATGACAATTAGCGATAAGGCAGAGATAAGGCCTAAAAGTAGCGCTATGGTCAAGCTAAAAGGTCGCTCCTTTGGGACTTAGGGCCAATTAGATGAGTTACTCGCCCGTTTGATGTGCCCAAATTGAGGTTACAACTTGGTTAACGTCCACGTGGCCCAAACACTTACCCATCGCAGCTGACAGTCCAATTCAAATTTGTGTAAGTTCTTAGTTCAGAAACGGCTTAAATTGGTAAACAATTTACTCTTATTGGAAAACGTTAGTTGAGCTAAATTTTGCTTTTTACTTAAACTAAACAGACCCCTTTTTTATAGAGTCTTTTATGCAATATATCGTTTTATGTGCGAAACTTTATCTTGCAGCACTAAAAATAAATCTACAAACCTTCTCCATATATTATTATTGAGAAATCATATTTAAAACCTAGTGTATCTATCTCGAAAACTGTTAACTTTTTAACTGTCTTACCAAAATACTTAAACTCCAATTTTGTTCGGCATAAAGTAGAAATTTGTAACTAAACTCAAACAGCTTCTAGCCGTTGCTTATGACAGTTTTGAGTTAGGATTAAAGACAGAGTGGAACGGATATGGAATATCTTGGCTGCACGATCTTTAGAACAATAAGGCAGCATTTAAGCCAGATACAAATGTATCTACATCTATGCAAAAATCGGTACGCACAGCTGCAGTTCGGGCCAGGATACCGGCAGAAAAGCAAAGAAGTGAGGCGAGGCGAGAAAAGGAAATGAAAGGATTTTTAGCACCTTTTCTAGTTGCATCTATTTCGAACAAGATTGTCGCAAGATTGTCACAGGCTGTTGCAATACGAAAGCAGTTTTTGAAAACAGCTTAGCCAAAGGATTAAAATTAGAATAGGACTAGATTAGCAAGCACTGAATGGAATGCAATGAATGAAAACGAATACGAAGACGTCGAACGAATGAATGAATACAAGTTTTGCCACACGCTCAGAGGATCAGCCTGTTTGTGCTAATGAGCAGGTAGTTTTGCTTTTTGAAAAAGGATCGTAAATCAACAAGAGTAAACTCAAAACAGTAGGCATAGGTAATCCTTTCGACACTTAATTAGTCCAGCCACACCTGAGTCCAACTGAGGCATTCAAATCTGCATTAGTCCACACGACATACCAAATTTCTTCACTTAAGGCGGCTTAAAGGCCTTAAAAAAATATTTAAAGTCTAAAATTTCAAATTCTACCACTTTGAACAGAGAAAATTTCTTTTTATACTCTCTGCATGAGTATATTGGTTCCGTCTGTCTGTCTGTCTGTCCGTATGAACAAACAGATTTCAGAGATAGTAAGAGCTACGAGCTTGGTGTCAAACGATCACATATTTAGTCAGTCAATACAAGATTTTTTTTTTTTTCGATGCCACTCCCCATTCGCCCACAATGAGCAAAAAACTAGACACACCTCGGGAAAAATCGATGTTTTCGGCAAATATCTCGGCAACTATGGCACCTCGGATCACCAATTTGGGTTCGGAGGTTCCTAGCGACAGCATAGTTGCATTGCCATTTAAAATTTTGGACTGCCACGCCCACTTTTCCCACATTTGATAAAAAAGTCTGGAACCTTCAATGTAGTTTTTGGCGAACTTGTTCGTATCGTACAGTATTTTAATTATATAATTCGTGTGGAGACTAACTATATTAAAGTATCCTGAAAGGCGCATTAAAATCGGACTATAAACAAGAAAACTAAAAGCTTTACAATATTGATAATTGAACGCAATATTAACCCATAGGTGCAAGCGAGATAGAAACACACAAGCACATGTTCGAACGTTTTCGCTGCCTGCGTGGCGGCAGCGCTGCCTTCGGACGCTGGCCGCGCCGAATACACACATACATACTTGTATGCATCATATTTGACAATATATGTATTCGCATACAAACAAACAGATGTGTGTTTGATTATGCTTAGATTGTTTTTGTTTCAACGTGTTTTAATGCAATTACTGGATACCGACTTTAATAATTTAATCGGGACAAATGCAGAGAGTATTATACGGTCGGGTGCACTCGACTGTACTTTTCTTTCTTGTTTTATATAACTATAGTAAATCTAAAAAAATAACTAATACCATAAATTATGACACTAATTTTATTTTTACAACAAAAGGAGAAAATTTTTTAATTTTAAACAATTTTGTTTTTATACTAAAATATAAATTTGAAATATAAAATATATTAAAAAAAATTGTAAACAATTTATTTGTATTTATTAGCAAACAAAGCTTTGAGTTGCTTAGGTATAACATTTTAAATATAATTAAATATAAAATTGTAAAGATTTGAAAAAAAAAATTGTTACATTTTTAGTACAATCAAAACATTAAATATGAAAAAACAATATTTAATATCTCGAGACAACTACTAAATTAACAATAAATTGCTGAGTTAAGTTTCAAAATTTCAAAAGTAAATTCCTAAACAACAAATCTTAATTGTTAATTGTTTAAGTTATAAAAATATAAAAACATTCAAAGAGAATTAATTTTGTATATGATTTTAACGAGTACACGTCGCAATTTTGGATCGGAAACGTCGCCCAGCCAATTGCATTCGAAATAATAATCGGAGTCAGAATCCTCAGATTCACCGCCATCCTTCTCTTCGCTTTGGCCCTTTTCGGGTTGTTCGTGGCCATCGCCTTCTGCATTTTCGGACTGGGCTTCTTCGGAGTGCTGTATATTCTCGGACTGGGATTCTTCGGATTGCTGCATATTTTCGGACTGGATTTCTTCGCTTTGCCTATCATCGGATGTGATTACTTCGGTTGCGGCTGGCATTTCTTCGGACTGCATATTTTCGGTATTTATTTCTTCCGTCTTTATTTCCTCGGGCTGCACTTGTTCGTCCTTCTGCTTCGCTTCGCTTTTACGATGCTTCTTTTTATCTTTTTCCTGCTTCTTCTGCAATTCTTTTTGCTCACGACGTAGAGCTTTGCGTTCCATTTTGCTCATTTTATTGCTTCCCTTTTTTGGGGTCTTCTGTTGTTGGTTGCCAAATGGTTGTATAGTCTCCTCTTCCTTCGGAATCGCGTCTAGTATTAAACTATCTATTTGTCTCTGCTTACTTTTCGGAACAGAATGGTGTGTTGCTTTAGTAGTTTTATGTGATTCGGTCTTAGGTTTGCGTTCATTAACTGGAATAGTCGGATTCTTCGAAATATCCTCATCGATTGTGGCCAGTTGATTGATGCCCGATTGGTGTACTTCCTCTGGTTGATTTACTTGTGAATCAGTCTGGTCTTGATGTATGTTGGGATCTGGCGGCAGCTTCAATACATTTTGTGTAGATCTCCGATGTTTTTTGTTCGATTTTCTAGCTTGATTTATGTGTGATTGAAACTCCTCCTTTGGCTTATCTTGGGATGTGTCTGATGAATTTAAGATCTCCAACGTATCCTTATCCGTTGTAAGTTGGTGTGATTGAGACTCCTCCGTCGGTTTATCTTGGGATGTGTCTGATGAATTTAAGATCTCCAACGTATCCTTATCCGTTGTAAGTTGGTGTGATTGAGTCTCCTCCATTGGCTTATCATTGGATGTGTCTGATGAATTTAAGATCTCCAACGTATCCTTATCCGTTGTAAGTTGGTGTGATTGAGACTCCTCCATTGGCTTATCATTGGATGTGTCTGATGAATTTAAGATCTCCAACGTATCCTTATCCGTTGTAAGTTGGTGTGATTGAGACTCCTCCATTGGCTTATCTTGGGATGTGTCTGATGAATTTAAGATCTCCAACGTATCCTTATCCGTTGTAAGTTGGTGTGATTGAGACTCCTCCATTGGCTTATCTTGGGATGTGTCTGATGAATTTAAGATCTCGAACGTATCATTGTCAGCTGTGAGTTGGTGTGATTGAGACTGCTCCTTTGGCTTATCATGGAATGTGTCTGAAGATGTGATTGATGAATTTAAGATCTCGAACGTATCATTATCAGCTGTGAGTAGGTGTGATGAGTTTGATGAATTTAAGATCTCGAAAATATCCTTTTCAGCCGTGAGTAAGTTTCTGTTCCATTTTGTTGCATGATTGATGTGTTTTTGAGAGACCTGCATCATTCGAAAATGTGATATATTTGGAGTGGTTGGCAAATGGAACGTGTTATAAGTGGTTGTATCCTCGTCCTCGTCTGATGTCATTTCACGCTTGAAGCTTGATTGAAAGACCTTTGTGGTCGAATCTTGGGATACTTCTGGTACAGGTGGAATCCTGAAACTATCTTTGGGTGTTGTGAGGAGACTTCTGTTCCATTTAGTTGCGTAATTCATTTGTGGATGAGAGACCTGCATGAGTCTTAATTGGGATGTGTTTGCAGCAGTAAATGAATCTGGACCGGTTATGCGTTCATTGTTTGATGTTCTTGATTGTGAGACCTGTGTAGGATCGTCCTTGGATACGCCAGGCGGAGTTGGTGTTTTGAATCTATTTTGAGTTGTGCGGATTAAGTTTTTGCTCCATTTAGTAGCGTGATTGATGTGTGTTTGAGACATCTGCAAGAGTCTCAATTGTGATGTATTTGGAGCACTTGCAATTTTCAATGTGTTACTAGTAGTTGCGGATGGATTTTTGCCTTCATCAAGCATGTCCTCCGTTTTTGTTGTAGGCTTGTTGTACTTTGGTCCAAGTGAGTCGACCCAGTGTGATCCAGAGTACTGAGTGGTTTTGGCGCGATATTTGTTTGGAACAGTTGGCATATTAATAGTATCTTGATTGTTAAATAACTTGACTGTTGGATTGATAGGTGCTTGAGTAACCATCAAGCTTCGTGCGACGTTTATAGCAACTGGGACCTTGAAAGCATCCTGAATGTGTTTGCTTGGATTGACGTTGTATTCTGTTTCTATGTTGGTGTGCGACTGAGAGGTTTCAGAAGTGTTTACAGCGGCTAAGATCTGGCGAATCTTTGCAGCAGTTGTTGGTTCATTGTCGTCCGAATTTGTTGATGAATTGTTGACGAGCGGTTGAGAAGCCTCCATGTGTTTATCTTGCTTTTGTTCAGTGCCATTTGCTGTTGGAATATTACCAACATTTTGAGTGGTTTTAGCTTGATTGACCACTGCTTTGGTTGGCTTTGCTTTATCTAGAGCCACCAAGTCAGTTTTTGGAGCAGTCGACGTCTTGGAACTTTCTTGGCAAGTCGAGCTTTGACTGTCAATTGTTTGAGGTGGTTTTTCATAGATGACTTTTTTGACCACAGACTTTGCTGGCTTGGATTCAATAGGTCTAACCGTGTCTCTGACAGAATTAAACGGTAGCGATGATGAATATAAAACTTGCTTTCCAAAAGTTCTTGGTTTTCTGTGTCTTGATGTAACTTGGTTGGCATTCGAACGGGCACGAGAATTTTCATTGGACGATTTATGTTTTGCAGCAATTGTTGGTTTTTGCTTCCCAGCTGGTGATGCATTACGTGTAACTTGGTTGGCAGCTGTAACTTGGTGTAACTTGGTTGGCACAGCATTATCTGATCCCGACTGGTGTAGAGTGGGCGTATTGCATATCAATGGAGTTGTCTTTGGTTTTATTTCAGCATTTGATTGAGAGCTTTCAATGACCTCACCAGAATTGCCATTGCCTTCAGTTATTTTGGAAACATTTTCAACCCCGTTTTTTGGCTTCTCATTGACAGTTTTACGCTCCGATTGAATTTCTTTAGAGTTTTGATTTTTTTGCTCCTGTTGCACCTGTTGCTCCTTGTGCAATTTTGGAGCTATCTTAGTATTCTGTTGTATTATAGTTTTAGTATTTTTCTGTGCGTATGATTGACGTTTTATTGGCTCACCCCGAGTCATTTGCTTGGTCTTCGCCACATAAGCGGCATTTGATGTTTTTTTGGGTTTTGTGGAGAGCATACGTACAACATCAACAATCGAAGAAGCATTATTGTTTTCATCACTTGTAGCATTGTTGTTAGTTGCATCCAAATTAAACATACGGCGGTGTCGTATGGTTGATTGATGATTGTTGACGCGCCGTGGTGCACGAAAATGCTCCAATTCCGGCTTTGCATCCATAGTTGAAAAATGTTTTGAATTTTTTTCTATATCGCTGACGTTAGCAGCTTGTTCCGATTTCAGTTTCCGATCTGAATAGTCCAACAAAGTTGAAGGATTTATAACGTTAAATGAATTGAAACCTGGTGTTAAATTATCAATTGAAGTTCCACGAGTGTTGTCGAAATCCTTTGACTCTGTAGACTCTCCAAGAGTAGAAGGCTGCTCGTTAGCTTGAAATTCGAAAGTTTCCTCGGAAGTTGCATGCGGCTCGTTAGCTTGGAACTCGAAAGTTGCATGCGGCTCGTTGTTCTTGAATTCGGAAGTTTCCTTAGGAGTTAAGCGCTGCTCGTTGTTCTTGAATTCGGAAGTTTCCCCGAAAGTTGCATGCGGCTCGTTAGCTTGGAACTCGAAAGTTGCATGCGGCTCGTTGTTCTTGAATTCGGAAGTTTCCTTAGGAGTTAAGCGCTGCTCGTTGTTCTTGAATTCGGAAGTTTCCCCGAAAGTTGCATGCGGCTCGTTGGCCTTTAGCTCGGAAGGTTCCTCGAAAGTTGAAGTCGGCTCGTTGGCCTTGAGCTCGAAAGTTGAACGCGGCTCGTTGGCTTTGAGCTCGGAAGTTGAACGCGGCTCGTTAGCCTTGAGCTCGGAAGTTTCCTCGAAAGTTGAAGGGGGCTCGTTGGCCTTGAGCTCGAAAGTTGAAGGGGGCTCGTTGGCCTTGAGCTCGGAAGTTGAACGCGGCTCGTTGGCCTTGAGCTCGGAAGTTTCCTCGAGAGTTAAACGGGGCTCGTTGGCCTCGATCTCTGAAGTTTCCTCGGAAGTTGAACTCTGCTCAATGTCCTTGAGCTGCATATGTTTAAAATAAAAAACTGTTGAATAAGAAAATATATATATATATATATTATAGTTTCATTTACCATTTCCTGTGGCTCGTTTGCCCCCTCGCTGATGTTTTGAGTAGTTAAAGCTTCCTACAATTAAGCAATCAATCAAAATCATTCATTCAATCAGAGATTTCTTCAATTTTTGACTACTTTACCTGCTCTGATTGAGGCTTAACGACATCATCGCCTTCAATGATGTTACAGGAAACATCCGAATTTGCACACTGTTGAATTATAGCATTCAATTTCGATTTAATATCATTGAGTGATTCCCCGTTGATCACCACTTTTGTGGCCATATCCGGCTGTTTCATGCCGCGCTTCCTATACATGGTGACCAAAAGCTTTGCCAGTGTCCTGGTGATGTACACCTCCGAGGCGTCTGATATATCGACTTCAACAACATTCGGATCGATTGTTCCGCTTAGCGAATTATCATCAACTACAGTGGGTGTCACCGCATAGTGTGTGGCCTGCGGTGTTGGCACCAGTTGCATGCTTTGAGTTGCAAATTGTGGTGGTGGTGGTGCGGCAGCTGCTTCTGCTGGTGCTGCATGTGGTGGTGGTGGTGGTGGGGCTGTGGAGCTGGCCCTACCTCTGCTTGTGGCATTGCCTGCTCAATGGGCATGTTCATCTGATAGACGTAGGGCTGCATGGGGTATGCATGATAGTAGGTGCCATCAATGTGCTGTTGTTGTTGCCGCTGCTCCACTGCTGCTCCATTCTCCTCCTGCACATGCTCCACCATTTGTTGCATTATTGGTATCGGTTGCTGTTGTACCATTTGTGGGTATGGATACACCAGATATAGGTACCGTGACTGCGAGCCCCTCTCTTGCTGATGTACCACTTGTAGCTGCTGCACCGGCTGCATGTGCTGCACCGGCTGCATGTGCTGTACCGGCTCAATCTGCTGTGCTGGCTCAATCTGCTGTACTGAGTGCACCTGCTGAATCGGTTGCATGAGCTGTACCGGCTGTATGTGCTGTACCGGCTGCATGTGCTGTACCTGCTGCGTCTGCTGTGCCTGCTCAATCTGCTGTGCTGGCTCAATCTGCTGTACTGAGTGCACCTGCTGAATCGGTTGCATGAGCTGTACCGGCTGCATGTGCTGTACCGGCTGCATGTGCTGTACCGGCTGCATGTGCTGTACCTGCTGCGTCTGCTGTGCCTGCTCAATCTGCTGTGCTGGCTCAATCTGCTTTACTGAGTGCACCTGCTGAATCGGTTGCATGAGCTGTACCGGCTGCATGTGCTGTACCGGCTGCATGTGCTGTACGGGCTGCGTCTGCTGTGCCTGCTCAATCTGCTGTGCTGGCTCAATCTGCTGTACTGAGTGCACCTGCTGAATCGGTTGCATGAGCTGTACCGGCTGCATGTGCTGTACCGGCTTCATGTGCTGTACCGGCTGCATGTGCTGTACCTGCTGCGTCTGCTGTGCCTGCTCAATCTGCTGTGCTGGCTCAATCTGCTTTACTGAGTGCACCTGCTGAATCGGTTGCATGAGCTGTACCGGCTGCATGTGCTGTACCGGCTGCATGTGCTGTACGGGCTGCGTCTGCTGTGCCTGCTCAATCTGCTGTACTGAGTGCACCTGCTGAATCGGTTGCATGTGCTGTACCGGCTGCATCTGCTGTACCGGCTGCATGTGCTGTACCGGCTGCATGTGCTGTACCGGCTGCGTCTGCTGTGCCTGCTCAATCTGCTGTACTGAGTGCACCTGCTGAATCGGTTGCATGTGCTGTACCGGCTGCATGTGCTGTACCGGCTGCATGTGCTGTACCGGCTGCATGTGCTGTACCGGCTGCATCTGCTGTACCGGCTCAATCTGCTGTGATGGCTCACTCTGCTGTGCCGGCTCAATCTGCTGCACCGAGTGCATCGGCTGTACCGGCTGAAGCTGTACCGGTTGCATCTGCTGTACCTGCTGCATCGGCAGCACATGTACCTGCACTGGTGGCACATGCTGTACCGTCTGCATGGGAGTGCATTGTATGAGCTGTACTGGTTGCCCATGCTGTACTGGTTGCCCATGCTGTACCTGTTGCACATGTTGTAACGGTTGCACATGCTGTAACGGTTGCACATGCTGTAACGGTTGCACATGTTGTACCGCTTGAACCGTTTGTTCTTGCTGCACCGGTTGCACCGCTTGATAGCCGTACGGCTGAAGGTAGTACGTCTGCTCGTGGAGAATTGGTGGAGTTTTCTCCGCTTGTACCGGATAATTATACGGCTGATAGTTGTAAGCTCGAGCACCATTCATCTGCGGCTCAACTACATAGGTTGGAGGGCACATGGTTTGTTGGTTATATGGCTGAGCTCCAACTGGCATACCCTCCACGTGTTGTTGTTGTGGTTGCCGCTGTTGTTGGTTGTGCGGTGGTTCGCGTTCGTAGTTTTGTTGCTGCTGCTGTTCTTGCTGCAGTTGTTGTTGTTGCTGCTGCTGCTGCTGTTGTTGTTGTTGTGGTGATGGTGATGGAGTCTCATAGTTGTAGCCCTGGTACGGTTGCGCATTGTACCAGGTGCCATTGTGATAAACACCTCGTGGACTTACTGCTTCATGTACTTGCTGCATTTGCACAGCAGGCCCAGTGGCAGTGGGCACCGCACGCTGCACGTGCTGCGCGTACTGCCTTGATCCAAAGCTCTGCGTACCAAAACGTTGTCCATTGCTTTTGGGATTCTTGTATTTTCGCATAATGCTCACAGATTTAGACGCGTAACAAAACTCAAAAAAAAAAGTTCACAAATTTTATTACTGACAAATAGGGAACAAATTGGGGAGAAAAAAAATGCACACCCGGAAACTGCACGTGCTGTAGGCTTCAAGTGCTAAGGCTAAGAGAGTTGCCAAATTTTGAAGCTAGTGGCTTTAGTGATGCCAGTTGCAAATTCGAATTGGCTACCCACTTTACCAACACTGTTTAGTATGTGCAACAAAATTTTTGTGTATTTTAATTATTTTAATTTTATAATCAATTGCTTCACAGACAGTTCCCACTTGACAGTAAAACAGTTACAAATTGATATCTTCAAATGAAATTAATTTTTTCTATGCTTCATTTTTAATCGGAATCATTAAGGTAATCGAAAACTTCGAATTGTGCACCCTGTATATGAAGCTTTAGAGTAAATACTCACCTTGCATACAAAAATATATCGAAATGCATTTTGGTTTGCAATTATCAAGAGAATGTTGCTAAAAATTAAAGTATATGAGCTGAAAATAATAAAAACTGCATTGTCCTTTTTAGGGTCATTGCAGAGTTAGATAAATACTAGAAAGCACGGTCAGGGTAGGGCCAAAAGGTACAGCCAAAAGGCCGGAGCAAGGGCCATGGGTAACACCGGGGGCTAATCTGCGAAATGACAATAACAAACGCCTTAAATATATAGAACGCTAAACGTTTAGCGGCATTTGCATATTTAATTGTTAAGAAAATTACCAAGAAAAGTTTTTGAAAATAAAGAAAATCCAATGGAAATGCACCCAAAAAAAAAAGGGTTTTCTGCCGCGAGGAAACAAAGGGGGAAGATCAACGTTCAACCTTTAATGTTATTGTTGTTGTTGCTCGTAAATCTAAGGTGGAAATTGCCGGTCGGTCGTGTCGAGACACGTTGTGTCATGTCGCGACGAGTCGCTTCGCGTCGCAGCGCGACGTCTTTCTGGCGATCGCGCTTTTTCCAACCGCAAAGTCACCCCCTTTTCTTAACCAAACCCAAAATGCAAATGAGGGAAAATCATTAGAATGGAAGACATTTTCGCCGAGGTCCACAAACGGGACGCACATCAGAAATGTCAGGGAATCGTCGTCGTATCGCTATTTTTTTTTTTTGACTTGAAGTTTGTCAAACATTTGACAGGGAAGGCGAGATCAGGTTCCCAGTACAAGAGGTGCGCCTGTGCTCGGGTATACGGGACCAAACAAAATTAATGCATGCCAGCAATTAAATTTGAATAAAATTTTTAAGTTTATTGAGTATTACCAGGACGGTGTCTAACCCTTTTCTTCCCAAAACTCTCTCAGTGTTTCTCTACTGACATTGCGTAATTGATTAGCCCGCGGCAAGAAATTAGCTAGAATTTATCATGGGATCCGAATAGTGATGTAAAAAACATCGATGTATCGACGATCGATGTTTTGTTGCCGATGTTTACCGATGTAAAAATAACTTAAACTATACGTTTTATAAACAAATGGGAAATTATAGAAATTATAGATTATACATTGATTATGGAAGTTTAAGACCGATGGATCAATCCTTGATTTTACATATCGACATCGATGATTTCATTCGAGTGGCAAACTAGCAAGTGGCCCACTAAAACACTACTTTAGACGCTACCCAACACTGTTTAATAGTGTTTTTAAAGCTAGCTAGCGTTGCCAGCTTTTAAGGCTGTAATTTCAATAGTGAATGCTTTTTTGGTTATATTTCATTAAAGTTGGTTACGCCATTTACGCCATTTTGAAATGTTTTTGCGAATTTTCGATTTTATCTTAATTATGACATGTAAGAGAACTATTTTGAACACTTCCACAATATACAAGTTATATTTTAATATGTTCAGTGGAGGCTATACGTATCGTGCTCTGGTACAACACGAGATTCGTCGATCACGGCCGCATAAGACAGCAATTTTCCGAGCTGTTGGTGGATCGCAATGTAGATTGGAAACAACCGATTATCGCTGTGAATTGCATCACGAATTACAATTAATGGAATTTGCATTGAAATCCGCATCAAATTTGTTACTTGATGATACAACAATAAAACTAATATGTATATATGTACATATGTATGTGTGACATCATTTATTCCAGTAGGATCTAAGCAACCTCTGATTTATTTATGTTTGACCGTGAAAAGTGAGCTAATTTAACTAAATTCAGCTTGTTGAAGTTGGCAATCTAGTGAGAATGGCGTGTGCCGCGAAAGCTTGTAAAGATCGCCTGGAAACGAAACTGGAAAGAAGGTCTTTAGAGTGTTTTCCTCTGTGCACTTTAGTATTACGCTTGTCGAAACGCATTTCAAATATGTTCATGTTACTAGTCTGAAATTTACAGAACAAATCTCTAAAATCAAGCTGAAACCACTGACCATACATAGTTGCTCTTGTAATTCAATGAGGGATTCCTGAAGTGAGCTCAGATTAGTTTTGATTTATGCGAACGGTTTTGCCAACAAAGATAAACATTTTTAAGTCAATCATTTACATTTATTGAGTACTGTTCCACTATATAATTCAATATGTCAATAAAAATGTATCCGAATTTAACAAAGTTCTATTTAATTTTGAAGTATTTGTGTTGGAAGGAAAAATAAACACCATTTGGTACAGTCATTTTAAAGAGTATGGTAAAAAAAGTAAATATTTAAAGTTTGATCCAATTTTAGACCTTCGAACTTTCCCAATTAAATTAGTTTATATAGTAATCGTAGCTTATTCAATACAAAAGAAAATAAATAAATACAGCAATGTACATAATTGCTATAAAATATTATATGTATTTGGTAAATCATTACCGAAAAGATAGCTCACATTTATACAAACTAAAATTGAAATGCTGCTGCGAATTTCCTATTTTGTTTTACGAGTATTCCGTAAGTCAATAAACTTTACCATGCAATACTTAACTATAATTATATATGTATATATTTTCTTTAAATTTATAGAGGATGCCCTTATTGTCGGCATTTGCTTTACTTTGAGATTCTGTAGTAACATTGTCAGTAATGCCACTCTGTCGTATGTGTTACTGAGCTTCATGTGCCTTCCTCAAATAATTTGGATATGGTTATCAATATTGATTTACCAAACTCATACATTTATATACCATTTATGCATTTATTATATTATTAAATGCTTACATTTATTCTTATTTAACTAAAATTTATTTTAAAAAAATTTTACAAAATATATTTCGTTTAATTACATTGTTTATTTACATATATTTAATTTACATTTATAATTTTAAATTTACTATATACAATACAACATCTAAGATAATCAGTATTACTTATATAAAAATATATGCCACATATTCTATAGATATATATACATATATAACTTTTAAATTCGTTTTAAAATTTACATTAAAATAAACTATAAATTAACTGTAGCATAACATTTGCGCAAGGATTTGCAGCTATTTGCTGTAAAATTTGCGATCCATTTTGATTTATATGATTTTCGCTTGGTTAGTGACAGTTGGGAAGCCACAGAAAGACCCGAATCGGAAGTGTTCCATTGAAATTTGTGCAATTTCATGTGTGTGTCCTGCGTCTGGGTGTGTGGTGTTTGTGATGTGATGTGTGTGTTTATTTGCGCTGCTTTTCGGTTAGAGATCAACCCTTTTTTTTTGTTATACTTGGGTCGATCGGTCGGTTGCTTGTCAGCTGATTTTAAACGTATTAACCCATGACCGCTTTAGCCATTGTTTATTGCCTAATTTGCGGTTAAATTTTTAATATTGCCACAATGATTTGATTTTTTTTTTCACAATTCAGAATTCAGCACAATTCTTTCCCAGACAGATTGAGATTTATGTGTTGTGTTTGTGCCAATAAATCTTGACACAGAGTGTGCGAATTTTTTTGGCGCGCTGTTCAGCGATGAGGAAAAACAATGAAAAGCCAAAAGAAATTTCAAGGAAATAGAAGTAGGTTCAAGAATTCCTGAAGGAGAACAAAAGCATGAGGCGAGTATCAAACGATTATATGTAAAGCATTTCTCATAAAAACTACAAAAAAGAAATACAAGCTAATGGTGTGGTACGGCTTGGAACGGTTCTTAGTTTGGTTCGGTTGGGTTTATCATCGCTTACAGATCTGCTAATGACGTCTGCAGAAAATCAATTAAATACGATAGAACAAAATAAAAACCCCAACTAAATTGTTTACATATAATGACCTCGACCACCCGAAAATGGTAGCACTGACCTCGCTACTGTCAGGAGCAACCCTCTTGGCTGGTTCAAGGATCGCACAGAAGGAGGTGGAGTGCGAGGTCATACCGGGCCATAATGATAAACTGTCAAAAGTGCACGACTAGATGCATATCAGAGACCAATTGCAGCACAAACACTCGCCAACCACCGACCCACGCGTCTAGCACATTAACACGACCGTACGGCACTAGGCTGCACTACACGGCACTACTCAACTCTAGCCGCCACCAGTGCTGCCAGTCGATCACAAAAAAGGCTTACATGAAGGCACCGTCTCTCTAATTCATTTTAATAAAGGAGCAGATCTGTCCTGAAAAGAGCTCTTACGCCAACACTGCTCAGCACTACACCACAAGGACGGCTTGAAAAAGTAGTGAGGGCGTTGCTGCTGTTTTCATGTCGATTGGAAACTTTATGACATTTTTCCAAAATTTGTGCATATGTTTTTTTTTTAGCCTCCTTTTCCATAGGGTTAATTTTGGGTTACCGTTGGTTACCCCAGTGCCGAGGGTATGCCAAGTTTATTGACAGTATGGTCGCTGAGAGGTAATGTTAAAGCTGCGAATCTGTAAGAATAAATATAAGAAATATTAGAAACTGGAATTAAAGTTTACATAAAAAATTTAATTCAAATGATTAAAGTAGAGCTAAAAATAATAAATATTTCGTATGCATACATATATTTATATTGACATCGAGGAACACTGGTTATATTAGGGTCGTGTGTGTTCAAATGTACATTCATCTGTTGTTTTTTGTGGTTTTACGACTTTACGTTGACAGTTTTCAATTAGGTCTAGATATCGAGCAACGGTTTTCCGTGTGGCATGTTGCATTGTCATTTGTGGCCAGTGGCAGTGACAACAGGAAGTCAGCAACTTGCTATAATTCGAGTCAGAACTTTAATGATCTCGAGATTGGCATCAGTTCCACTAATGATCATAAGCCATAAAATCAAAGTAAAATCGGGGAGGCAGAAATATGCATAAACTCTAGTTTAAGCTGGAAATGTAGTGCCCAAACTAAAACTTAGGATTATGGCAACAAAATCTTTTTGTACAGCAATTTATAGACATACTTTAAAGTAGTGCAAAGTACCAAAATTCGTTACAAGAGCAAAAGGCGGGGAGGGTTGTAGACCTTATCTATTATTACGATACAATTGACAAAGCTAAATTTATGGCCGACTTCAGGTTTTTGAACAGTGTAGAATGCACAGAGAGAACTATTGTAGCGTGTGCACTGATTTACAGCCGACAACTCAATTTCGGGAAACTGACCAAGGCTGTTTACACTAAATTTATGTCACAAAATCAATTGTCCAACACGAAAACAACAGAAAACAAGACGAAAGTAGGGCAGAAGTGGTCGGGGAAGATAGCGAGTACTTTTGTAAACGGGTCACGACAAAAGTTCGCTGATCGAACGGAACGGAACGGATCCGGACATATGGAATCTTTAATGCTAATCCTTACGGTGTGTGCGTTGCATAATTTTCCAGTTCAGTGAACTCGGCGATGTCGCAATGTCGCGTTTATTTCCCTGACCCACTGAAAGAAGGTTCGTGTCCTTGTCCTCGTTCTCGTTCTCGACTTTATCCTTCACGACATGGAAATGTATAATGAAGAGGTCAGTTTCGCACGCTCGGTTGTTGTGTTTGTTTATGTTGTTGATTTCGATGTTTGATGGCAGCTAAAGGATTACGAGACCCGCAACATAGGCGCGAACTTTGTGGTCGTCCTGCCGCCGTCCTGCCTTGATTGTCCTTTCACCAGCTGCGAATCGTCGCGCATTCGTTACGTGTTTTCTCCTTTCCTCATGCTGCTGATTTGTTTTGTTATGTTTTTTTTTTACCCTGTTTATTGTCCTGTTCCGTTTGCTCTTTGGGCCACCACAACAATCATTTGTGCCCAGTCACATCCTGTCACATATCCTGTGTGTGCATCTCCTGCATGATAAATGAATTGACTTTGATGCTCGCCCATTCAGCCCACAACATTCCCAGGCTGCCCAACAAAAAATCTACAAAAAAAAAAATAGTTATATGAAACGGGAGCATTTCCAAAATCTGAACCATAGAAAATCACTTACATGCTACGGAACAACAACAATCGCATCAAAAAAAAAGGAAGCTGCGAGCAGATGTCATCACTGGATCATCAAGTTGAGCAGTTTTTTAAGCCATCAAGAATGTAATGCCATCCGAAATTAAATGGATCACTGCTGTTTGCTGCCACCAAAGGAAAGTAATCGATTTCTATTCACACGAATATGTAGTTTTGGTAAAATGTTTCAGATTACTTCATAGATTACAGTTAGCCTTGGAGGCTTCCAGCTCCAGTCACAAAAACAACAACGATCGCAGCTTCCAATGAGCTTCCAGTCCCATCATGTGGTCCGTTGCCCAATGGAAGGCAATTGTAAAGGGTAACGGAATGTAAAATGTGAAACAAAAAAATAGAAAAACAAAACTTAATGGAATTACGTGCATACACTTTATAAATGTATGTATGGATGAATGTGCGCTCATGTGAATGGATATAACTTACATGTAATAAAAATCAGCCTTCGTTATGGGACAGCAATGCGGACAAGCGGGACATGGGTCGAAGAGTCGTGAGGCGAAGAATGGGGTGGGGAGGGCAAAGGGCAGGAGGCTGCTGGCCCGCGGGCTTTGGTTTGACGGACAACCTCAGAAAGAGCATCTCTGAACATCTCGTCTGAACTGCGTTTTTCCAGGCGCAGCTCTTAATTAATTTCCATACTGTTTTCTTTTCGTCTTTTTTTGTGTATTGAAAAGGGTTTGCTTTCTTGATTAGCCTGGAAACCTGCCAAGGGGTCGTCTACGATATTGTTGTTGCTGTTGCCTGGCTTTAATCCCATTACAGCAATTGACCGCGCGTAATGCCACGCCTGTAACCGCCTGCAAAGATGTTCGACTGCTGCCGCCCATGACGATGATGATGATGACGTCAATGCTGCGCTGCAGACAGCTGTCCTTTGGGTGTTATTTGCGCTAAGATTTTTCTCCACATTTCCATTGTTATGCAGCCGCCTTCTGTCTTCTTCAGTCTATGAATCTTTTATTTTTTGCTTCTACTTCTACTTCTTCCTCTTCGTTTTCGTTTTTTTTTTTTTGTTTTCGTTTTGTGGCATGCGTCGTCTTCGTTTTGCGTCTTTTGTCGCCTGCAGCTGCCGTTCGCTGTTGCTGCATTGTTACGCATCGAGTTATTGTTCAATTTCTGTAAAATGTGCCAATTATGCCAATTATTACCGTTAGGAATCGAAAACAAACGACAAACGAACAAACGTCGAAAGAGCGAACCCAACAAGGAGTATGCGAGCGAGCGAAAGAGAGCAACAGCAGAGCGTAAAGAGCGTAATTCAGCTGCAGCAGCATTTAATACCAGTGCGCAGTGCGCACATTCTAACACCCACACACGCAGACGCTCAGGCACACGCACATGGGCACATGCGCACATACAAACTTAAACACATACACACACATGTTTACAGCTTCAGAGATGGCAGCAGGCAGTGTTGCAAAAAGCACAACAAACACAATGCCGATAAAGCAGGCGTGTGGGGCTGTCAACTTGCTCAAAAGCTATCACTCAAGCAGTTCCTTTCACTTCTCAGAACTGACAGCAAAACCGAATTGCCGCATCAGCAAGCAAATTTGTGTAAGTTCTAAACTATCTAATTAAAACGAAAGAAGAAAATTAAATAAAAAGAAAGGAAAGGAAAGGGTTTTCCAATATCATTTACAATTGAACGTGTGCGCGCAGTCCCGTGTGGGAATTATTAAACGGCTCAATGTAGCTCCCTTGTCACCCAACCTTCCAATTTTTATTTTATTTTATTTTTTTTTTTTTTTTTTGGCTTCATCGTCGGCCCTTCTAATAACGCCATCGAAGTTCTCAATCAATATTTGAGCTAGAATTTTCACTTAAACCCACAAAACAGCAGCACAATTCGAATTTCGGATGGGAATCAACGGTAACTACCCCGAAAGCGGAAAATTTGTTTAAACAACTGTGCAAATAGCGGGTACTCCAGTGTGTGGATGGAGTAATCATTTTCCTCGCTTCATTACTATTTTTTTTTGGTAAGTTTTTCACTAAAAAAAAAATGAAAAGAGTAAAAAACACACACACACTAAGCTGGCAATCAAAATACAAACAATGTGAATTGCAATAGGGGAAGTTGAATGGTGAATGTTTTGTATTGTCCCAAAATAGAAGCACCTGAATTGTTCAATTCCCCCTGCACTCCACCCTTAACTCCTCCACCCCCCGTGCCACCTGGTGGCAACAAGCTGACTTTGTTTAATTGTGCATTTTGCAACATTTAGTGTTCACCTCCATTTACTTTTTTTTTTTTGAAATCCCTATTTTAATCCCTTTGTTGTGCTATTAACTGTTCACAGTTCCAATCGCTAACCGGTCGCTTTTATGCTCTACTCCTGCTCCAAATAGCGTTTTCCATCTCGCTGCACTGGCATAAAAAAAAAATATTTTAAAAAAATGTATGGCCTTCCGGTTTCCTAAAGATTTGGCAACCATTTGGCTTTGAGCTTACTTTTCCGCTCTAAACTAAATGTACACTTCAAAATCGAATAAGAAATGCTGCTACTGTTGAGCGAGCCGATTGTAAAGACCCTGTACTTAGTAAAGTGCCAGTTTTTCTTTTACAAATAAGCAATTTTCGAGGGATTTATCCTAAGGGAGCTATAGTCTAAGGGAGTCTAAAGTAGTCGTAGTCGGATACAATTAAATGCGGTTTGTTACCATACATGTTAAGTGCTCATTTGGTCAGTAGCAGCCTTTAGTAGTTTCCAAATGGCGAGTGCGTTCGTGCACATGCCAACAACTGAACTTGAACTGCGTATACTACAGACGGACTTTTATTCCAAATTTGGTATCTCAGGGTCTCCAGCGGTCAAAAACGCCTTGGCCAGGCTTGTAAACTCATCCTTCTCCACATGTCGCTCAGAGCCCTCTACTCTTTTTGAGTACGGCATCTATTACTCCTTGACAATTGAAATGAGAATTTGTAGCACCAAGTACGTCATGAAATGTCATTCATTCATTTCCTTTATGAATTAGCTGCCAAACGAAGCATTTTGTTGTGCAATCAAAAAGTTTTCATAAAATAAGTAAAATTAAAAGCTTTAAGTCAGTGAACAGCGTGCAAGCCAAACGGCAACAGCTGCAAGTTTGAAATATTTGTAGCAAAATGTAAAATCCACAATTCAGTTTCAGATGAAATTCCATAAAACATTTTTGTCTTTTTCTATTTTGTTTACACTTCGAGGCAATACAAAATTTAATTGAGGTCCCAATAGGCGTGTGTTTTTCAGTTGTCAAGAGTTGTAAATCTCCTGAAATTTCATCCATAACTAATGTAAAATACAAATAAATGTTAAAATAGTCGTTGCCTGTTTAGTGTAAGTAAAATTGAAAATCAGAACAAAACTAACAAAATACTTTGAAATGCAAATTTTTGTGTAATTAAGTAAATTTTATTAAATTTTTTTTTTTTGCCTGCCTTTTGCGTTGTTTACGTGCAGATATCGAACGTCAGCTTCTGTAAGATGTCATCGGGATCATCCGCATCTGGCTCCGGCTCTGACTCTGATACGGATACCAACGACGGTTCGGACTCGGGCTCTGGTTCGGCCTCTGGTTCTGACTCTGGTTCTGACTCCGGCTCTGGCTCCAGCTCTGAGTCTGAGTCTGAGGACTCGGAGTCTCCAGAGAATGCAACACCAGCGGAGACCAGAAACGGCACAGTCCATGGTAATATTGACTATTGCAAGTTTTGTAGCCTGTTTGTCAGCGAGGACGACAGCGAAAGTGATGATGATGATGATGATGATAATGATAATGACGATGATGAGGAGGATAATCAAGCCGATGCTGAAAATGATGATGATGATGACGACGATGAGGAGGATGAAATCAATATTTCGAGCATAGCCATGTCCACTTGGTACATGAAGCCAAAGGCATATCGCAGTAAATCGGCTGTAACGAGCAGAGTTGCACGTCATTTTGGTCTGCTTCCTGGGGAGGAGGAGGTGGATGATGACGACTACAACTACGATAAGGAGGAGGACGAGAATGAAGCTGAATTGGCTGTTTGGGTTGCGGAAAAAGATGATGATAGGGAGCTGGTCTATGTTGCTGATGATGATGAGGATGAGGATGAGCAGGAAACTATCGATATCAGTGATAGTACCAACGACAACGATTATGATAGCAGCGGCGATGCTGTCACTCAGGACTATGGCAGCAATTACGATGACTCCGAATACGATGACGCAAACGTCGAGTTTCCCGAGTCGGAGAACGAAGATGGCAACGAAAGCGCTGGGGATATGGCGCAGGACGCCGATGGCGATGACTATGACGATGACAATGCCGTTGAGGAGGTTCATGTGCGTCCGCGTTCGGGTCCACCTCTATCCGATAACGATAACGATGACCCTGATGAAGATAACGAGATTACGTATGCCTGCGAAAGCACGACGGAATACTGTACGGGTGGCTACCATCCCGTCGCCGTGGGTGATCGCTACAAGAAGCGCTACTATGTGATCAGGAAAATGGGCTGGGGACACTACTCGACCGTTTGGCTGTGCTTCGATGTTCTGCTGTGTCGCTACTGTGCCATCAAGTTTGTCAAATCCGCCGGAATCTATACGTATACGGCACAGCTTGAGATCAAGCTACTCAAGCGTCTCAATAAATGCTCTAAGCATCCGTTGCGTAATCGGGTCGTTCATATGACGGATAATTTCATCATTAGAGGTGAGAATGGAAAGCATCACTGTCTGGTCTTCGATGCGCACGGCGATAACATGTTAATGCTGATCCAACGCTCCGGTTATCGTGGTCTGCCGCTCTACAATGTCAAGCAGATTGCACGTCAGGTGCTGCAGGGATTACTGCTGCTCCATTTGAACGCGAACATGATACACGCGGACTTGAAGCCGGAGAACGTGCTGCTTGTGATGGATGACGTGCAGAATCGGAAATGGGATACGAGATCGACGAGAGAATATTTGAAAGAACATTTGCCCGAAATGATCAATGCCGCACTGTCGGACGACGGGCTAAATGATAGGGAGAAGCGTAGGATGCAACACAAGAGGAGAGTTGCACTGGAATTCTTTCATTCTCATAGCCGTTGGCTACGCGATCGTGGCATCAGTGATCTACGTATTCTGGCCAGACACGGCTTGCTCAGCCAACGTCGTGCCATTAAAGCCGTCCTCGGTCTATTGCCCATAATGCCCTACGATGGGCCCCAGCTCTTCCGGGATGCCGAGATAGAACTGCTCAAGCAACGAGCGAGCGGTGAGCATGTGGGCGATGCGGTAGGCAGGGAGTCATGCCGTGCCAGCAATCATGATGCCGCTGGGGAGTGCCAGCCATTGCGGTTGGGACGCAAGCGTCGGGCACATGGAGATCACCGTAAGAGCAAGTCATCCAGAGCATGGCGTAAACTTCACACCGATCTGGAGAAATTTTTTGAATATGTGGCCTACCGTGTGACTAAGCATGAACAAAATGCCAGGTACAAGCATAAGGGTCCATATCATTCAATCCACAAGCGTTGCAAGGTGGACCAGTTGAAAAGAATCTATCGACGCTACTACAAATACCACGCACGGCCGTCTAAACAGCGGCAGCCTGTGGTGACGGATGAGGAACCCAATCGGAATATTTTTGAGTACAAGGATCCGGCCGTGACGCCATGTCGGGTCAATATAGTCATTGCCGATGTTGGCAATGCCTGTCCCATCGATTGCCATACCATGGACGATATACAGACTCGGGAGTACCGGGCAGTGGAAGTAATATTGGGCGCTGGCTATGATATTTCGGCGGATGTGTGGAGCGCCGCCTGTCTCTTCTGGGAGCTGGCCACCGGCGAGTACCTTTTCGAGCCGAGCAAGTGTCGCGGAAATGCCTCGCCAGATGAGGTGCATATTGCTAGCATCATAGAGACTTGTGGTCAGATCGACAACAGTCTTATCGATCGTGGTCGCTACTCGTTCGATATCTTTGATAAGAAACACAAGCTGCTTAATATACGCAGTTTGAAGAGGCGGTCGCTGTCCAAAGTGCTCATCGAACGGTTCAATTGGCCGCGTAAGGAGGCCATGGAGTTTGTGGCATTCCTCAAACCGATGCTGCATACAAACCCCACCCATCGTGCGTCGGCGTTTACATCCGTCTTACATCCATGGCTCAATGTCAATCACGCTACACAAACTTAGCTGAACACTTGACTAACAAGAACAAAAACACACAGAACTCTCTCCGTTTACACATGACATAAATACACTAAATTTGAGTGTCACGCGATTTTAAAAGACAGAACAACATATATTCATATATATCCTGAATTTTAGAATTTCAGGAACACTACTTCTGTAAACACATTAATCAATAACCGTATATCATCGGTAGGACACAAACAAAAACATTCGACTTCTATTTCGTTTGGGAATATTAACAATTACTATATTACTATACAAATACATTTAACCCAATCTAACATATTCAACCATTAATTATATATGCATATATCTCTACATATTTATGTAACACTTAAATATTCAATTTACATATTTCAAGTCGAACATAAATATGTAAACTTGTTCTGTTTATTCAAATTAAAAATAAAATCGCGCCTCACTTACACACAATTGTTTGACTTATCGATAGTTTCTTATTTTCTGATGGGCAGCACTGGCAGCGGCGGGGTGACCGCATGGAAATGCCGCTAACAGCATGAATACATTTACATTTTCTTTACGATATGGTCACACGGCGACGCTATGATCGCAGCAGATCGAATGAATGGAAATAATGAATAAAAACAATGAATTCTCTGAAATAAATTAAACCAAGTATTAAAATAAATAATAAGTCGTACAAAGTTTGGCATTATAAGTATTTGGACTTATTGACTTGCTTGCCGATTATTAAATTTCAGGTTTAATGATTCGATATTCAGCTATGCAGCATTCGGTCACACTGCGCGTACATTTGCGAGCTTTGTAACGTTTAATAAACAATTCTGGCGCGAGTTCGTAAGTGTAAATGAAATAATTACTACAAGCACATGTTGTGGTCAGTAGAAACTTTGCGTTAACTGCACTTTTGCACGTGCATATGTGTGGGTTACATAAAACGAGCATAATACAGTAATAACGCATGATAAACAACAACAAAGCTCACTGCAATACGGAAATACTTGTCGCTCTCTCTCTCTCTCTCTCGCACTCTGTAGTATGCTATGTTCTCTGTGTAACACACATTAGGCAGTCATTGTCATTCAAGGTTGCCGCCAGATTTGACTTTAATTGTTGAATGCGTTTGGCTGTAAGTGTGTGTGTATTTGTGTGTGCAAAGGGCAAACGCCGTCTGTGAATTTTGCGGTCACTGCGGGAGGGAAAAGGGGTGCGCTTATCAATTGCAGTTGTTGGAAGTTTCAATTGTGATAATAATAATAATAGTGCGCTCATAGAAAACAGATTAAATTAGTTTAGTCCCTTTCAAGTGAACGTAACGACTACGTAAAAGGACTAAAATACTATATTTTAGTATTTTGGAAGACCATATTTTTAATTACAAAAAATAAAACCGCTAAGTTAATAACCGCAAATTGAGTTATTGCTGTATTAATAAACATAGTTTTATATTCTTATTTACAAACAGCATGCGCTGTCAATATTTCAAATTCTATTTGAGAAATTGCACATAGGAAAAGTGGAAAAAGGCAACAAAAAACAGCAAGAACCGTCACACTGTTAGTTATTTAATGTCGCCGGTCGTATTATTGAATCGCAGCAATTGTTTAATGTTAAACGTCTTCAATGCATGGAGAAAGGTAAACATTGCGGCAGCAACAACAACAATACACAACTATCACACAAACAGCAGCAACAACAACAACAGCAACCAGAGATTTACCGCTAATCAGCAACAAATTCCAATCAGAAACAATTATCGCACTTATCAATCGTGAGTCTGCAATTTGATCATATCATATACATTATTTAGCTGATAAACTGCTAATTTTATGTCTTTTGTTATAGCTTCAAATCCATGGACTCTCCACCAGATGTATTCCGTGGTCAGACGGATCGTTTCAGCGGCGTTACTGTCGATGGCAAACAGGAGACTGCAATCACTAACGAGCAGTTCAAGGAAAAGCTAAAAAGTAAAGTACTATTTAGACCCTGTACTAGTTTAGTTTATGTTCCCCCAAAGTTTTTTAAGTCCTCAAAGTGTTTGAAGATAGAAAATGTTTTTAAACTATTTAAGAATTTTATTTAATTCTAATTTAATACAGTGTGTGATAAATAATGTACATAGAAATTTACATGACAAACACAATGATAGAATTTTTCTCATTAATTTGCAAGTACAGTGTCTCCTGCTGTCGAGTGAACTCTAAAAACAAATTATATTTTTCTGCTTCCAGAATCTTTGGACTTTTGGATTGCAGCGAAAAGGCGGACGATATGGTTTCGTGTCTATAAGGATCAAGCGGATTGGGTGCCAATTTTGGCCGCATCCGGTTTCGATTTTCATCATGCGAGAACCGGTGTTGTGATCATGTACCGTTGGCTACCCACAGACGAGACACCCAATTTGCCCCATTATGCCCACACATTGATGGGCGTCGGCGGTTTGGTGATCAACGAAAAGAACGAGGTGCTGGTCGTCTCTGATCGGAATGCATTGGTTAATAACATTTGGAAACTACCCGGTGGCTATGTGGAGCCCAATGAGAATCTCATCGATGCTGCTGTCCGTGAGGTGGAAGAGGAGACGGGCATACGCACCACATTTGTATCGATGATTTGCTTGAGGCATTCCCATAGCGGTAACTTTGGTTGCTCCGATATGTATATTGTCATGGGACTAAAACCACAAAATTTGGAACTGATTCGTTGCAATCGGGAAATCGAGCGTATACGATGGATGCCACTCGATGAATACTTTGAACATCCGCAGGTGCTTGAAGCGAATCGTTTGGTTGTACGCACCTATTTGGACAATCGGAAGCGCGGAGTGGATTTTAAATGTGCCAATATGCTGCATCAGGTGCTCAAAAAGGAATATCAATTGTATTACGTTGACCAACAGAACGTCAATCAATAAATTGTCCAATAAATAGTTCAATTCAAAATCCAAAAATATAACTATGCCTTATTTTAGTATGTACATAATATACATTTTCTAACTACATTTTATTTAGTAAATGTTTAGTTTTTGTTCCTAAAACTATTTCAAGCTCTTTTGTTCATTTCTACATTTTAAACTGTAAACTAGACAATGCTTTTTTTTAAGTTCGTTTTTTATACGACTAAGCTTCTTTTATAGTATTATTTTTTTTATGAATGCTATGTCAAAACCTGTAAATTTTATTAAAATAAGCTCAACTTAGTACAATTTTATGTTCGCAATAAAAAAAACACGTTTGTTTCCTAATTTCATGTTTTTAAAATAAAAAAAAATCAACATAAATAATAATTTAACCTGCAATTTTTATATTATGAAAAAAAAAAAAATTATATAAAAAATATTAAACTACAAAACTGTAAAAATAAAATTTGTAAGCTTTTAGCAACGGAAAAACTTGCATTTCATTACACATATATCTCTATATTATACATTATAAATAGCAACAAGTACACTTAAGTTGCCTAAAATTATTTCCATCTGAAACACAGTAAAATATTACATAATTAATTTTTTTTTTCTTTTATTTTAATATGAAAATAAAGTAACCGCAATTTTTTTTAAAGCAATAACAAACTTTATTATATTTTATGCACAATAATATGTTTTGTTTTCAGATTAAACTTTATTTATTCCAATTCTTCATTAAAATAATATTGAAATTAAAAATATGGAACTTTTTTTATAAATCTTTTCCAATTTGGTTTCAAATGTTTTCTAATTAAACTTTAAATAATTGAACAATTTGCGTTACTTGGATTATCTTTATCTTTCAGATAGTTTTTTAGTTTTGACTATATTTGACACTTACCTTGAATTGGCTTTTTTCCGGTGAGGGCAACAACATTGGAGCCAATTCTTTAGATCAATCACAATAATTTAATAATTTACTGCTCGTTAAATTACAATGAAATAGGCAAACTAGAAAATAACAACTACAAATTTGTATGGTTTGCATATAATAATAAGTTGCATCTGCTAAAGTCCCGTTAGTTCCGATAATGGCCAAATGCGACAGACAACACGACTGCGAATTAGGCCCAATGGTATAGGGCCATAATAACGTGAATCTGAGCTATTACCCTTATTATCGCCCTCAATCCAAACGCAACCATGTGGCACATAATCCGTCACCATTGTCATTTCGTTGGTCAACTTTGATGCGGATTCAGCCTCAAGCGGATGGGGCTTAAGTGTTGTGATCTTCTCCCCGGACACGGCCACAATTCGTTTGCATATATATTGGCTAGCATTGACGGGTGAGACGGCAATAATGATATCACCGGATTGATATTTACGCCAATATTTTGATAAACGTTCCGTTAGCAGCACATTATCCGAGAAGAGTGTTGGCTCCATCGAGGGGCCCTTGCACTGTGTAACATAACGCATGCTGTTAGTATGCTTAATTGGAAGGTAATTTCCATATTTACCAAAACAAAATCGCCCACATACTCAAAGGTGCAGTGCGTTATACAAGCGTAGGCGATTGTATAGCGTGCCAAGGTGCGCAAACGCGATAACACTGTGTAGCCCATTCCCATCTTCATGATGACTTGCTGCTGGGCTGAGCTGCTAAGCTTAGCCGAGCTGATAGCGTATCACTCGCTTAAAATCACTCCGATAGGTTCTGTTTTTGTCCATTCATGTATCCATTGTTATAGAAGAAAAAACAAAATAATCCATTTAATAACAAATAAATGTGGCACAATATTGTGGTGGTCGGCATTACCAGGGCTACACAGCAATTTTGCGTCAGCTGTTTGCTTCTGGTGCTTCTGTCAACCAGGGCTGCTAGTGCTCTTGCTCTCATCGATTGGCGCGCAATTTAAATGTATTTGCTATTATTTGGGATGTATTAAAAAATAAACTATTTTACTTGTAATTTAGCAAATGAAAATTTAGGTTTATTTCTTATTTTACAATAATGACAGATTCTGTAAATCTTTTTTTTTCGTAATTTTGACTAGTTACCCAGGGCTGCGAATACTGTCTATTAATTGGAGCGTCAATCGAATAGTCGTCAGTATTGGTAAGTTAACGGTTAGCTTGCAGTTTTTGTACTTCCTTGTAATCAAGCTGATCGCTTGGTCATCTGTTAGCCAGGGCCACACACACACCGTTTCTGTTCAGCTTTTGGGCGCGTAGTTCAAATATGACTATTAAATAGTTAAACAACATAAATCTTCATTTTGCACACAAAACTATATAGTTTATTTCTTATATTCGCCAATGACAAACAAATTCTACTTTTTCTTTTTAAATTTTTTTTTTAACAATGACTTTGATTAAATAACGCCAATGTTTTTCTTCATTTTGATCGTTTAATTAACAGGTCACGCCTTTTTTGTAAGTAATAGGTACCAATTGATACTACGACTTATGTTAAATACACATACATTGATTTTTTTTTGGTTATTAGTAAAGAAATTCATTTAAAATGGATGACATCAATTTTGGGTCCATCTAATAAGTTTTGCACAAATTTGTATCCATATATTTGTAAATATATATAATATATATATTCATGCATCTGTCTGTCTGTCTGTGTATGTTTGTTTGTATAAGCGTCACAGAAATTTAAAAATTAAGTTTAACTTAGGCAAATAAATATATATATTTTATATAATAATTATAATGCTTGAAATCACTTGTGATAAATATTGACGCAAGTGTCGCCCGCCCGAACTTGAATTAAAAGTTATAAATAGTAACTAAAAATACAAAAATAAAAGTCAACAAATTAGTAATATATAGTGCACACTAATAACTAAAAATTGACTATCATAAGTTAGTTCTTTTCTTTCATTTCTTTCACATAGTTTTTCTTTCCTTTCTTTGCTTGTTTATAGTTTAGTTGTTCTTTTTGTTATAAGTTATTTGGAATCAAAAGTGTTGCTTCGTACTTTTAGTTTAGTTATTGATTAATTGTTTTGGTTTTTCTTTGTGATTTATTAATTTTTACTCCAGTTTTTTGCCAGCAACAACTGGTTCGGCTTTCTGACGCTTCTCCTGGCGTTCACGCACATCAACAGCCGCCAAATCTACGCCAGCCACATAAGCGTGCATAACAGAGATCAGGGCCTTCAGCACCGCAAAGGGCCCGGTGAGAACGGCCAGTATTTTGAACAATGAGACGCCAAATACTGAAAAAAATATTTAAACAATAAAAAGTTAAGTACACATAAAATGCAAAGTAGACAATCAAAGCTAAGTAGTGTAAAGTGCCCGACTATACAACACCCTGTACAATGTAACTGAAAGTGTATAATATCATATACGAAGATAACTTAAAGATATTATTGAGGATTGGCTTTTCTTAATCTATATGCAGATGTCTCTGAGTTCAAACCTGCATATAATTTATAACTATCTAACTATAGCATACACCGAACACATAACATATACCCATTAATCGAAAAGTAACGGGTATGCGTTAAAATTAGAATTTAAAATTTAGATTAGATTAGATGGGCATTACGTACTCAAGGGTCCATAGGTGAAATGCAAAAGATATAGACAGACGTAGAAGAGCTCGTTCACGCAGCACATAAAGGTGAGAACGTCCTTCTGATAATAGATGCGCATCACAAAGTTATCATTGACCTTGTGCGAGACACGGCCGACCACAACGCTCCTGCAAATCCAAACAAGTCAAATCAAGTCAGATATATGCATTATCTATAAATTAAAAGTATTTGTCTTACGTCTGCATGTAGAGCCAATGACAGGCCACGTCAATAGCGATCGACAGTTGGAACCAGAACATATAACTTGGATAGAAATAGGCCAAGGTAACCAGTAGCCCCGTAGTGCCACAACGATCCGTTAGCTGATCCAACATAGCGCCAAAGCGTGTGCCTGCAAAGCATTTGGAGTTTTAGTTAATATAATGTTTAAATAGTAAAATTTTTAAGAGCTCAACGTCTGTTACAACAATAAGTTAATGGATATAAATATTTTACATTGTTAATGTTGTACAAATTTGTTTATAATTTGTCAACTTGGCTCAGAACTAAGATGTAGACTTAGGATTAACTATAAGCTACATCGTTTAGAATATAATAATTTAAGTAAGATAAATATATGAGTAATGAAAAGATACTTTAATGCATAATTTAAAATGATCTAAAGCATCGCCTTCTGACGTAGTGCCATTTGTTATGAATAAAGGTGTCGAATAAATAATTCACGGCATTTAATTGTTTAAATTCCATTGCGGGACACGTAAGACTGGCAAAGTACACAAACATACAGATACATATATATATGTACATAGATATATGAATAGATAAAAAGCATTGTGTGATTTTAAGATAACCATTTGCCGGCACATGAGTCATAACACTCACACGGAAATTGTTGAATGACGTTGGCCAATAATTGTCTGTTTTTGCTGTTGGCTTGATACCATTTGTTACTTACTCTGATTGAAGGCGCGTGCAGCGTGTCCATCGACGGCATCCAATAGTGCACTAATTATATAACACCAACCGGCAATCACGTAGTTTGTGGACATAAACCAAAACGCAATGAGGGCCAAAACGATGCGCGCATAACCTGCAAATGTCAAACAACAAATGTACACTCAATCGGTCAATCATGGAATGCATTGTCAAACATCAATCAATAACTCTGTGCACGCTGTACACAGATGACGTAGTGTTAGTAGGTGACATTGCCGACAGTGTGTGTGTCGCGGGGGTGGTGGTGTGGGGTGTTTCTCTTGCATTTGACAGGTTGCAACGCTAGCGCCATCTACAAGTACCGCTAATTGAATTAAGTCGTTGCCAAAACAACAACAGCATACCCATGTAGTATACACACACATTTGTTGTTTGTGTTATACACAAACTAGATAAGAGATGCACAGTGTGACGCACGGAGTACTCACACCCAATTCTTATTGACCAAAATCGTTTTTGACTAGAGTGCCATACAGGTTATTATCAACGTGGCTTTGTTTAATTGGCATAATTTGTTTACTATTATATTACAATTGCACACACACAAGTATTTGTTGTCATTATGGACTGTTCTTTTTTTGTATTTTTTTGTTTGGAATTTGTTTGCATCGATTATGGACCACTATGCGCGCGGTCACATTTGTTTACCAAACGAAACTTACCAATTAAATTTGGCACAAATATGAAAACGTTATCATGCTCGACGTTGGCCATTTTGGATACCGCTTGATTAACGAATACAATAAAAAACAAATTGTTTTATGTATGTATTTATTCTCTCTACTTAAATGCGTTGCGGCGCGTGAACGTGGCGTGCGCTGCAATATTTTTCTACTTTATGTTCTACCGTTGTGCAAAAAAATGGCGCTGTATTTATAGGTGTAAACAGCTGTGGGGTTCAGTGTTGGCTAACGCAAACAAACAAGGTATGTTCATTATAGAGGTAGCTACATGAAATATATGAAAAACTGTTTTACTACATTTAATACATTTTTAACACAAATTTCAAGCCTCAAACAGTCAAGCTTAAAAAAAGATAAAAAACAAATTAACTGAATTTTGTACATTCATTAAAATTTGTACATTCAATAAAATCAATAAAATAGGTATTATTTGAAGCATGCCATTTGATGACATCAGAAACGTTTTGGAAATAATCTTTTCATGGTGTAACCATTACAGTTTCTGTCGTTTTTCAATACTCCTATAGTCGCTGCTGTTTTTTGTTTTGATAATTTTAATAATAGTTGCTAACAATTATGCAGAGCACTTAATAAGTATGGACAAGCTACGCAGCAGCAGCACAGGCAGCGGATCTCTGGGAGATCAGCAACAGGAACAAGTGCAGCAGTACCCCAGAAACTCCATAGAGCAATACCTGCGCGCTTCGACAAAGATCAAGAAAATCGAAAGAGTTGTCTTCAAGTAAGTGAAATTTAGACAGTTCCAAACAACAGGGTAATCGGGGCTGTTGTCATGTATTTTATGGGCATAAAAATATTCCTGCATATTATTAACCTCTCACTTTTTCCGATAGACGGTTTGCACCCAATGTGGCCGATGTGCAAGCGGATTTTCAGCGACTGGCTTACAGTTTTGAGGAATCTGGGATAATGCAATATGCGGCAATGTGCCACATTGGTTATGCCAAATGTGAATCCTTTGGTGGATCACCACAACGTGAAGCGGAAGCATATTTGCGTGCCGCTCGCGACTTTCTACTGGCCCACAAGGAGTTTCGTTTGCTACATCTGCGCACCGGACACGATGGCTTCCGGGAGGGAGCACTTCACTGCTATAACAATGCCGCGGAGCGTGTCACGGATAACGGTGTCTTCAAGGCGGCTGTCTTGCGGGAGCTAAAGCAGCTGCAACGTCAATTAGAGCGCACCAGCAGCTTTGCTTCTCCCACCCATCAGATCCATGATCTGGAGATGAACGCTGAAATGAGTATACAGCGTGAGGATTATCGAACGGCACTGCTGCAATTGGATGACATTGTGGATAATATATACGAGAGACGAGCGCCCTTGATGTACGGCGAACTATTGCGACGTGCGGAAGTGTTGCGTTTGTTGCTTCTGGTCCATCTTAATTTGCCACCTGGACGTCAGTCGCCGGCGCACATAAAACTCATTGAATACTACTATACGATGGCTCAGTTTGAGCCGAGTATTACGTGTCGTGGGTATAACAATGAGCCCGTGGAGCGGCCCGGCGCCTTTGTGCCTCTGCAACAGCAATTCGCTTTGGCCGAGATTGTTTGTGCCTGGATCGAGCATAAAATGTGCGATTTAAAGCATCTCCTCATCGATTTTGGCAATGAGAATAGTTCGCTTAGTCAAACGGAGCAACAATTGCTTAAACTCATATATAACGAACTATCCAAAGTCTATTAGACGAGTATTCACCCTCTTTCTCTTTAATAAACAGCTGTATATTATAGTAAATATATACCAGTATATATTCCAAACTAAGTTAGTATAAGTATAACCGAGTCTACCAATTAACTAAAACCTTTTCAACGTGCCTAAGCATTTAACCTTATAGTCGGCCAAGTAATTATTGTGACAAGATTTATCGAAATTTTCCATCTCCTTTTGTCATTTCTTAAATTAAATCTATTTGGCAAACAATAAACTTACTTGAACCACTGTTCGTGAAGGAACACAAATCTTTCAGTTCATACCAAACAAAAACTCCGTTTCATTTCCAAAGTTCGTTAAAAAACACATTTCAATTGATTTATCTATTTTTATTTCAGCTCCAATTATTAATTTCATTTTTGCAGCACACTTTATGCATTTTACTTTTAAACAAATTCTTTTCGAACACATGCATACATTTATAAATATGATCCTAAGATATTGTTTTTTTTTAATATAACCGCATGAGCGTAAAAAAAACATTGCTGCGCTTTATACTTGCATACATACGTACATATGTATTTCCAATTATTTATAACCTATAAAATCAGTTATTTCTTAATATTTTCATATACATACATACATGCATGCGTATATGTACATACAGCCATACATGCACATATTTAGAATTTGTAAGCATTTGCTGTCTCAGTCTAACCCATGCACTCATGGGCTTGACTTAAGTCAACACAATTGTGTAACGACAAATGGCCGCTGCTTCGGGAAAGAAGTGTGGAAGGCAAGTAACAGTAAAATTAACTGCATTTGCCATTTCAATATATATTTATATGTATTTGTATATTTGCTATATGTTTTGTTTTTGTATCTGTATTTGCGTAAATAAATTTGAAACCTAGCAAAGGAATTTATCAACAAAATCAATTGAAATTATTTATGTTAATAAATAATTAAAAGGCAAAGCCGCGTTTTCGTCGAGGTCAAAATCCATGGACTAGAACTTCAATGTGTGTATGTATGTCTGTTGGAAAAGAGGTAAAAGTGTGTGTGCGTGTGTATGTGATGAAAATTTGGCTTACGCTCAAGATCACAAGCAGTTTTTAGTTGTTCTTGTAATTGTATTGTTTCATAATTTGTTTTCGTCTCACATATTTATTAAATTTAAATCGACACAAAATGAAAAAAATTCACCTAAAAATTTGTTGTATTGTTTCAGTTTTGTGTGTGTTTGTTTTTGTATGTGTGTGTTTGTGTAAGTGTGTACTGTTTGCTGCTGTGTTTGTGTAAGTGTGTACTGTTTGCTGCTGTGTTTGTGTAAGTGTGTAATGTTTGCTGCTGTGTTTGTGTAAGTGTGTACTGTTTGCTGCTATGTATGTGTATTGTGTTTACTGCGCTATGTGTGTGAGTGTTGGTGTCAATGTTTGTATGTGTTTGCAGTTGTTATTGTTAATGTTTTGGTTGTGTATTTAATATATGTAGTTACAGTTTACATGACTTGACTATAGCGTAGTGTAAACTTCAAACTATTTTCGCATAATGTACACAATTGTTATTCGCTCACTGGAGCAAGTGAGAGTTCAATGTTTCAGATAACATATGCCTGTATGTGTTTGTTTGTGTGCTCGTCTGTTCTGTGTGTGCGTGTGTCCGTCTGTATTGTTTGTTTGCGTGTGTGTATGTGAATATCAATTTATTTCGCCGCCTTCGCCTTTCTCTCGTTCTCCGAGGCAATCTTGTTCTTCAAGTGATCCTTGTAGTCCAAAATGCCACCCTTCCATTTGGTCACCGTCTCCTTTTCGCACACCCAAATCTCCTCAGCAACCTAGAGATGGAAAGTAGAAAAGACATGAATTTAATCGATTTATGGCAAAGTTATTTTCTAATGATATACCTGATTGATGAGACGGAAATCGTGACTAACTAGCACCATGCCACCATCAAAATCATTGATAGCATCCGCAAGTGCATCAATGGTCTCCATATCCAAGTGATTGGTAGGTTCATCAAGCAGCAACAGATGTGGCACCTGCCAGGCTAACCAGGCGAACACAACACGACAACGCTGTCCATCCGACAGCTGACGTATGGGACAGACCTGCTGACGACCCGTCAAACCATAACGTCCAATAATCTTACGCATCTCTTCCTTCTCCTTGACGTCGGGGAAGGCGCGCATCATATACTCAAGCGGACTGGCATCCAAGTCGAGCAGCTCATGCAAATGCTGATGATAGCGTGCAATCCGCAGATGTGAGTTCTTGCGGATCATGCCAGATGTGGGCACCAAATCACCATAAAGCAGCTTCAGCAGGGTCGATTTGCCAGCACCATTGGGCCCCACCAGCGCCAGACGTGTGTCCAGATCAATACCAAACTCTAGGTTCTTGTAGATCCAAGGCGTCTCGTCGTTGTAACGGAAGTTGACGTTCTAAAAAATACAACAAAAATTTTTTTTAAATCGCGAGTCACTCTAAAAATATCGTGTCGGAATTCTATACAGGAAGGGCAACTAAATGTTATGTTTTCTAAAATGTTCTCAATGTTCCCAAAACTGGTGTGATGAATATTTGGCTACATAACTCACCTGCACCATAATCACAGGCGGCGGCACTTTACCACAGGATGGGAAGTAGAAATTCAAGATTTTGTCGTCGGTGACTTTTTCGGTGAGACCCTGAGCAACCATTTTGGCCAATGTCTTCTCCTTGGATTGGGCCTGACGTGCCAATTTGGCGGAACCGTGACCGAAGCGTGCAATATAGTTCTTCATATGCGATATTTGATCTTGCTCCCAATTGTATTGTTTCATTTGATTCTCCAACAGTTCCATGCGTGTGCGAACGAATGCCTCATAGTTGCCGGTATAATATTTCAGCCGTTTGCTGGTCAAATGAATGATATTTGTGCAGACACCGTTAAGGAAATCCTGTGAATGCGAAATTAGCACCAAGATACGTTTATAGGTCTTCAATTCTTCTTCCAGCCAGACACAAGCATCCAAATCCAAATGATTTGTGGGCTCATCCAAAAGTAGGAGATGAGGCTTCACAAACAGAGCGCGCGCCAAAGCGATTCTCATGCGCCAACCACCTGAACGGGAAGAAGGAAGAAAAGGTAAATGTTAAGAGCGTGAAATAAGGAATAGTAGTCTCAATTGAACTTACCAGAAAAGTCCTTGGCCTGCTTCTGTTGCATGGCCTTGTCAAAGCCCAGACCATGAAGGATGCGCGCTGCCTTAGCTTCAGCCTGATCGGCAGACATATCATCGAGACGCTCATAGATATCCATAAGCTGCTCCTGGGCATCATCTTCATCGCTCATGGTCAGCTCCTCGGCGAGTTTCTCCAATTTAATACGCTCCTCATCCACCTCCATCACACATTGGAGAGCACTCTTTGAGCTAGCCGGTATCTCGCGTGTCAAATGGAATATATCAATGTGTGGCGGTATGGGAACCTCACGACCACCAAGTACCGATAACAATGATGATTTACCGCAACCATTCAGACCGATAAGACCATAACGACGCCCGCAATTTAACTCGAGCATTGTGTCCTGCAGCAGCTCGGAGCCAAAGAACGTTATCGAAAAGTTGGCAATTTTCACATCACGTGATCGCGGATGCACGGCTAATGAACCGGTGCAGGAGCGTGCTTCGGCACTAATGCGTGCCTCCTCTTCCAATTTGGCGCACAGTTTCTCCTCCTCGGTCATTTCACGATCCACTTGACCGTTGGTCTTCTTTGTGGATGGTATTTGTTGGATCTTCTTGTTGCGCGCATCCTTCTTGCGTTGCGCATCACGTTTCTTAGCGTCCGACGGCATTTTTAATTATATTCCTTTCTTTTTCTTGGACTAAGTTAACAATACTTTTATTTTTTTTTTGGAGGTTTCCAATTGAAATGTGTGTGGCTGTCTGTTTGTGTGTGATTTGCCTAAAAATATATATATGTATAGGTTGTTATAATTTCTCAGCCAGTGCGTGCTTGAATTTCGAATTTGTGTGTATGTGTGCGTGTGTGTGTTTGCTATAATTGTCAAACGAAAAAAAAAAAACAAACAAGATATAAAATATTTTAAACATATCAATCGATTTAGCTGTCAGATTAGACAAATATCACTACGCAATCAATATTTGTATGAATGAACTTTTTTTGCTGCATAATTATTAGGACTTCGGGTCGAATGCGCTCTATCGAGCAGACGCGCACGAGACTACGCGAAAGAAAGCCGACGAGAGTTAAAGCTAGACATCTTATATTTCAACCGATCAACCCCTCATGCGACCATATTTATGGCCCTCTCTTTCTTTCGTATATTCGCTATATCTTGTGTCAATGAACACATGAAGTGATCGAACGGAAACTTAATGCGTGTACGGACATTGCTATTTGTCGAGTGAGAAGCTGACGACACCCACTGTACGCAACTGTTTCAACAAAAAAAAAATGCTTTTTTTTTGGTAACGATGCCTCAATGTGACGCGTTACGATTTTCAGTTTAACACTTTTCTGAGAACTTTTTGCGACGTTGGCTCTTTTTTTTTTTTTTAGGTTTCGTTGGCTGTTGCCGAGAGCCACATTTCACCTTCATTAACGCAATTTTATGAATCACTGTTGTTGGGGAACGCCGCGCGCTCGTTTTTAGTGAATGTGTGCACACAATACAAAGAAATTCCGTTGCAGCTGATAGATGTTAGATGATAAGGGGGAGGGGACTGAAATTGCAACACATACACGCGCTAGACAACACTAACACACTTGTCTGCTATTACACCATACACGCGCGCGCACACATACACACAATCATACACATTCGCATACTTATGTATATGTATGCATGTGCACATTATTGAATTTTCCACGACTCTTTTAATACAAAAGCAAAGCACATCTCACCTTTTAATTAATGAATTTTAAAAAAAGAACGTGTCACGCACAAGAATTGAAACCAATTTGCATTTGTTGGGTTTTTAATGCTGGTCCGGGCTTCTGGGGGGCTGCTGCTAGACGGGCTGCTGCTTTACAACGGAACAGGAACACACCGAACACACACACTCCAACAGCAGCTGCAAAAAGTGCTGCTACTTTCTGCCTTTACCGTTTTCGCCGCCGCACACGTGTTACGTTGAATTAATCGAGATTCGATTATTTCGCGTGAATTACCATATCGATAAGTATATATATATTTTTTAAAATGATTTAACTAATGTATTTTTGTTTTAATTTAGGGTACGCCTTCAAGAAGCAACTGAAACCATTAATGAAAGTTGAATTTGTAAAGCATAGTTTCTGAAATATAAATCTGTGATATACTGTGGTATGCAAGTGTTATCGATAGCATAGAAAGTTCTAGTTCATTTAATGATAATAAAATGGAATATATACAAAAAAAAACGATTCAAATTGTTATTTAATCAAAGAAAATTGTATATATTGTTTTCATTTACCAATAATATTTACATTTCATTTAAAATTTAATTTGGCGGCATAATATCGACTCCATCCTCACCAGCAATCGCCATTCGCGTTGAAAATATACACGGTCTATCGATAGCGGGCCTTAATTAGAGCGTTGTCAACACTGTCGCTGCTAATTCAAAATGGTGCGCATTATCTAAACGAGAACAATTGGGTTTTGTATACATTATCGTTTTGTGAGTTTCATAATTGTCAACAAGACAAAATAATCAATTTGAACCATAAAGAAGGTATTAGTTAAAGTGTTATTGAATAAATAACTGTTTAAAATGCTGGAAACAAAGAGTATCGCTGCATTAGCATTCAATGAGACGCCGCGCAAACGCAAAAGGGAAACTGCATATATGCCACCCTTAAAAAATGACGATGATGCAGCTGTCGCTGTCACTGCGGCAGCCGCTGCGACAACTGCGTCATGCTTCACCAACGCCGCCTTTAGTTCGACACCAAAGCAATTAATCGGTCGTCGTCGTCTGGCCAAAGATCGTGAGAATCTGAATCCATTTGTTGGCTCTCTCCCTGGCCTGGAAGTAAAATCCATTGCGGCTTTGGCCACTGCTCCAACAAAGCAGCCGGAAAAGCAGGAAAAGCCAATTTCCACGAATCCCTTTGAAGTTGTGCGTCAGCCTACAAAGAAAAAGAAACGCGAACATGCTTGCTTCGAGAATCCAGCACTTAATCTGGAGTTGCCGGAGCGGCAATTTAATCCATACGAGGTAGGATTTATTTTTAATATATTCTATTGAACATATAAGAGCTGTAACTTTGTCTGCAGGTGGTACGCTGTATGGCCACGCCCCCATCCAAGGGATTTGTTAATGAGGCACTCAATGTGCGCGGCAGCGATGCACCAGCCTCGCTAAATCCCTTTGAGATCCATCGTCGCAGCGAGATCTCAGCAGCTGCTAGCAATCCCGCTGGCGTAGAGAATCCAGCACTACTTGAGGAACCGCTGCCAACAAGTCTAAAAATTGGTTTACCATTTGCACCAACAATTGGCTGTCGCATTGACTTTACTGGCATGGAGTTGGAAAACTTGACTCCAAGTAAATTGTTAGCCGAGAAGCTTGTCTTTTCACCGGTGACGCCTGTAACCCCCATGACACCGATGACACCAATGCCCAAGTTTGAGAAACGTGCACTGCGTGCCATTTGTGAGGAGAGTCCCATGGATATTGGCAAGGAACTGGATCGTTATCAGCTGGAGCTGGAAAATAGCATAAATGAGGCAAAGCTGCGCAAGAAGGGCATATTCATCGAGGAAAATGAACTGGAGCAGCAGACGGATGAGCAGCCGGAACGACGAGTTGTTTGTACGATGCGCAGGCGCACGCTAACAGAGATTACCGAGGAGACTATCGAGGAGCCACAACGGGAAGTGGGGGTGGAAACGGAAGTGGAACAGGAAGCGGAAGCGGAACTGGAACTGGAGTCCGAAGCAAACATAGAAGCGGAGGTGGAAGCAGAAGTGGAATCGGGTGTGCGGGAAGAAATACTTTCGCCAGTTAAACCAGTTTGCCTTTTGCCTGCACTGGAAAGCGCAGACGTCGCCTATGCCTCCGAATCGGAACCAGAATCAGAGCCGGAACAAGCAGAAGAGGACGAGGTGGACTTTAAAGCACCGTCACGTTTTGTGCGCTCCTATCGGCCGGCTGCCACTGTTGCTCCACAAAGAGTTAACTCAATTGCCGGCAGCAAGGAATCATTACAATCGAATGGCTCCAGCAAATCCTCCAAATCCGGCGAGTTGAGAGCCAGCCACGCTGGACATGGCGTTCGCAATATGATACGTAAATCCATTCGCCGGCTAATCCATCCCAAACAGCAGTCGACGGCAGAGGAGGAGCTAGATGAACCCGAAGAGAAGGAGAAACTAGGCAATATAATAAGCAGCATTCGTCATAGTTTGCGTCGCAAACCACACAAATCGCAGGAGTTTCTGGCTCAATCTGGTCCAGCGGACATCTCCATTGTGGACAGCAGTGAGCGTACATTGAAGCTACACTCGAGTGTGCCACAAACGGAATACATGCGCATCGAACAGTTGACCAACGAAAGGAAACACACGCTGCGAAATAGCATTCGTCGTTCCACACGCGATGTCCTGCGTCATGTGTTCCACAAGAGCCAGGATGCCTATGCGACTTCCAAGTAAATTAGAAAAATTGCATTAACATGATCTTAATCATCATCATTGTCACCTGCACATCACAAATGTCCTTTCAAGCACCCAAAGATTGTCTACAAAAACTGCAAAAGTTTGTCGTCATTACTAATATATAGTTCAACATATTTTCTGAATAATAAGTTATATATATATTTATATATATTCATAGGTTAATCTTTTTTTTAATCAAATTTTTTATTCAAAGCTTATTTTTTTTGCAATTCAATAATTTATCATTCACTTTATTGCTAAATGTACTGTCTAAAATTGAAATTGGTTTATTCTCAAAAAGTTTAAACAAATTTTGTATACAGATATTTTATATACATGTATGCTTAAACTTGGAATGTTTTGCCAACCAAATTTTTATTGGCATTATTTTTGGATATTTTTTTTTTACATTTATTATGCATTGCAAATTTTTCTTCAAAAAGAATTTTATAAGCAAATTAAAATTTGACACTTACCAAATATTATAATATATTATTATAAATCTTAATCAGCAGAAATTTGAGCAGATTTATTGTTCCATTTTTTAAAGGTTTTAAATTAAAGATTTGTTAAATTTTTCCGTTAAATGTATAAATTACTTAAAGTTTCTTGAATTGATTAATTGTAAAATATTCCGTTTTAACACTAATCTATAAATTTTAAAACAATGTATTGCCTTTATCTATTACAGTTCCCCAAAAAAAAAAGATTATTAATGAATCCCTCTTTAATCTGTTATGCACTGCTTTTTAAATTATATAATATTATATTGCCCCAATAATGTTTGTTACCAACCATAAAAACAATTGTAAACTAGGCTTTTACTAGAATATCGCCAGTTAACTGAACCTTTATTTAAATGCACACTTTTGCTATATAATAATAATTTTTTTTTTTAGCTTATTTATTTAATGTTTTGCACGTTTATTTATACAAATATGTATGTATGTAACTTTTATACATATGTTTTTTTTACCTACATAAAATTATGTATGCACAATACTCCGATCAATTTTTTTCCTATAAACTCTTTCAAGGGCTAATTTCGGCTTAAAATGTCTCTTAAATTTATGAAAACGCTTGGGTTCTATATGAATTGGTTCTGACTTATCAGCTATAGATATATACTTAGATACTACCATACGAAGTGTTTCTAGTAACAACAAAAAAAAAAATTGTTCTTATAATGTAAAGACGGCCTTTTGTTAAAGATTGGATAGACAGTTAACTGACAGATCATTTGGAATAGAACCGTCAACTCTTTTTATGAGAACTCAAAGGGAATTCCCTTCAAAAATGTTGAATTATATAGTTCCAGTGAAGTTTTATAATATAGTACATTTTTTATTAAAAAGTTTAGAATTTTCGTTGTAACTTCTTTTAAAATTCATTAAATATATTAACATGGTTTATCCTTGAAAAACTCTATATATCTAACTTTATTTCGTAGAATTCAACTTCTAGTTTTTTGTTTCTTGTCTTAATCTTAACACTATTTTAAAGGTTTCTAAAGTGAACGATGAGAAACATTAAGACCCCATTTTCGGGAAGCTTTTAGGGGATAAGTAATGCAAAATTTAGACTATTTCTGGAGGGGATTGGGAAGTGTGCTATGTTGTCGTTTCCAAAGAAAAGAAACGAGGGCAATCAATGGATTACAATCTCTACGATTTTCTGACTTTAATGATATTATGTTTCGGAAATAAAGGATACATTTTGGAAGACTCCATACGTATCTGGAGAGTATTGGAAGCCGAGTTTTGGACTTTGGTGTTATCTTTAAACTATTCTTTAAAAGGGCTAGATTAATTCTGAAAAACGCCAACTATTTCTGAAGAGTATTGTAAGCTAATATCAGCTGTACTTTCTAGGAAAGGGTAGGAAGGGTAGGCACAGTTGTTAGAGTGGAGCAGGTGTAGGGTTTCCGTAGTTTGGAGTTTTCTAACATCTTAAGACTATGCTATGAATTAACCCCTAAAGGGCAATGCTCGACTTTCCACTTCAACCGTTTCTGGCCCGGGTTGGTGACTACTTGTAGACTGTTTGCAGTAGCGGACGCCGCCGCTGATCGATGGGCTTATAGGCGTGCTGATAGACACTGGCCAGACGCCAGTGCTCCGGATAGCCGCCCTGTCCAGCGCCGCCTGCCTCGCTGCGAAACGGTGGCACTAACGTATCGATGTCATAGTTCTTCTTTGAATACGGCTGTCGTGGGCGTGGCACGACAAGAACACGCCCAGCAGCGCCACCAGAGCCACCGCAGCCCACAAAGTCTCCGGAAGCATTCAGTTTGGGAACTCCGGCACGAAAAGCTGCCTTGCTGGTCAGACAGTGACCGTGACCATGACCATGACCGTGTCCGTGTCCATGTCCATGTCCATGAGCAGATGGGCAGCATTTGGGAGCTGGTGCTACTTTGTGGCAGAGTCTGCGCGCTGGACGCCGTAGCAGCTGATCCCGCTTGCAAATGGGACCAGGTGATGATGGACCAGGACAGTGATCGTTGTCAGGTCCAAGATATTTCTCGCGCAGCGCCAGATAGGCCTTGTCGCCCAACATGGGCGACGACTGATACTGTTTGGCCAAACGATTCTGGGGTAAACCGAAGCTAACTCCACCGGAACCGCCTCCAGCTCCAGCTCCCAGGACGGGAGCACGACGGCAATGAGAGGCACTGGAGTCCCGTGAGACGCTGCGCGCTCGCACCGCTGGCGGTGCATAGTCGCAGGCACAGTTCTCCTCGCGTCCAATTGCGCGTCCGGCGAAATCTGTCTTCCTTCTTAGTATGTCCTTGTCGAAGAAATCCGGTTCACCCAGTGTGCTGGTGAAGACGCCCGCGGAGCGTCCTAGCTCGGCATTGGACTGATCTTCACGTGGTGTTTTCACGCATGTAAACACTGCCGGTCCGGCTGAGTCATTGGAGCCATCAATGTGCCGTGCCAGACGGGGCTCATCCGCCGGATTAGCGGGTTTAAAGTCCCAACCAATGGCCAGATCCATGGCGCCCATTTTCTTGCTTGGAGCGGAACCAATTCCACGATAGCTGTCGCCACCAATAGCCTTGGGCAAGATGCCGCCACCGGTTTTAGGGCGAAAGACCTTCATCTTGGTGCAGTGGGTCGGTCCGGCATTGTGGGTCTTCACGCCCACACCCGTTGCAATCGGATCAATGTCCAGCGAGAGCCCGCCATGGCCACCAGTAATCTGCGCCTTCCGAAAGGCCAAATCCGCCACGCAATCCGGCAGTGGCTGATGGTCCAGATTGTCCTGGTGCATGCGCTTGGCCAGCTCAAAGTTGGCATAGGCCGGCACCACCGGCGATGGACAACGCTCGTTGGGCTTTTCGGTGATCGAATGCAATGGCATTTTCTTGAGCAGATCGGGCTCAGCACTAACTCCAGCTGCAAATCCTCCGGGCGCTACAATGGGCAACGAGATCAGATCCTTTCCGGGTGAAAACTCAAATTCGGAGAGGTCCAAACTCTGATTCTGATTCAATTGCCCCGTGTACTTGGCCTGCGCAGCCGCCAAAGCCGGAAATTGTCTGCCCGCCGCCGAGGTAATCTCCCGTGACGTAGTCCTTTCCGCCGTACTCCGATACTTGTCGTCGTTATCGCTCAAATAGAGACGATTCAGCGGCAACTTGCTACCGATTGCATCGGAATCTTGTTCGGAATTGAAACGATCGTGGATCGGTTGCTGCGACGGCAGACGGTACTCCGGCTCGGTAAGATCTCCGGGCGTATAGCTCAGGTCCGGCAACTTGTAGTTGCCTGTATTGGCAACAGCTGCTTGCGACATCATTGGGGCAGTGGATTTGTTTTTATGGTTTTTGTTAATCACACAATTGATCTCTAATTAAACATGTTGAATGGAATGCAAAATGGACTTGAAAATGAACGATGATCAATGAGGATGAAGATGAGTTGGGAGTTGGAAGCTAAATGGTGTAAAGGGTGACGGATGTGGTGTGCAGTGTGCGGATTCTTGTGCTTCGAAGGACTAGCAATCAGGTGATTTAAGAATAACCGTTCCGGCCGCACTGATTCTGCTCGGTTTTATAGCAGGAACTATTATATTCCCAGAAAAGTTATCCATAAAAAGGAATGGATTTTCAAAACAATGGGACAAGAAGAGAAGTACCCTAATAAAATTTTGCCGCCTTACAATATAGAGCGTATTTCTAAGGTAAAATGGTACATAATGTAAAAGTGCTTAAAAAAAATGCACATATGGTCCAAAATATATATTTGTTCACCGAAATGTACCAATGGTAGAAAATGTAGAATACTTCATGTAAATGTACCAATTGTACAAAATGTAGATGGCATTCAAATGGTACACAATGAACAAGTCTGTTTCTTAATAATGTACTTTAGGTACAAAATGAATTAGTGTTCGTAAAAATGTACCAATGATACAAAATGTACAAGTCTTGGTTAGAAAAGCACAAGTGACAGCCCTGAAAGTACGGACTGAAGAATTTAAGGGACTAGCGAAATAAGCGGTTTATTGACGACTTTAGAAAAGTAAATTTGCAGAGGAATCATTTCTGCTTGGACTTAGCCTTGGGTGGGGCATGAGTGGGTGACTTGGCTGTGGATTTGTTCGATGTCGTCGCCTTGGGTGCCTCCTTGTTGGTACTCTTCGTTTTGCTCTTCTCCGCTAAAGCACCTGCCTTCTCCTCCAGCTGGTTGCTTGTGGAACGGGTGCGATTGTACTCAAAAGCAGTCACCGGACGCTTGCGAAGACGCTTACGATTCCTCATGGAAGAGTCACCCACGCGTGGTATTAACTTCTCATTGCTCTGTGCAAATTGGTGCAGAAGTGTGCATGAGCGTGCATGTTGCAACATGTGTCGTTTGTGAACTTACCTTGGGCTGACACTTGGCGTGCTTGCAACGACGATGCAGTGCATCAATATCCAGCATTTGCTGCAATCCCTCACACTTGGTCTGACATTTGGGCTTCTCCCACAATGGATCACCCTTCTTGCCGAGCGTTTCGCGCCAGCCGCACTGATTCTTCTCCGTCTTCTTCTGGCAGCAGCACAGATCCCTCGGATACTTGGCGTACTTGTGCTGCCCGCTCAAACAGCAGTTGTACAGTGTGGCAAAGCTGCGTGTTATCCTCAGGGGCAGATGGTAAGTGCCACGAAATTGACCCAGAAAGTGACCTTGGCTGTAGTGGGATCGGAATAAAAATCAATCTTAGGTTTTGTAAGTACATCGATACATCGAGTTTATTCATCGATTAAAATTGTTTTCAAATCGATACTATATCGATTAACAAAAATCGAAAAAAATGATATGAAAGTGACTAAATCCAGATTAAATAAGATACATATATAATTGATGGCAATTAGTAAATAAATCAGTAAATAAATCAAAGTCAAAGTCAATTCTAAATAACATAATAAATAAAACCTATGAAAAATCTTCTGTTCTACGTACCGTTCATTATGTACATATATAGCATATATTCTTTATATATACCAGTAATTAAGGTCTTTTTATATTATTAATGTCTTTTTATGTTTGTAACGCATTGAAGGAGGCGTTTTCGACCACATAAAGTATATATATTCTTGATTAGCATCAACAGCAGAGTCGATACAGCCATGTGCGAAATAGTCTCTCAGTTTTAAAGCTATCTCGATGAAATTTGGTACAGACCTGTATTCTTTCTGCACGCAGTTCATATGTTGAAATCAACCAGATCGGACCACTATATGATATAGCTCCCATAGGAATAATCGGTTGAAAATGCTAAGTATGAACATTTTCGGTGTCTATTGACTGATTTCAACGAAATTCACGCAGAATGTATTTCTCATTGCCCCCATCTGTTGACCAAATTTCATCCAAATCGGACTTCTAAATCATAGAACTACCATAGAAATAATTGCTGTTAAAACCAAATTAATGCAATATTCATGACTGCAAGGGTATTTAATCTTCGGCTCGCCGAAGATAACCGTTTTTTCTTGTTTTTTAGCTAAATCGATTTTAGCATTCTCGATTTTTACTTTTGAAAGTTGGCTTTTAAAATAGATTTTTAGTTTTGAACTCACCGTGGTGCAGAGGGCAACAAATGTCCGTTCTTATCGCAAATCGGCGTCGAATTCTTTTTATGAGTACGTGGGCGTGGTGGAAAGAAGCGTTGATATTCCCAGTTACTTAGGCTTCGGGCTCGAAAACTGCGTTCGTACTGAAAAATGGGTAAAGCATGAGGTACAACTTGGCATGTAAGAAAAGTCGTGCGAGCCCGTACTTCTAACGGAACTTGCTCCGATTATACCCAATGGTGACACATATATAATTATATAAAGAGTACTTAATACAGATTTCAACAATTATTTTACATTCTATATCGAAAGCATAGTACTATGGTAGCTAAATAAAATACTTTGCTATACTGTTAAAATATACGGTTGATACTTAAATAATTGAATTTAGTCTGAAATCCTAAATATTTCCACAAACTTTACAAAATATGAATATTAAAACAAAAGATATCAGTCTCGAAAATATCATGGCATTATTAAGCACTGGTATAAGCTAATAACAAATGTATAGCAAACAGATTTGAAAGCATTTAGCTGCTAAAGTTTTTAAATTCCAAAAATAAAAAATTGTATATTTTTTAACTCTATGATTTATGGTTTTTCAGGACTAGTTGATGTTGTTTGACAGTGTAGCATTGAAGCGGCATAAAGTTAAGCTAGGTGGACAATCGTAGCCACCTGTTTCAATTGTGGATGGACCAGAAAGGCCCAATAAGGAGCTAAAACCGTTATTTATGGGCGCTAAGCAAACCAATTGATAAAAACGAGAAACCAAAGCGAAATCAAATGAAACAAAACGAGACAAGACCAGACGAGATGAGACGAGTTCAACCATAACGAAATCCACCCCTTGGGGGAAGTACCAGCCCTCCGCTCTGAAGGTCGTCGTCGTCGAGTGTAGTTTTTGGGCATGCAAGAAACGATTACACGGCGTAATCGTAATCTCTGTGTTGCAACATGTGTAAAAAAGGCATTTTGTCTAATGCCACTTAATGCGTCTGTTTGTGTTTGCCTTTTTTAAGGACGAACCCATAAAAAACTAGCAGTACCAGTTGGTATACGACATGCTAAATACCCTGGATATATGGTTTGTAAAAACAAAAAGGGGATTGTTGAAATGATTGAAGCTAAGCTTCTTCAACATATTCCATCCAAAATTTTATAGTTATGTCCAACTAGCCAGATAGAATAGTATGCTTTTTTAGGTTATGTTTACGCCGATTTACACAATTTCAGTTATGTAGCTGAAATCCTAAGTATAAAAGTGTATTCGGAACCTTATCCAAAAATAACAAGCCATAGGAATCGATATTTGTTTATAAGTCTGCACTTCAAATACCCTATTTCTACTAGCTACAGGGTATTAAACAGGAACTGCGAATTGCTGGCAGACTTTAAGTCCTAGCTTCTGGATCTGAACCATGATCAAAGTCATGTGCAATCATTTATCAGTCAAACTGCTGCAGCTGTAGTATTAACCACTTCTCTGCCTGCACGCCCACAACATTTCTAACCGCCAAACATTCCCCACTGCAGCTCCATCAACTGACGACACTTCCCACGCAAATTTTCCAAAGTTTCAATTAAACTTTCGTTACAATAAGAAAAAACTGGGAAAATGCAAATTGCGGCGAGTAATACAATACTGTCCGGCCACGCCCACCCACCCACAAGCCCACAAGCACGTGGCAAGTTGTCAACACTTGATTGAAGGGCAGGAGCTGTGGCTGAAGCTGGCGCTGAAGGCGTTGGCAGGGCCGGGCGTGGCTTGATTGAGTGCGTGCGAACCAAAAGCAAAGCAGATGCTACGAAGTGGACGGGGTAGAGCGGGTAGTGATGGGTGGGGGCGTGTAGTAGTCAAGCAGCGTGTGTGGCGTTGCTAGTGTAATTAAATTTGCACGGCAATTACACAACACTGCGCCAAGTGAGGTTAAGTTGATCGATGCGAGAGTTTATCTTCTTTTCTTTCATTCTATTCCACTGCAAACTTCAACGAGGCGTAAAATACAAATTGATTTTAAACTCAATTAGCAGCAATGCCCACGAAGGCGAGAGATAGTTGTAAAACTCAATTGCATTCAGAGCCCATCACACGCTTCACGCCTCTCTCCATCACTCTCCCCCTACTGCAACACGCACTAACTCCCCTCACAATGAGGCTGTGACAATGATTTCGTTGTGTGCAACCCTCAGGGGTGCAATTTATCACATGGTGCGCGCGTCGACGGATTAGACAGTCAAAAAGCTACTGGCAGGAATGGAAAGAACGCACGTGCAACACAATGTTGCTGCTGGTGTTTGTTGCACTTGTGATACACTCACACCAACTCACACCATCACACACACCAACTCCAGTCAGCGTCCCCCATCTAGTACTCTACTCACACTCCTGCTTTCCCTCTCTTTCTCACTCTCCACTCGCACTTGCACTTGTGGTCCAGCTCTGGTGTCCTTTTCTTTTTCCTTTATCTCTTTTTTTTCTACTTGTTTTTCACTTAAGCTAATTTCACGCACTGGCAGCAAGTTTGTCTCATTTTTCTGGCGTTTCCGTTGCTTTTCCAATCAAATTTACTTGCAGCGAACAGCTGTCAATTTGTTCAATTGCAATTGAAATGCCATTAAATTGATGCTGAATGGTGTTCCAAGCAGCTACAACAACAACAAGAACAACACTTTGCACAGAAAGAGATTTTTTTCTTTGTTTTTATTTGGCGAGAGAAATTCCGTTAGATATATTTCCGTTATCGTTTGCATACAGCAAATGAATAATATAAAAATAACTGTAAACGAGTTGCGTGGCAATTGCACTGGTTGTGTGGGAGCATCAACGGGAGGGGAGTAGAAGAGGGGCATACGGCAGCGTTACCTATCGTTACCAAGTAAATAAACTTCACTGTCGCTATTTTGCAATATTTACAGTTATTGGGAGAGCGAGTGAGAGCAAGCATACACACATACTTATGTACACAGTGTGTAGTACACACTAGGTGACAAGCACGAAAGTGTGGAATGGGTGGGGGAGCAAGAAGCAGAAACAAAAACAGGAATTGTAACGGAAGCGGGAATAAGTAAAGAGCTGCGTAACTAAGAAGAGGCACAGTTGGCAGGCGACAAAGATGTCAAAAGCGCATAAAAGTATGCACTTAAAAGTAAGAGTTTGGTTGTTATGCAAAATACCAATCCCATACAACTAAAAACAAGCTAAGTAGTAAAACCGGGGAAAAAAATATCCAAATTTTCATACGGGATCTAAGCCAATATCACGCATTTTGAAACGTTTGTAACAATCTGGCCAAATTTGATTAAAACCTAGGTCGTGAACCTATGTCAGAAATAAAGAGACTTGTAGTTTTATATTAGAAGTTACGTATTTTTGTATATAATTGTTTTTAAAAAAAGGTACATAAAGTTTGTGCACCGACTTTCATATAAAATATATGCAAATTTTTGTCGCCTGTGTTTGTTTACTTTTTTTCATTTAAATAAAAGTCAACTCTAGGCATTCAACGCAATAGACGAACAGACATGAAGAAAGAGACAGAGATACACAGAACATTCAGGTTGTCGGAATTTTGACTGTTTGTTGTGATGGTTATTCGTAGCACATATTGGGGCCATTTTTTTTTTATTTTTGTTCCAGGTCGTCAGGCTGTTTGTTGTACTGGGAGCACAAATTTTGTCATTGATGGATATGTACGCAGAAATAAAAGCTTAAAATTCTTGATTTTAGCTTGGAGCTTTTGGGAATTATTCGTATTTAAAACAAAAAAATTGAGCGATAAATGACACTAATATATAAAAGTCTCTCATTCAACCTAACCGAACACATTAAGAGTTTTGCACAGTGCATAGGGTATTTACAAGTCTGCGGAGCCGTTTTCTTGCCAAGTGTGCTATTTTTAGCCCGTACCAAGCGGTTTACTGTACATACGGAAATAGACCAAAAATCAAGATGGTGCCTAAAATTACACCTGAGTCTTTTTAAGTAACAAATTTAAATAAAATGCAAAAGATTCACAGCTAGAATCAACCCCACAATAGACCGTTAATCGGGTCAACGGGTTGGTTGCCTTGACGTGTGGCAACCCTGTGGAACTTCTCACCTGCATCGCGCTGAAGTTAAACGACATGTCGTCCTTTAATTTTGAATTTTTAACACGTTTTAAGCCAAAAAGTAAAATTAGACTTTACAGAAATTTAAAAATGAATTTTCCATAAATTTGTAGATAAAATGCTTGGAAATGCTCGAAAAGCAAATGCCACTTGGATGCCCTATGAGCTTGAATTTAGTGTAGGCAGGGGGCGTGGTCTTGCGCAGCAAAGGATACATATTTTATTCATATGTATGTGTGTCTGTTTATGTATATACGCAGTGGGGGCGGCCAAACAAATTGTGGGCGGGGTTTTGGCAGCTAAGACGCAGCTGGCGCTTTGTTGGCAGACGGAAAAGCAAATGGAAAACTTGCTAACGCCAGCTGAGGACCAAAAAGACCCACAGAATAACAAATAAAGGTACAAGCTGTAAGTATGCGCGAATTACGAATACCCTTACTTACCATTACCCTCAGTTAATATTTTTTAAAAAGTTTTTAATTAAACTTTTTTTTTGGGTGTATTTTTTTATGCCCATTAAACCCCATTCATAGCGCAAGGAGCCTATGTCTTGAAATAGTATTTTTATAGACTAGAAGCATTTAATGTTTTAGTTTATGAAAAGGTTCCGATAAAAATTATGTTTTAACTTTTTAAAAGTATAGAAAAATTTTGTTTTTTCATCGAAAACTGATGTGACAGCTTGGTTGGGTATTATTTAAAGAGATTCCAGTTTATATATACAAGGACAAAAGGACAAAATTTTGCAGAACCACCCAAAACAAAGAGTAAATGGAAAAAATTGTGCTAATTTGACTCCCAAAAATACTATTAACAAAATTACAATAATCCAAACCTTATAGATGGGGTTATGTGACAGATTTTTAAAGAAATATTGAGAATAAAAAACTCGGTTAATTAACTGTACAATATATACACATATTATATATTTATTTTTGGACTTTTCGTTATACATATATACAAATATCACGTATTAGACGGTAACCAAAAAAAATTTTATGATTAACTAGAACTAGATTTAAGTTAATAGAGCTAGGTAACTATAATATAATAGAGCTATCAGATGCATTATACAAGTACACCTATGAGGACCTAGCTGTCCATCAAAGGAATCGTTGGATTATCGTGATGGAACCAAATTTTAATTTTTAGGCCAATCAAAACTTCGATAGAATCATCGATAGTCGATAGTTTTTTCCGCCGAGTGGAGCCCCAATGGGCTACAAATTTAGTTCTGATCGTAGTCGGATGTGGGAAGCGTTAGAAACATGGCGCCTGGCAACTGGCTGCAGCTGGAGGCGTTGGCGGTGTCTCAGGGTGTCTCGAGTACATGATTCAGATACGCTATATAGCAGATGGCCAGCTTAAGAATCTCAATCTTCGATAGTTTCTTGTCCGGCGGCAACGTTGGCAAAAGTTTACGCAATTCCGCGAATGAAACATTGAAGGCCTCGACCCGGATACGCTCCCGTGTGGCATGCGCCGTGCGATACTTGAGTGTGGCACGACGACGACGACGTCGCTCCTCGCGCGACAAACCCACCAGCTCCGATGGATCCAGATGGGCAATGGGCGTGGTTCGACGTCGCGGTGCTGGTGTCGGCGGTGGCGGTGGTGCTGGCTGTGCAGCCGTCTCACAAGCGATTCTCGCCTGAAACCGTTGATCCAAATCCAATGTGGTACTAGCCGCATAATCCTCGCCAGTCACATGACCATGTCCATTGGCGAGCACATTATTGGCCGCCGTCATATCATCATCCTGTTCCATATAATAGCGACTCAGGGATATGCTCTGTGGCGGCGCCGGTGCCAAATGTGTCATATCATAGACCATTGTGAGAGCTCTACGGTACTGGAACCAGTTCTAACTCCTGTCGCTTTGATTTCCTACAAGAATTAAAAAAAATCATAGGAATACGAATTTAAAAAACTTGTTGAAACCCAGAAAAAACACAAATAAGACCTCTATAGTCGATGAATTAGATATATGTACATATGTGTTCATTTTATTTCAATTTATAATTAAAGCTATGCTTGCTCAATGGGAGCTATAGGATATAGTTGTCCGATCCGGACATGGAGTTTGGTAAGAGTAGGTTTAATGGTACAATTCACATAATGTGTAAATTTGGTCACGATAGCTCGAATAGTTCCGAAGTTATGGTAATGTGAAAGAAGTTTTTTTTTTCAAATTTCGGGGGCGTTAGGGGGCGTGATAAAAATTTTAAATAAACTTGATCTGCCTGACAAATAAACGAACTTTTACTCCAAATGTTGTGTCTCTAGCCCTTATAGTCTCTGAGATCCAAGTGCTCGAATGGACAGACAGACATACGGACTATATCGACTTCGCTGTTGATGCTGATCAAGAATATATTTTATTTAATATTAGATAAATGTCATTTTCTACTTTCTTTAAATCAACAATTCCATATGTTTAATTGTTGTACCTAAAATCTTAGTAGATAAAAAGAACCGAAAATTGCGGTTAGTTGCCACAAACTTGCATTATTGATGAGTACTCAAAGGGTGCACACGACTTGTTAACCCTTTCCTCGCTTCCCCCCTTCACTGCATCTTATCCCCTCCCGTTGTGACCGTTAGGAAGGGGATGCGACCCTTTTGCTTTTGGTCACGTGGCACGTGTCTTCTGTTTACGTTTCCTATTATTTTCATTTGTTTTTATTGTGCTTATTGTATTTATTGTTAGCACACCCTTTGCCAATGGGTATATTAATATTGTCAACAAATGTCTGATGCTTAAAATAATGTATAAATTTCTCATAACTTGGACTCGTTATAGTCTGCAATTCGAAAACTTGATGAAATATTTTAATATTTGAGATATGTCTAGATATCTGTAGTCTACAATAAAATTTCATTTAAAAATAATTATATTTTCTAGTGACTGCTTAATACAGAACTGGGTTATCATATACTCAATAGGTCTCAAATCAATCATAAACATTCTTTATATATTAAGCTAATATTTCTCCATACTTAAAAGAAAAGAAAACAGAAATTTTTTTTATTAAATTGCTAATTTTATAACCGATCTCAATCTCCTACCAAAATCAAGTAATTCAAACTGAATGCTCGGGATTATCCTCCAAATGTATGCAGACAATCAAATTATCAAATTTTCTTAAAAGCATCAGCTAAAAATCAATGCACAAAATAAAAAACTTATTTCATTATAAAAAAAAAGTAATTTTGTGTGTGTTTCCAGAAGTGTAACAAATCGTCGGTGTGGATCACATTATTTCTCCTCACAAACTCATTTGCTCTCATTGTATTTATTATTATTGTTTATTTGCAACATATTTTTACACCTACACAAATAACTGAACAATCGTCACGTTTTTATTTATTTTTGCCCGCGGGATTTGGTCGAAACCAAAGGCGGGGAAAAGGGTGTGAAAGCCGGGAGTTGGAGTGGTATACGAACCCTTCTATAATATGTGCGGTTTACACTCGATTTAGTATTCCTTTAATGGGCTGCACCAAATCAAAGCAGCGGGACATGTAATCCTTATAAATATCGTATACTTTAAACTTAACAAAAATAACATATGTACATACATATGTCGATTCTAAACACATTCGCGTAAACTTAAAAAAAAATTAAATATTAATCATTATTTGATTAACTTACAGCAAAAGGAAATCACTGGAGTTTTGTTTTATTTATATTTGTCAAGGTTGTAGAATTTGCAATAATTGAAGTTCTAGTCGCGTAAAGCTTTGCCGACGAACTGAATGAATTCCTGGATGCTGCAGCAACATTTATATAGATGTTAGGGCACAGACGTGTGCTTAAGGGTGTGCAACCCCGATGAATGGCACGAGGGCGTCCAATAACGGTACAGCATCCCAGCCAATCAGGAGAAACAAAATGGCTACGGTAAAAAGGAACCGCCCCCGATGAACAGCAATTCATCATCGGCAACACAAAAGAATTTTATATACATATACATATATTAGCATTTAAATCCAGAGTTATGCTACGCTCAAATTCTGACAATGAAAACCCTTAAAAACCATGTATAATTACAACATTTTAATTGCTCTACTTGAAGTTACTCATACGATTTTACATTAAAAGCAACTGTTAAGAGAACAGCTATTTCAAATATTTAAAAATAACTGCCATTGATTATTTGGTGTGTTTGCGAGCACTGCACAACCTATCGATAACAAATCATATTTGCAGCAATGTGTGAATGGCAAAACAGGGCCTGTGCAGCCCTGGCACGCTTTCATAACCAGCCAGACAGCTGGTCTCATTTCCCCCAGAATAATTGTGTATTTTGAATAATTCTGTAATAAAATGAACACATTAAAGCTATTATCGCCAATGCAGCTTAGTCTGACTGCAGTACGCAACTATGGCAAGCACAATAAGAAGTTTTTGTACAAAGACGGCAAGAAATACGAGAACATCATTTATTATCCCAGGTACGTGGTGTATGAGAGCCGGTCGGTCCATGCCTACAAAATATTTAACAATAATTACAATTTGCAGGACAGCCGATCATGTGGATCCTGTCGTTGAACCTGCCAAACTGTTTCGTGTACAACGCATAAAGCCAGTCAAAGGTAATCCGTATTGGGAGAAACGTTTACTGAAGGATCTCGGCTTGGATGGCAAACAAAGTGATTTTACTGTTGTTAAAAATATTCCCGAAAATAATGCACGTTTGTGGAAAATCAAGCATTTGATCAAAGTGACTCCCATAACATTTCCATATGGTGAACCAACGGCACAGGATATCAAGCATACGATACTCAAGGAAAACGGCGAGTGCCTGGTGACCAAGGATATTGGTCCAGCATTGGAAACACAGTTCGAGGCACGCGAAACTTTTGAACAGCAGCCAAAACGTTTGGACACAGATCTTTTACGAAAGGATTCGCGTCTTAAGTGGCTCAATCCCTGGTAGTAATACTTTTACATTACAACTTGTTTGTTTGTTTAATTATATAAAAGTAGAGGGGAAATAAAAACAAATATGTTCATAAATATTAAGGTAGACTATTATAATCTTGCCTACTCTCGGCGACAAGCATGGCGACCTTCTTCTCGATCGTTTTGCAACCAGATGTGCCAAACATGCTGTGCACTGGCTCATAGACAACTGCACTATTGACCACTATGTTGACTAGCTCCTTTTCAGGTATCATTAACCAATTCTTGAACTCCTCTTCTACACATTTAACAATATGGGCTTTCTCTAGCGCTAGAAATGGTACATAATGATCGATGACGTGGGCTTCAATCAAATTGGTCATTTTGAGCCCTCCTTTGGAATTGTATGCAGAAACTTTCAGTATCTCCTCAAAGTCAGAGAGACGCGTATCCTCACGCCTTTTGCCTTTTTTCATTAATGCAGCCAGATGATCAGAAATCCGTACACCGGCTGTATTCGATAAAAATATGAATATTGCCTTTGTGTAGTCGGCGGATTTCTCATTGCCAGCGTAATCGACTAACGATGTGAGCGTATCAAATATACCGGGTGGCATCTTGTCCACTTCATCAAATATGAACAATGAATATGGGCACTCCGCAATGCTTTCGCGCACCTCCCGATTAATCCGTTCCTTGTACTCACGTATCCGTTCTGGGTGCGAGAAATCCGCACGTCCGAGATAACGGTGCACGTACTTTGATTTCTTTCCCTCTAAGTACAGAGCTTCGGCAATTTTGTCAGCGACAAAACTTTTGCCTGTTCCTGGCGTCCCATGGAAACTCATTACAAGCGGCTTACGTGAGGGACTATTGGATCGTAGATGAGCATTTAATGCTGCAATAACATGTTGCTGCACAATGTGTTGACCAAACAGTTTTGTGCTCAGTGTTTGAGCTAGGCCTATTGGAGAACAATAATAATTCAAATATAAAGGAATTTAATTATAATCTCAATTCATATACACATACTTCCGATATTGGCTGGTACGCTTCGATCATCGCAGCATTCATAAAACCGGCAATATGTTTGACTCTTTAAAAAGTCTTTGCCCCATAAGCCGGCACCAACGCTAAATAAGCTTACGCCTATTGTAATTGGCTCTATGCAAAGTGTTGGTGTATGACATAAGTAAACAACAAATAAAAGTAGTAACAATTTTAAATAACTCGGTGCCCTCTTGGTCATCATATTGACAATTTTTGTTTAAGCTACAGACTTCCGCGTTTATCGATGTACAACATACATTATAAACTATCGATGACGATATTTGGCTTTGTGTGGTGAACGATACATTTTGCGGTACGTGATATTTCATGCAATTGGCAACCATATTAATTTTTGGGCATGACAACTCTTTTGATAAAAACAATCGTGGCGCAATCTTATAAATTCGATAAGTAATCGATATCTACAATAATAAACAAGCGTCGTCGTTGCAATTTGTATTTCGGACAAAATTTTTATTAGTTCCTACAAAAATTCTATTCGTAACTGAGTAGGAAAAAACACCTAGATACATATATATTATTGTCGTTGCTATGGTGGAAACCAAGATGCTGCTCGAGACATTCCAAGAACAAGGTAACAATGCGGTGTCTATTGAATCCGTGAAATCGTCAATTGCAAAAATGACTGTGCGAACAGAACGATTTCAAGGCCGCGTACGCAAGCATATTGATGACAATTATACCGAATTTATGACAAACCACACAACACCGGACATATTCCTGGACAAAAGCAGTTCGCTCTGCGACGAGATCAACGATTTGCTCTCGTCCGTTGGCAATGAGGGACTCGGTGCTTTAACCGATGCCAGTGCCGAGCTGGCCAATAGCAGCCGAGATCTTCGAGAGCTTTTGCTTGGACTGCGTGTTAGCGAGCATATACTGAAACTGGACGATTTATTTCAGTGCATCGAAGAAGCCAAAGCGACCAAAGATTGCCTGGCAGTGCTCGATTTGATGAGCCGGCTGCGCTGTCTGATCTACAGTGATAATAATGGTAATGGCAATGACAATGATACCAAAGTACCACACGATGTGGAGCGTATCTTTCAGTCCCTTGATTGCTATGAGTCCATCAAGGTCAAGTATCATGTGCAGGCGCATCTTTTGCAACAGAATCTACAAGAGCGTTTTGATCGTTTAATGCAATTAAATTGTAAATCATTTCAAACATCCAAATGTGTTACGTTGCTAGTCAGCAAGGATGAGGTACAGCTGCAGGACATTGTAATGGCACTCTTTCAGGAGCGCTACAATCCCTCCAAGCTATGCGCCTTCCTTTTGGAACAATGCATTGAGCCATTAATACAAAAACCCGTCTCGGTGGACTATAATGACAATGCCAAGGATGGTACACACGTTGAGCTAACGCTATCATATTCCATCAAAGATCAGGAATCGTCGCAACTGCTGCGTCCCAACTATGCGGATGTCTTTAAAAATTTTCGTCTATTGCTGCAGACACTGAACAGCATCAATTGCAGTGTTAATGATACACAGCATGTTTTCACTATTATTGGAGATCATATCAAGGATCGGATGCTTGAGCTGCTCGTCGAGGAGTGCCTAATTCCGGCCGTACCCGAGAGCATGGAGGAATATCAAAAGTCAACACTATGCGAAGATGTGGCACAATTTGAAATATATCTCGCTGATACATTTCTCATAAATCCCGAACATGATTTGGCCCTCAGCAAGTTTCTTAAACTATTTGATACTTATTATCGTAATCGTCTTTCTGCTCGGGTTTTGGCCACGGCACGTGAGATAATACACCGTGATCTACAGGATATGGTATTGGTGGCACCTGGAAATCTACCCGTCAATGTCGCAAGTAATCCATTTATTTTTCCGCGTTGCATGATCTCCAAGAGCACACATGTAAGTAATTGGAGTGATTAAGTTTGTTTCTAAAATTACAAGTATGTTTAAAGTTGAAGCTCGATTAATTTCTTATGTCGCCACAGGATTTTGGTAAACTGATGGAGCGAATATTGCGGCAACCGACGGATAATGGATCTGATGATGCCCCAGATCCATTGAACGGTGTGGTTGGACTACTGCTTGAGACGTACATTGATGAGGTGCCCAAGGTGCACAAGAAGCTGCTGCAGAGCATACCACAACAACCGGCATTGTTTCACAACAATTGCATGTATCTGGCCCACTGGGTCTCTCAGAATGCCAACAAGGGCATCGACAGTTTTCCATCGCTGGTGAAAATGCTGCAGACCACGGCAGCTAAATATCTGCGTGTGCACATTAGCTATCAAGAGTCCTTACTGATGGATATTATGAGCCGTTTTGGTAAGCATCAAATATCGAAACATATATATAGATATATAAGTTTCCTTATGCTAATTTTCCATTTCTTTCGATACAGAGTTTAATAGTCCACACACATTGGGAACGGCACCATTAAAACTGGTGCGTCAGTGCCTCCGGCAACTGGAGCTGCTGAAGAATGTATGGCAACAGGTGCTGCCCGAGAACGTCTACAATTCAAGCTTTTGTGAGCTACTGCATGTGTTTATCAATGAGTTGGTTAATCGCGTGTTTCAACTGCGTGACATTTCGACAACTATGGCCAGTGAATTGAGTGATCTTATTGCTGTGGTGCTGGAGAAGGCACCACTGTTGTTCCATGATCCCAACGAGGTGGTTAAGGTACGTTCCTGGCAAAAGCTACAACAGCTCAAGATCATGATGAATGCCTCGCTGAAAGAATTTACCGAGCTTTGGTGCGATGGCGCCGGTCCATTAACCGCCAACTATCAGGCCAGTGAAATAAAGCATCTGATTCGTGCACTTTTCCAAGATACCGATCGACGAGCCAAGGCCATTACCCAAATTGTTTAAATCAATCAAATTTATAGTCATATATTATTTTTTTTAAATCCTTTAATACAATCAATTAAATCATGCTCATAAATTTAACTAAAGCTAGCTCATCTCATGTCTCGCCTGCAGCATGAGTGGACGCAGTTGCTCCAGCAGCAAACGATGATCCCGTCCATGAGTGACATTCAAAATTCGCTGTGCTTCCTGCAAATGATGCACGGCTTGCTTATAGCTACGCTCGTACAGCTGAATCTTGCCCAATTTCATGTGGAGCAATCCCAATAGGGGATTCCATTCGCCATTATACTTTACATAGCCGGGCAGCAATTGTTGTCCGTACTCCAGTGCATCCGACCATTTGCCCACGTCAATGGATGCCTCAAATGCCGCATCCAAAGTCTTGACATGCCACACGTTCAACGGATGCAAGATTCCCGCCTGTTTCTTTAAGCAAATCTTGCACATGTCCAAATCTTAAAGCAGAAAATAGTAAAAAAAATTGTTTGCTACATTAATTCATTGTTGAAATTTAAAAACATCCAATATTTGCTCGGAAATTCCTTGCGGAAATGCTTTGAATCTAGTATGCTTAGGAAAAAAAAAGCACCAACAATAATGCACTTGTCAAAATTTGGGACAACGTTTTCATTCGTCTATCATTCGTAACAGAGTATAGAAAAAAATATAAATAAAAATGTGCTGTTTGGGCTGTAACCCTATACAACCCCTCTGTTCAAGTCGCAGATGCTAGGGATGTGGTTTGTGAACATGCAATTTAGCCGGATGGAGGCCCTGGACCAATTACAACCTTACCACGTGTTTTATTGTGATGGAGGAGCAAAAAAAAGAAGACGGAGGATGAGGATTAGGGGAATGAGGAAAAGTGATCTTGCAGAAGGTGGTGGTGAAGAAGGAGAAGAATAAGTTGAATGAGAAAAGAGTCTTGGTGGAGGTAACAACCTTTCGTTTTTTTTTTTTCATAATTTTTGGCGATGAGGCCCTTATATTAGACAATTACCTTTGGTTAAGTCTAGCATAAATATGCTGACCAATTTGGGTAGGGATCGGACTAAGGTATATTATATATGATCAAAGAATCAAGTTCTGTTGGCATTTGAGATATGTATTTTTTGTTTCTGCCACTTGAAGTGCTTATGAGGAAACTACTTACAGGCCACCTCCTTCATGGACTCCAAACTGGTTTGTGTGAGTGTCATAATCTCTTGGTAAGCATGCTGAAGCTCTGCCTTCACCTCAATGCCACAATGTCGACACTGTTTGTCCAGATCAATGCTAATGCTTCCGTTGCAATTACGATTAGGGCAAACGGCGGCATTCATCTGTTGTGCTTCCAGCTGATCACTGCATCTACAACACTCACAGAGGAAGTAATAATGTTCGCTAAGATCTAAGCGTCGCTGTTCTGGCGTATTAAGCAGATCTATGTAACTTATAAAGATTTTGGACCAGTCCAGACATGGCAAATCCTCAATAACATGAACATGCAGTTCATTGCCTTCGAAGGTGGCCACCGCATTGGGTTGACAGCTATGATCTGTTATGGAGACGCCCAGATATATGGCAGTTGCTATTGAATTCATCTCTGCGTCCAGCACATTGAAACCGTTCGTTATAAGCTGCAAAAATTTTCAATTAATTTAAAATTTAATTGAGCCGCTAATTTCCACATTTTTTAACTCAAAGTTGTCCAAATTCTTCATCAGCATTAAGTTTTCTAGTTTTTAGAATTTTAAAAATGTCGGCTCAAGTGTTTAACAACTCTGTTTACATAGAATGAATATAGAAACCAGGGCTGTATTCAAGTCCTGTGCTCACAGTGATTACTCACGCGTCCATAAATGCTCATTAGTTCCGTTGTATTGGGAACCGTGCTGCTGCTGTTGCTATATGACATCATGTCCGTGAGCACTGCATGCAGTGACTCCAAATGCTCCAAACGCTTTGGGTCATTTTTAATCTCCGCATAATCTGCGGCAACAGGAACAAATAAATGCAAATGAATTGCATTTACTTAATATTAATATTGAATTGTTAGAACTTACGTGACATTAGATCACGAAACTTGCGTGAACCATGCTCTGTGTAATAGCCACGCTCCAAGTCACCACCATGCTCGAGTCGTAGTATAAGCCGGCAGAGCATTCGCGCTGCATCTGGTACAATGCGGGGATGGATGCGTTTTAGGAAGGGGCATTCGTGCTTGTGGAGTGACCATGCTTGTTGCTGACAGGCACGATTGCAATAGGATACATAACGGCAATTGGAGCACTTTAATACTTTGACCCTGCAACAGGTGAAAGTTAGTGGTACGTTCACATTGTGACAGAGAATTGTTTAAATGTTCACACTGCCGTCACATTAAAGCACAATGTGAAGTCTGGAATTTTATTAATACAGTGTCACATTAATATTCAATGTGACGCAATCAACTCACGCCTCCAGACAATTATCGCAACGCTCCAATCGATACTTGGATTTCAATACATAGGTAAATGGCTTTTCGGTGAGAATACGTGTTCCGCGCTTTATTTTGCCCACCGATGGGGCCACTGATGTGGTTGTGGTTGATGCGGATGACGTTGATGAAGCGATTATCGATTCCATTGCGTACGCCGTTCAATGATCAGAGCATAACTAACGAAATGGGCACACACACCTGCCACTATCTCAAAAATATTGCATATTTCGAATATGTGTTCTCAGTCCAATTCAAATTTGAATGTTTTTGCGGCACCTATTTGCTATATTTAGACCACGGCACAAACAAATACAATTTACGCAAGCAAAACAAAACAACTGTTGCAATGCTCGCACTGTGAGCTACCCTGCAAAATATGCGTCAAACTATCGATTGAGGTAGCGATAGTTTTCGGCTACATCATAATGGATTACGATAAGGAGTGGTTATTTGCCACTATACACCTCTTCTGCTACGGTTTACAGGGTAATTTATAAATATATTTGTGCGTGTATCTTTACATGTACATATATCACAGTTGCATTTTTTATAGCGCATTATTTTTAACTGTATTTTTTTTTTATTTCTAAAATGTAACACAGAATTAATTTTTGTTGAAATTATATTGGTGACGCATTTTATGAAATTGTTTGTGCGTAAGCAAGACTGACTTGAATGTCGACAAGCCTCTTTGTGCAACAGGCTGGCAACGCCAAGCGACTGCCCCCTCACTGACGTCACACACCAATGTTGCCTATTCCATGCAAAAGTAAACGATGCAATTTTTTTTATTGGCAGCCGTCAGACCATTTTATTTTTGTATTTTAGCAAACTATTAGCTTAACTTATGCGGTATGCTTCAGGCTCTCTACAAGTGAAAATAAAAAAAAATAAAGTTTTAAATCAATGCTCTTCCTCGGCACTTAGGTAGCCTTGCCTACTCCATTAGCACACACACACATATATACCCATCCATCGTTTAATTGTTTTGAGGCTTGGACCATTCTACACTCAGAATTAAATGATCATAACCGTGACCATTAAGGATTTCAATAGCCGCTGCCGCATCCTTCCGTTGTTTGAAATGGACATAGGCGAATCCTTTGCAAAGGCCGGTATTTTTGTCGCGGGCCAGGTACATCTTACTCTGTGGTCCAATCTTTTTGACCAGCTCCTCTAAATCGGCTTCGGTCATTGATTCGGACAAGTTGGAAATGCGAATGGCGGCTGTATCATCCCGGCCGCGCATTCCCATGCCGCCCTTTTGACTGTCCTTAAGGAATGGTGGCACATACTTTCCAGACTTGGGCGCATCGACGGCTGCCGAAGCCGCTGCTGCGGCCTTTTTCTCCATAAGATTCGTATCCATAGCAGTTCCTTTGTATGGGCAATTGACGGACCAATGCTCTCCATTACAAATACGGCACTTGGCAATGTTCTTGGTGGGATCCAGTAGAGGATCGTTGGCTTTCTCATCCTCCTTAGAGTTCAAGAATTGCATTATGATTTCTTCGGACACCATTGTGGTTTGCGAATTTGGACCGGGCTTATCGTTCTTCGATTCACCAAATTTGGTCCAGGTGCGACGCTTGGCAACCGTTTTGGGTACCACCTGCTTCGAAATTTTATAGGTTCGAACCACTTTTGTTTTCTTGTCATCCTTGTTGTATTTGTATTCGGTCACATATTTGTGGCCATTTTCAATGGTCTCCGTCGTTGGGGGCAAGCCGCCGTAATCCAACTCCACCTCATCGGCCCAACTGGACTTGATTGTTTCAACGCCAGGCATCTGCAATTCACAAAATTTTTATTAGCTCCGCGTTACATTTATGTGTTTATTTATCACAATTAACCTTGTTTTGCTATGCAAATAGACAACGAAAATTAAATACAAAAATTCGCCACGAGTTTGCAGATTGCGTCCACACCACGGAAAGAGCCAGAGTTGCATTCCATCGTTCAGAACTAGTTCAAATGAACCGTTCATTTGGATGAGCGAGCGAACTATAATACTGACAACACAGTTCAGTTGTGCAATTCGACGGCAATGATCGAGATCTTTTACCAGTTCATCGGCCACCGGCCCATAAAAGATACAAGCAAACAGCGTAAATTTCACAACACTGTTTTTTGTCATTGTTTAGCACGAACAGAGCTATTCAAATTGTGTTCTCCTAAGAAGGCAATAAGTTAATTTTTTTTTTAATTTTAACAGTATTATTAATACAACCAATTAAAATAACAAAGTTTTTTAAACCTAATTTTATAAATTGGAGGGTCAATTATCATTTTAAAATCACTGGTACTATGGAACCTATTATTATTAAATGAACTACGTGACAAACTAATAACTATTTTTTTTTAGCAAATAATAAAAACTTTTGAAATAATTTAATAACATATTTTTAATTTATGTTGCCATCTATAGCTTAAAAGTTCTTGACAGTTCATTGAACAAGCTCAGTTCATTTCAACGACTGTGTAATTGAACTTGTTCTAAATTAATGCGACACAACTCAGCCCACTGAGATTAAAAACATTCGACTTCTAAAAAGACATCAAAATAACTGTAGTATTTACGGAAATAAACCGCTTGCCAACTTAACTGTTAGGCGGTTTCAATTGTTAATGCAAATTGCATAATGTGCATGGACTGCAATAGAAATCAGAGTGCCCAAAAAGTGGTACACAAATCATATGAAATCAACACACACACGACTGAGGTAAAAGAGGAATAAATAATTAAGTGGGCCACATTAAAAGCGCATACGAAACTGTTGTTAAATTAATAGCAAAGTAGGTAAGTAGCAAAAATAAAATGAACCGTGATTATTGACTGTTTACTGTTTCTCTCTTCTACAATACTCTGTATACAAATGCAATTGTTCTGCACATATACGCACACAATTACACCGATATACTATGAATGCATTAATGCATTAGTTATACAACAAAACAACAACAAAGTGACAGCAATGAGCAGCCAGGGACACCATAAGATGCACGGTTGTGCGGGCAGTATGGCAACACTGGCCAGTGCAAAACTCAACACGGATTCGACAACGGAATACACAGATGAAATTGATCTTGGTGATCGCTTTTCAACGGATATTGCACGTCTCTGCATGAACGATCGCTATTCGGATGTGGAATTTGTCGTTGAGGGACAACGTTTGCCGGCACATCGTGCCATACTTGCCGCACGCAGCGATTACTTTCGTGCCTTGCTCTATGGCGGCATGTCCGAGACAACACAGCGTCAGGTTACATTGGAAGTGCCGTTGGATTTATTTAAGGTACTCCTGCGTTACATTTACTCAGGCACGCTATCGCTGGCCACACTGGATGAGGATGCTGTTATCGGCATTTTGGGCATGGCCAATCAATATGGATTTCAGGACCTAGAAATGGCAATATCTAAATATCTACGTCAATATCTAGCATTAAATAATGTCTGCATGATATTGGATGCAGCGCGGCTGTATAATCTCGAGGAGCTGACACAAGTTTGCCTGATGTTCATGGATCGGAATGCAGCCGAATTGCTTCAACATGATTCCTTTAAAATGCTTTCCAAGGTAAGTTGGTCAAAAGTGTGAGGAACTTACAATCGCTCGAATCAAAGCGGCACAGCAACATTCGTCTGTCTCGCTCGCACATATAGAAATTTAAGAAATTAAGATCACATGAGCTCTTTTCTACAAACATATCTTGTTTTAATTAATTGTTTTTTTTTTTTGTATCTTTTAGGAGTCCCTGCAGGAGGTGCTGCGACGCGATTGCTTTTTCGCGCCAGAGGTTCAGATCTTTCTGGCCGTCTGGAAGTGGAGTAGATATAACTCCGATATTGATATTAAAACTGTTGTACCCTTTGTGCGTCTACCGCTTATGGATGTGAAGGATCTGATGAAAGTGGTGCGTCCATCGGGCATACTTGATCCAAATCACATACTCGATGCTATCGATGAGTTAAGCACCTCAAAGGCATTACCATATCGAGCTGCTCTTTGGCCGGAGGAGAATGTGGCCACCGTCAAGTATATGTCCCGTTGCATTCAGGGCGAATGTCGTTCCGCATTATTGGATGGCGATGTTACCTCGTATGATATGGAGCATGGTTATACACGTCACTGCATCACCGATAGCTCGGATGTGGGCATTGTTGTTGAATTGGGCACCATGTGCATGATCAATCACATTCGAATGTTACTCTGGGATCGGGATAGTAGAGCATATTCATATTTTATTGAAGTGTCGGGCAATCAAGAGCATTGGGAGCGTGTTATCGACTATAGCGAACATCATTGCCGATCCTGGCAGTATCTATATTTTGAGGCAAGACCCGTGCGCTATATAAGACTCGTGGGTGTACAAAATACAGTCAATCGGGTAAGAAACACTTTATTCATACAGTCATTAGATGGCTAGCTAACCAGAACTGCTTATTTTTAACAGGTTTTCCATTTGGTCGGCTTGGAGGCGATGCATACAACAAAGGTGCCGAGGCTGATCGATGGTTTTGTGGCGCCGGAGGCAAATGTGGCGACCATTGAGATGAGTGCAATTGTGACCGATGGCGTGAGTCACACACGAAACGGTCTGATCAATGGTGATTATTCGCGTTACGATTGGGATTCTGGGTATACGTGTCATCAATTGGGTAGCGGCGAGATTGTGGTTAGATTAGGACAACCCTACTATGTGGGATCGATGCGCCTGTTGTTGTGGGATTGTGATGATCGTACCTATAGTTTCTACATTGAGACCTCAACGAATCGCAAGAACTGGCAAATGGTTGTGGATAAGCGTACGGAGAAAGCAAGATCCTGGCAAAATTTACATTTCACCCCAAGACCCATTGTCTTCATACGCATCGTGGGTACAAGGAATACAGCTAACGAGGTGAGTGCCCGAAAATATACGTCTAAAAAAACCTTTTACATTTGTCTTAATTATTTGTAGATCTTTCATTGCGTGCATCTTGAGTGTCCATCGCAGGACAAGGTTTATTTTAAGAAAATCGCCGAATTACAAAAGGAACGCAAGGAGAAAAATCGTTTGGATGATGACATTGCGACCACATCTCGAGCGGCAGCTGCATTATCTTTGTCAGCCACAAGCTCATCCAGTGCAATAGCACGTTGGTCCCAGACGCCAACAGTTGCTTCTAACGATGCCGTTGATACCAATCCCGATCAACTGGATAACTCGGGAGCATCTACAACGCCGTCGACGCCAAGATCACCACGTTTAACGCCACAGCGACAGCAGGAACAAGAACAGGACTTAACACCTCTCGTGGAGCTGGACATTGAACCAGTCCCAGAGCCGAATCTGGAGCCCGAACCAGAGCCAGAGCCACAATCATTACCAGAACCAGACCAAGTGTTGGAACCGCAAAAGCAAGATAAAAAGCAGTTGGAAAAGTCTGATCTGAACGCTGCCCGTTTAGCGAATAGATCAGAATCAACTCAAATTTTATAAGTGATGTTTTTTTTATAATTGTCGCAATTCGAAATACTCCTGTGGTCAAATACGCTGCTTATTTTATACATATACAACATGCGACATTAACAATTGTTGCTTTCAATTTTGCAAATCAGCGTAATTTATATATAAGAACAATTTTATTAATTATAATGTATATATGCTTCTTCAATTCATATAAATATTCTATACATATTTATATTTATGCAACCCAATTGAATTGTTTTCACGAATTCCGCATCAATAGAACCATCCCAATGCCAGACGTCCTTATTACTATTTACTGTACAAATTATATTAACTTCAAGGTATTTTAATTGTTACAATTATCATACCTGTTATTTTATTGATGCCGTTTTCTTGATTCGTTCAATTCAATTCCAAAATCTATGATTGTATATGTGTTATGGTTGCAATTGTTTATTTCTGTACACATCTTAAATTTAACTTAAGATAATCAAATTTTGTTACAACTTGTAATTCGCATAATAAAGTAATAATCCACTTGAGGAATTTGTATTAAATTTAAATAAAGGCGCTCAAGTGTAACAATCGAAGCCTATCGATAACACAGGCAGTGTATTCCTATTGACACTTGGTTTGAAAACACCTGCGACACAGTGGCAACACTGGCTGACAACAGCTGCCTATCGATAAGACAAGTCAAAAATTCATTGGCATTTAGGCGTCTTGAGAGAGTCGAATATATGTTATTATATATTTCACAATATTGTGAACATGAGTGACATGGTGCCATCATTGCCATTTCCCATGCATCCCAAGATGCATGAGGATCCGGCGCTAGCGTTTACGGCCAAAGAGGACGAGGAGGAGAGACGTCACATACGGAAGGTGCAGAATGCCTTTCAGTACTACAGGTAGGTGCACGTACTGCTGATTTGTTTACAAACGGTTATTAAATGCAAGCACGCCAATGCCGCAAATAGTCCGCACACCCTTCTCCCCCACACCAACACGCCATGCGACTTATGTACCATGTGTATGTATGTGTTTCATGTGCTGATAACGAAAATCAATTGAAGCGGCTTTGCCGCAATTGTGTGTGAGAAAATGTAGGACACCCGATCTAATCTCTTGGCCTCTGTTTCGTCCCCGCTATAGACGCTATGCCTATTTGAGGCTAAATAGAAAAGAGGATTACCTGCAGAGCTTGTCAGCTGATGATCAACGATTGCTCTCAAAGTATCGAACCCATTTGGATATCGTTCGTCACTGCATTGACTGTAATCAGACTGTGATTCGTGAAATTCTTCGTGATCGTGTGCTTTATCCAACCGGCGGTGATGCGGACCATGAAAATGATGAGGCCCCCTCCCATGTGCGTCACGGCGACATGGACCAAGTGAGTACAATCTAATACCGCCCCTCTACCGCTGTCACGCTGTCTCAGTCTGTTTGAACATGTCGCAGCATGTTCAGTTTGATGCTGTTGCATTCAAATTTTCCAACATGATTTATCAACCTTTATTTGGCAATCATGTCGTAGCATGTTCGCATTGTCGTTGAAATTTTCTCTTACGGTTACTGAGCGTAATCATGATTGAGCATGTTCAAGCATGCAACATTTTTGTGTTAATTAAAGAATTGTAAAGTTTTTTTTTAGGTTTATTTAAATATTTGTTTTGCTAATTTATTGAAACTGATAATTCGAAATACACAATATATAATATTTGAATTCTAGAGTCCTAATTTATAATCTTTCTTTGCTTATTTACGTTTAATTTGCATGAGATATCGATAGGATTGTTAAGTCAAATTTGTATTTGTTTAGGTATGTTAAGTATTTCGACCCGGTAACTTACAAAAGTGGCTGGGTCTATGATCTTTGTCGAAAATAAGGATTCATTTTTGACCGTAGATGAAAACTCTCACTTGTGATTTATTTTATTAGGCACATGGTATTTTATAGTCGGTCTCACACAACTGTTGTCATGCTTGTTCTGATTGAATAGTGTGTGTTATAGATTCGTTTATAGTTACTGGATAACTTCCAATCTTTCGTTCAAACTTCGTTAAAGGGAAACTTAAAGTCGCTTGCATCTTAAGCGTTTAAGTTGTTACAGGGTAACTCTTAGCCGATCAATTGCTTTACCTTTCGAATTCCAACTGATTGGCCAATTTTCTTTCTCACTCCAAAATTGCCTGCAAACTCGATTCCAAACTATCAAAATTCGAATGAAAAACAAAATTTCTCATTCAGACTAAGTTTCTTGTTGATGGTCATAATTTTGATGGTGATGATGGTGATAGTGATGGTGATGATGATGATGTTGTTGAACCTCTTAAAATTTTAAAGGCTCAATCGACACTGAAATTGATCGCACGTGACTGGAGCGCCGAATGCGCAATCGAACGTGAGCAGTCCTATAAACCGATTATCGATAGCATCGAGGAGTATTACAAACCGGGCGATTTGTAAGTACCAAACAAATACCCTATATACCCTATAAATTTCAATATTTACGCCTTATACTTTTAGCAAACTGAATGAGATTAAGATTTTGGTGCCGGGTGCTGGTCTGGGAAGGCTTACCTATGAGCTCGCCTGTCGCGGCTATGCCTGTGAGGGCAATGAGTTCTCCTACTTTATGCTGATCGCCTCTAATTTTGTTCTCAATCTCTGCGACTATGAGAATAAACATGTTTTGTATCCATGGGTCCATCAGTATGTTAATAATATGCGACGAGCCGATCAAGTGGCCTTTGTACGCTTTCCCGACGTTTGTCCCGTTCGTAATCCGCCCAAGGGTAACATCGAGATGGCAGCTGGTGATTTCCTCGAGGTCTACAAAACTCCGGATGCCTACAATTGTGTGGCCACATGTTTCTTCATCGATTGTGCTAACAATGTCATCGACTTTATACGCACCATTTACAAGTAAGTACACGATATATATACTATATATATTCATGATCGTCATAAAGTATATAATACCAACTTATTTAATTATGTTCACAGAATTCTTGTGCCTGGTGGCATTTGGGTGAATCTCGGACCATTGCTGTATCATTATAGCGATGTCAATGGCCACAATAGCATTGAGCCGAGCTATGAAGATCTCATTATCATTATGGAAAGCATTGGCTTTGATATACTGCAATCACGCACTGGAATTCGCACAAAATATGCACAAAATCCGCAATCGATGAAGCAGAGTGAATATCAGAGCCTTTTCTGGGTTTGCCGCAAGACCCAGCCACATCAACAGCAACAGCAACAACAACGAAACCAACAGGAACCACCCGATTTGATAGTGAATCAAAGTGATCTCGATGTAGATCAGGAGCCAGAGCTAGAGACTGATAACGTTGATCAAGACGAGCCAAAACAAACGTGATTAATCATTACATAAGATGAATACATGATATAAAACCATATCACAGCAAATCAAATCATATCAAAGACAACAAACGACATTGAACAGACAACACCACAGATACCACCGGATTAATCCTTTCATTTTTGCATCTTGTCCAGCAAATGCACACATCTATTCATCTAATAATACTTTTAAGTAGTTACATCTACTTTTGACAGCGAAGACGCCAAATAAAACGAATTTAAAGTGCAGTACAAATGCAAATGTTACAAATGAATTAATAAATTGGTTTTTTTTATTAATCGGAAGATCTAACTAATGCAAATTGAATTCCGATTCGTTTCGGAGTTTAAGTTTGATCAGCAGTCTAGTAGTTTTTAAAGTTATGTGTGCTTGACGAACAGACGGGCATCGCTATATCGACTCGACTAGATACTGATCGAGAATATATAAACTTTATGGGGTCGGAAACGTATCCTTTCGTTTCTGGCTAACCTAAGCAACCGCTTCACCTTTTTTAGTAACTGGGTCTAAAAAAAACAGTATCGATTAATGGAAGAAATGTCGATAAAATCGATAAAATCAATAAATTGATTAAAATCTACGATATGTCCTATATCAATGGCCTAAACTGCTTTAAGTTGATGCATAACTATAACTCAAACCCAATGAATCCACTTACGGAGTTGCGCTTGGTTGTCTCCTCCACCCACTGAAACAGGCCAAAAGCAAAAACTTTTGTATTAACATGTGTTTAATCTCTATTTTGTAGTGTATTATAGCTATCCCTATCATTAAGCTATCGCCATTTCGCTTGGAACCATGGTGAAGTGTTTGTGGGGTGGCTTATGATTCACTGCGCCAGTTGGAATCGCTGCGCCACTTGCCACGTGTCTCCACATGACGCTGCCTGATCTCGGCAAGAGTTTTGTCAAAGTGTTGGCTGCTCGCATGGCATTTACGTGCCGTCTCCGTGAGCAGCTCGAACCAGAGCAGCTCGGTGAAGTCATTGCACTGCGACATGGGTTGACGGATGATGGTAAAGACACGCTCGCGGAACTGTCGAATCAATTCAAAGAGATTAACATGATGGGCAGTTGCCGCATTGCTGTGCACCTCCGGCATAACAAAACTATTGATCATTCGAGCTTCGCCGCGTCCACGATGAATGTTCAGTCCAGTGCCCTGGTAGAGCAGCTCCAGTTGCTTGTCAAAGGATTCCCGCCACGTGGCCTTAAAGTGTGCACGTTGGGCACGTGTGCGCACGAACATCAGCTGCGGCAGATAGCCATCGATGTAGCCCTTGAGTGGTGCGCGCGGTCGAAGACGCAGTGCAGCATTAAGCAGACGCAGCTGCTCTAAGCTCAACTCATCCAAAGCCAAGATCAGCACATGACACACGCTCAGCAATTGCATCATTGTGGACATAGTCTGTAGCTCCTGCAGTTGATCCGTCTCCTTGCCCGCCACCATGGGCACTGCATCCAGCAGAATATAGCGTTCCCGTGTAATAAAGAACTGCAAATATTCACCACGTGAACGAGCACCTTGCTTGGAAGGATTGGCTGGCGTCTGTTGTTTGGCACGATGCGGTACAGTGGCAAATATACATTCATCGGCATCCGGTGCGAACAGATGCTGATAGTAATCATAGTTACTGTCACGTTCCATGGCCAGCAGATTGAGCAGCGTGGATTTGCCAACGGATTGGGCTCCCAACACACCGATGACCGTAAAGTCGGTATTGCTCTTGTGGAACAGTTTGCGGGCATTGCCATTAAGCAGCGATGAGGGACGTGTCATGCGCAGCGGCACCAGCGAATCTCCACCAGCAGCCGCAGCTCCACTTGTGCTTGTTGTGCCATTTAATTTGTCCTTATTGCCGGCAGTTGTGTAACTAATGCTATTCAAGGCAGCGCACACTGTGCCACCGGATGCTGCTGTCGCTGGAGATGTGCCGCTGGCCGTGTAAATGCCACGCTCACTGCTGCCACGTGCATCGCTGCGATTAATGATGATCGTCTTGATGGATGTGAGTGTCTCATTGTTGCTACCACTGCTGCCACTACCTGTGTGGCATTCTGGCTCCTTTTTCAATAGGATTCTCGGTTGGACGACGCTGTTGCGCGAATCCTCGCGCCTCGCAATAATCACAGGTGTGGTGGGTGCTCCTCCATGGCGTGCCTCATCCTGCAGCATAAGTGTTTGGTTTGCTCACATAAGTATATAATTAATGCCACTTTGCAGCGTTCTAATTCACTTACCCGCTTTTTGTTGCGATAACGTTTGCGGTTCTCCGCCATCAGCGGGCGTTAATTGAGTCCTTGTTTTGCTTTAACGTCGAAATGCCGACGCAGTGCATCAACAATACTTGAACAGCTGACAGCTGTTTATGTGCTAGTGATGCCAGATAACAAAACCCAGAAGCACCAACAACAAGGGGATTCCTGAGATGAATTAAAATTATTCTTAAATTATGTTCAGATAAAGCAACTGACTGTTAATTGCCTTAACTTAATTCTACACAAAAATATGTGGAATATTGGAAATTACTGTTGTACTTAATCATAGTGGCAACGCCCATCGATAGTCCGTTCGATACATTGTTTGTGCGATAGAAACGATTAGACACTACACAACACTGCACATGCCAATACACGCATGGAGTAACTACACGAAACTAGTAAATAAATAATAAATACATATAAACAGTAAGCAAACATGCCAATTGTGATAATAAGCGGATTGCCCGCAAGTGGCAAGTCGACAAGAGCAAGACAGCTGCAGGAATACGTGGCAACAAAAGGTAAAAAGGTGCATCTGATAAGTGAGAATGAAGCGGTGCCCAAGGCGCTCTACGAGAAGAACGCGTTCTTTGCTGACTCCCAAAAGGAGAAGATCGTGCGTAGCGATTTGAAGTCGGAGGCATCGCGGCATCTCAACAAAGACGATCTGGTAATACTCGATGCCGGCAACTATATCAAAGGTGAGCGAGTGTAAATACATTTGTTTATATAACTAAATAAATTTGTTTTTAGGTTTCCGCTATGAACTGTATTGCATGACGAAAGCCGCACGCACCACGCAGTGCACCCTGTTTAGTTGCATACCAAAGGAGCAGGCATGGACATTTAACACACAGCGCACAGCGTCCGATACCATAGCGGATGCGGCATTGAACAACTCAAATATACCCTATACCCGCGAGATCTTTGATGCGCTCTGCATGCGGTATGAGGAGCCGCACAGCAACAATCGCTGGGACAGTCCATTGGTTGTTGTACTGCCCGAGGATACCCTAGATTTGGAGAGCATCTACAAAGCGCTATATGAAACGAAACCACTGCCACCCAATCAGAGCACACAAAATGTAAGAAAACAATTTTTATTTGAATTAATTTTCAATTTATTTTTAATAACCTTTCTTTTAGCCACCTTTGGGTGCTACCAATTATCTTTTCGAGCTGGATGTTATTATGCAGGATATCATTAAGGAGATTTTGGGTGCCAGTAAAATTGGCGCCTTTGGGCAGCTGCGTATTAAAGGCAGCTCCAGCACGGTAAAGGTAACAACGTCCATGAATGCCCTGCAATTGAATAGATTGCGTCAAAAGTTTATTACGAGCACGTGTCGTGCTAGCCAAACGACGCCGGCGCCGCTGGAACAGGTGCCACAATTGTTTGTGCAATTCATCAATGCCAATACGACTGGTTGTTAGTAAACGAAAATGATTTTAATAAAAATAAAGAAAATTCAAATTGCACGCGATTTTATTTTAAATGTGGGCACACTTTGCTTAAGAATGTTACGGCCACACAGTGCTCTGTTAATGGAGATCGCATGTTATTTAACACTGAAATGTTAAGCTTAATATCGAGTTGGATAGTGATTGTTTTTAACAGACGATCAATATTTGTAGAGAATAATAATAATTAACTAAACTAATTATTATTATTCTCTACAAATATTGATCGTCTGTTGAAAACAATCGTATTGGCTCAATAGCACGGCGCAATCAACACATACAAATTTAACGACTGATATTTACCAGCGTCTTTACATAAGCTACTTAACAGCATCAATTTCAGTATCGATATTGGCAAAGCGAAACATCGATATCTGCAGGTTGGCATCGATATCTTTTCCAGCTAATATCGCCATTGTTGCAGCGCTCATATTTGTAAAAATCACAATTGAGAGCGGACGTGTTTTTTCTGGTTTGCTGCACAAAAACAAAGGTGCAAAACGTGCCAGGATATTTGCAACTCGTATTTTTTAAGTTTAGTTTTGTGCATTTCGTCAAATACGGGATCAGCAGCAACGTAAGCTTTACCAGTGTGATTGTGTTGTGATTATAAATTGAATTTATTTTTTTTTTTAAATTTTGAAACGAAACATTTTTGATCAAAATCAAGTAGGCGGCGACAAGTTATTAAAACTTTTTTTTGTCTGCGAAATTTTGTTGCAATTTATATTAAATTTGAATGCCTCTAAGTATTTTTTTATTGTGTTTTAAATGGTTTTTGATTACAACGCACATAAATATTTTTTTGAATTCAAATAAGTCAAATTGTTTGTGTTGTGTGGAGTGCGCGTGCTTAGCATCAAGCGCGGGAGTTTTCGAAGCGTAAATATTGTTGTGAACGTTAAATTTCTTACGAGATTCAAAGAATCTGCTAAACTGAACTTCAAATAAGCGCGTATTGGGCACAAGAACAGCTCCGCACATCAATAAAATATATACAATATATTCCAATAAACCATATGCAAGACTCAAAAAGACCCAAACATACATATCCGCTGAGAAACACAAGAAGGCCCAGGAGGACTTGCATAAAATAAGAGAATCTATATATGTATATAAAAACCAACGGCAATAACAAAGTCAGCCTTTTTTGCCTGCTTGCGCAGCAACAAAATTCTATACACACACACATATGCACATGCACAAACACACACTGCCAGAGACAGACATGTGATTTGAGCTGAAATACGACCACCACTAGCAGGGCACATAGCGTACACACATACATACAAACACAGACCCAATCACACTTGCGCTGTGTGTGAGTAAAGACACGATCGAACGACGAGACGACGAACAAGCTTATCTCTTACTGCTGCTGCTGCTGCGCTGCTTTAAGAACGATAAAAGCAAAGCAAATAACAACAACGATCGGCTGTTTTGGAATAAAAATAAAAACAAGAATACAAAAAAAGGGACAAAGCAAACGCGACGAATTTTCAAGTCTCTCTGCTATCTTTGTCTTCCTTTCTATTTCTCGTTCTTTCTTCTTTTTTGAATGTTTGACACATGTGCGTGAAAATCCTTTTTCGAGAGAGCCGGCTAAGCACTTGCACACACACGCATACACACACTCGCAGACTTACGACACTACGCACACGTACGGTCAGAGCACGTGTATTTGTATTTGTATTAGTGTGTGCGTTTGTATTTTATTTTATTTTTTATTTTCTGCCTGTTCCCGCGAGTCGCACACAGTTTTTCGGTCTGTCTGAGTATTCTTTCTAACGTCGTTGCTTTTCGTTTCTCTTCTTCTAGCCTGTTGATTGAAATGCAACACGCGCAAAGCAATAACAATAACAACAACAACCACAGCTACAACAACAATAACGAACTACAACTTAACTAGCAAATATCAAAATTTTCACGAAGCCATAACAACAAAAACAAGCGTTCAACTAGTGCAAATAAAACTAAACACAATTAAAAAAAAGTTATAAATCAAATTAAAAAAATATACCCAAAACAAAATTCAACGCAATAATAACTACAACGTCACAGTCAGCAAAAAACAAAAAATAACGTACATACATAAAAAACACGAAACGTCCAGCAAATAATAACAGGCAGCAAGAAAAGAAAAAAAAAACAAAGATAAAGAATTTATTTTTCTTTAATTTTTTTTTTTGCGCTGTCCAGTGAAATACGAGAGAGCGGCCAAATTGACGGAGTAGAAGAAATAGAACTGTAGCAGGAGTAGCACCAACAACAACAATAACAAAATAAAACAAAGTAATTTAAAAGTAAAAACATCAACATGTCTGCGACAGTGGCTCAAAAATCGCCAACTCCAAAGATCATGAGTTTCTACGAGTGCGCCGAAATGTTCCATGCGGTAAGTCTCCAAAAAAAAGCAATAAAATTTTAGTCGACTCACGACTTAAGAATACCCTTTACTCCGGGTAATTTTATTAATACTTTGTTAATCGTTTAGTTGAGGGAACAATAGAAAATATTAAATTTTTAGGCATATTTCCAATCACTTTTTTCTTTACGATGCAGTAGTCTGATTTGTAGCTTAAAATATATACATACTCTACAGAGACCTGCAACGAGTATACTCGAGTACGTTCGAACTTTTCATCAAACGATCGGGTAACGAGTAATTCAACGGGCTGTCCGAAAATGGTTCGAATCACAACGATCAGTTGTCCGTTTTCAAACCTTCGAACGATCAGCCCCATAGATCGTCTGCTGATCGTGGGCTGATCGTTGGCTGATCGTTCGATTGGCAAACGAGTATTCCAACGAGTATACGAACGCAACCTGCCCTGATCGTTTTTTCAGTACAAACGTTCGAGTAACAAGCAAGTTCGTTGGTTCGCTTGCGTTGCGTGACGTTCGCAGTGTTGTCATTTATAAAATGAAAATATGCTAGTTCTAGCGGAAAAAAGCGAAATGGCTAAATTTCAATGAAAAATAATAAGAAAAATGTTTAAACATATATTTTTCTTCTTCTTTTATTATTAATAAAATTAAAACCCACAGTGCATAATATAAAAAATGAAATAATTGTAACATATGTGCATTGATTTTCCCATGTACACATAAGTAAAAGCTAGATCTGGCGGAAAAAAATTTAGAGAGCAACACTGATGGCACTCGCAACAATCTCGAGACTTGTCTTTGTTTGTGTGTATTAGTGCGAGCAAGTATTGATATGTTTGGCATACCACGCATTTCGCTTATATTTTTTTTAAGACAGAAAAACCAAAACGGAAGAGTTTCTACCTGCTGCAAATATTGCGCTAAATGCAGAACAACCCCTTTTACAAAACTCAGGCCAAACAAGGGAATTTCCAAAAGGTCGGCCCATGTACGTTTATCTGTTGAGCGTTACAAAGGGTTTCCAAATTACAATTGTAATGCTGATTTCTACAATTGTCACATTTTAATTCTGTAAAAAACTTATGATCAAAATATTTAAAACAGAATTTCATTTATTTTTAAATATCAATGTATTTAAATTACATTCTTTAAAGCCGTCAAATCATTTAGTCGAGTACCACCGCTGAGAATATTTCATGCAAAATATTATAAGTTTCTGTTTGGCCTGTTTAAAACATGTTGTATAACGGCAAAATACTCGAGTATATACTCGAGTAAAACGAGTATAAGCATGCCCGCGGTACGCACACCAAACGATCGAGTATAAAATTTGTTCGAACAAAACGATCACGAGTAAGCGTTCGAGTATACTCGAAATTTTTATACTCGTTGCAGGTCTCTGATACTCTACCACCTACGGGTAAAAAAAGTTTACACAACTTTTTTTTATATCCTGCAACGGTAAAATTGCTCTCAATTGGAATTGGGTTTTTTTTGGTCACGTATGTTTTTCTTCTATTTGATTTAGTTTGCAGTCGCTTTGTGTTTACTGTTTTTTTGTTGCGCTTAGTTTTCATTTCCGTTTCGTTACACCTTTTTCTTTTTTTGATTTTATTATTCGCTGATTCATAATTATTTTTGTAGGCAAATACTCAGATATTTTATAGGCCGCGTCAAAACAGTCTGATAAGACAGAGTTTTTGCATTGTGATAAGTGAATAGGAGTGGGTGGGAGTGGACAGACACACACACACAGGTAACAAATGTCCACTTTTCTCCACTCTTTCTTCATGCAACTTTGTGTAACTGTAAAACAGTTTGCATTGTCGTCATCAACAGTCAAGCATCATTAAAAATTGTATATATATATATTAGTATATAAGTATATGTGAAAAAGCTCATGATCATATGTATTTAAGTGTTTGCTGCGACGTTGACGTCGCTGCCAGCATCAACAGCAGCAGCAGCAGCAGCAGCTGTTGTTGTTTTAGTCGTAGCTGTTGCTGTTGTTGTTGCTGCTTTGGCCGTTGATCGACAACAAATTCGATTAAGTCAGTAAGTTCCGGGTTTGGATTTTCGTTTAGTGTTTTTTTTTTTTTTTGCCTTTTGCTTTCAGTATGAAGAGATCAGATGAGGGGGGAATTGTGTGGTCTGGTGAGTTGTGTGGAGAGAAGCGAGACGGCAAAAAAAAAAAAAAAAAGCAACAAAAGGCGGCTTCAAGTTTAAAGTTATCGATTGCGGTTACGTGCAAAGCGTCAAGAGTTGGGGGCTGCTTTTGGTGGTTTGGGGTGGTGGGGGGTTAATTACTCCAAAGTAGAATTTGTGTTTTTATTTTGTTGTCGCTAATTTGCGTAAAAAACTAAATGCAATGTCCGGACAGCGACGGGTCAAGTAGAACCAACTATGTACAACGGAACAGCAACAGTCAGATACACAAACACAAACACGCACATTCTCATATAAACGCGCTCGGGCATTTGTCACAGGTTGATGTCCGATAAAAGTTGGCAAAGCTTTGTTTCTGTCTCTGTCTCACTTTAAGTAAATTGCCTGAACTTTGCTTGCACACAATTTTGGTCTATCGTTATCGGTATCGAAACGGCGGCAGCTATTGATTTAGCTGCGGATTAATGCAATGCCAAGAAAATTATTTGCCTTTTTTGCTTTCAACAATTTTTGTTTGTCGTATGCATTTTTATTAATTGCAATCGCCTGTCATTACACAGCAGCTTTTTTTTTGTTTTGGTTTCGGCTGCAGCAGAGCAGTAGGCAAAGGCAATAGCAACAAATTGCTGCCGAAAGCGAAAGGGCGCAACACACACACACACAGACACGCAGAGATAAACTCAATGCACACATACAAGCGTGGTATAACTGAAACTGAAACTGCTGCAACAAGCGAACAGTTCGCTTTTGTTGTTGTTGCTCGCTTGTTGTGCTTTTGTTTTCTTGCGGTCGCTGCTTCTGTGTTTTGCTATCCCCCTCTCCCCTGATGTTGCTGCTGTGCGCGCGACAGGCGACAAGTTTGTCCGTAACGATATCTTGCAATGCGCTTGCGGCTTTGGACAGCAACAAACACGTTTCGTATTCACTCACCTTACTGCTTTGCATGTTGTTTCTGTGCGTCTGCATTGTGTGTGCGCAAAATGCGTTCACTTTTTACTTTTTTTCCCCTCTTATTCAGCACTCTTAATTTTTTGGTTGTATTATTTGTTGTCAGGTGGATGAAGCTGCCGCAGAGCTGAAATTCACTTTTTCGCATAACTTTTGATTTCGTCGTCGTTGTTGTTGTTGTTGTCTCATAGTTGTTGCTGCCGTTTCGTTACTTTTATTATGAAATTTATATGCACAGGTCTTATTGTTGTTGCTGCTGGCTTGCTTGGTTGGTTAGTTAGCTTTTGTTGTTGGTATTGCTGCTATTTTTTTTTGCCTGCGCCCAAAAGCAAAATGCTTAGTTTGTTATATCAAATCCTCATCGCTTCGTAATCATATTACGTTTCAACTTCACTACACACACACACACACATACAAACAGGCACACTTGCACATTAAGTGGATGCCAGGCCAAGGGGCAAAGGGGCAGTCAGCGTCTTTCCTCTTGCTTTATGAGTGTCGACCACTTTTTACGAATATAATTCCATTTCCTGCCAAGGCGATAACAACGCTGCATTGTAGACATGCTTACAAACCACACATACATACAAGTCCATGTGTTTGTGTGTGTTGGTATTTGTGTGCATGTCCCGACGACGTCGCCATTGCTACGGAGTGTACGTCTGCCTACCTAAGCAGGCAGAAGAAGCAGAAGTAGAGGAGAAAATACAAAATAAAGAAAGAGCACCACTGGTGTTGGAGGTGGAGGTTAAGGTGGAGGGGGGAGTTAGCTCCTCCATACAGGCTTTTCAACATCAATTCATTTCATTTCATTCGATTCCGATTGAATACAGTTCGATTAATATGCAGTCCCTGGCCTCAGCCGCAGTCCTCAGGCCTCACTCCAGCTACCTATGGACGTACATGCATATGTATTTATTTGTGTGTGTGTGTGTGTAGAGTTTGAAGCGTCACTGAGTTCACCCACACATGTACATATTCACACACACGAGAGCAACATGTTGCCAAAGTCGCCGCCATATGCAAGTTGCCGAATGTGCAAGCAAGCTTTGTAAGCTCTTTTTTCTCATTTTTATTTTTTTTTTTTTTGGATTTTTGTTTTTTGCTGTTTTCCATGCAAGTTAACAGAAATACAAATTATAAATAAATTATTTGCGTGCTACGCTACTGACTGACGTTGCGCTGCTGCTGTGAGTGCTTATTATTATTATTAATATTATTATCATTGTTGAGTTGTAAAAAAAAAAGAAGAAAAATAAATAAATAATAAACGAATGGCAAACGAGCTGAGCGAAATAAATATGTATGAGTTAAGTTGTTGATATGTGTGTGTGTGTGTGTAAGTGTTTGTGTGTATCAATACCATGAAACGTCTACGTCTGTCTGTATGTCAGTTAGTCCGGCGAGTGTGTGCACTCGTGCGATGTCGTCGTCGTCGCTGAACGTTCGCTATCTCCCACACCAACAATAATAACAGCAGCAGCGTCAAACAGCAACAACAGCTATAAGCTCCACTTGCGCTCTCTTTCTCTCTCGCACGCGCTCTCTTACGATCTTGAGGGCGACGCGCTTTTTTTGTGCGAGAGGAGCAAAACCGAGCGCCTGCCTGCCTACCAGTCTCTGCCACCTTCTTCTTCATGTTGTTGTTCTTTTTTTTTTGCCTTCTGCCTTCCACTTCATATTCTATTGTCATTGCCTGTGGCGGCGACGCTGTTGTTGTAATCTTAAAATTGTCTTCATATGCGCCTCATGATCATATTGTTTTTTTGTTGTTGTTGTTGTCTTGCTAATGGCCGCTCAATTGAGTGCCAAAGTACATACAAGCATACATACACACAAACACACATTTACAGTTGCGTGCAAAAAAGTAGTAGCGCTTAGTACTTAAACATTTTTAACGATGTTTAAACAAGACAAGGATTGGATTGAAATGCTCATGAACTTTTGCGTTTCTAAATGTTCATACAAAGACAAAAATACACTAATTGCCAAAACTTTTACGCAGGAGTATAGCTAATAGTGACCGGCACTTGTAATCCGAGTTCATGTTCCATTTGTACCTGATTTCATACTGAACTTGAAAATATTCACAACTATTCATTTTGTGTCAAAGCCCTAAATAAATGATGAGTAGTACTATTTGTTTGCTCGCTGCTGTACACACGCATTTGTATGCATGTCTCCGAGTGCGTTCATGTGTGTGTGTGTTTGTGCGTATCTGTTATTTCTTGCGGTGGGGTCGTAAAATAGGGGAAGGTGCAGGAGAGGGGCAACGTTGGGGTTTAAATCTATCAAAATTTAATGAAAATATCGAATCTTGAGCTTAAAATACTACTCGCGAATACTTTGTGGGGGTCAAGCAGAAAGAACGCTTATTTTCAGTAAACAACTGTAAATACACATATACATTCATGTGTATGTGTGTGTGTGTACGTTATCACTGTGATGAAAAGCAAAAGGTAAAAAGGTTAAATATAGTTTGATTGCTTTTGAAACACATTAAAATTGATTTGATTTCAACACAAATTCATTAAATAAATATTAAAATCGTGCAAATTGTAAAGAACTTATTTTCTAGTTAGTTTAAAAAGATTTATTTACATTTTTTAACCGTTTTTAGTACAATAGATTTATGTGACCTAAAAATCGTATTTTTACAAATTTTCTTAAACTGCTTTACTTCCCTCAAATAAGTTTTTCTTATCACTAGACGTAAAAAATTCAAGAAGTTCATTAAAAATTCTGTTTCGAGTATAAATATTTGAGACATTTGGTGATTTTAGTGTTTTTATTGAATGCAGTTGAACTTGAGTTCAGATCGTTCAGTTATCATTATCTTAATGCCTGTTTGACTTATTGACGATGATCAGTTTTGGGGGGGAACCAACAAAAACCAAAAGTATTCGAAATTTGAAATATTTACGAGTTGTAATAATTGTGAGTGGAGTTTTTTGACAGTTGGAAAAGTTGTAAAAGTTGTAAAACCGTGACATGAGTGTTGACCCCGTTTGTAGTTGTAGTTGATATTTTTTTTTTTGCTATTGGTTTTTCTTTTCAGGGGGTTTTTTCCGTTGCAATTATTTTAATGATTATTAAGTATTATTACAATGTGCGACTATTTATTATTATTATTTTTTTTTTGTATATTTCGTTGGTGGATGAAACTTTGTTTAGTTTATTTATTTGATGCGGGCACCCAGCTACACATAGTGGTGCATTGCCAGATAGAGAAGACAATACTGGAGCGAGTGAGATAGACCGGGAGAAAAAAACCCATAAGGCAGGCAACATTTATTAATTTTTCTTTATTTTATTTTTGCTTGCAACATCACTTTTCTCCTGTCAGTCTCTCTTTCTCTCTTCTGCTCTCTCACTCTCCTCATTCGATTCGCTTGCCAATCCAAAAAAGTTAAATAAAAATAACAACAACAACAACAACATTCCAATCGCAATCGAATTCGAATCGAATCTATTATATAATGAAGTCGACAGCGACTGCGACGTCGCCAGTGCCAGCGGCAGCGACGTCGACTGTGCGGTTTGCCGTTTGCTTAGTAGATTTCCATTCACATTCACTGTCGCTTTTTGATTACTTGTTGTCCGATGTTTTTGTTGTTGCTGCTGCTGTCGCTGTTTTGCTTTTGTGCGGGCAACCAATGTTGTCGTCGACGTCTGCTCTTTCAACTGGTTTTTACAGCAGGACAACAACATCAGCCGCAGCAAAAAACATGTGAGAAGCGTAGCATAAAGTCGACACTAGTGTGTAGACACTAAAGTTTGAGAGTTGTATTTTGTGTGTAGAGTTTAGAAGCGAAAGATCAACAGAGTGTCGTGTTCTGGTTGTAACAACCCTGTAATTGCATTCCCCCTCCCACACTCAGCTGCCTCCAACCCCTCAGCTACCCTAGATAATATAAGAGAGAGGTAGATAAAGAAACCCAAAATCAAGTCCACGAAACCCAAACTCTGGATACTAGTCCCTTGGTTCTCCGACCACGTGTTCAACACATTCTCAACATGTTGGAATCGACTTTAATTGCCCCATCCCTGGCTTCTACTTCTACTCCTACCGCTACCCCTTCCCCACCTCTTGTTGCTGCCAATGCCCTTTTTTCTTTGCCTTTTCGTTTGCCTGCATTTGTTGCCTGTTATTGTTTTTTTTTAGACCCCGTACTCTAAAAAAGAGTAGAGGGGTCTATTAGGTTTGTCAGAAGCGAAATGTGCGTAACAGGCAGAAGGAGGCGTGGCCGACCCCATAAAGTATATATATTCTTGATCAGCATCAACAGCCGAGTCGATATAGCAATGTCCGTCTGTCCGTCTGTCCGTCTGTCCGTCTGTCCGTCTGTCCGTCTGTCTGTCCGTCCGTATGAACACCTGGATCTTTTAAACTACAAAAGCTAGAGCCACCAAATTTATAATGAAAGTCCGTTATTAACCCAGGCAGGTTAAGTTTATTTCAAATTTTTGCCACGCCCCTTACCGCCCCCGCAATGATCAAAAAACCAGACACACCTCGAAAAAATTTAGTTTTAGGCCAATAACTCAGTAACTATGGCACTTAGGAACACCATTTCTGGTAAACAGGTTGCTAATGACACCCTTAATGCAATGCCATTAAAAATTTTGAGCTGCCACGCCCCCTTTTCTCCTGAGGGTTAACCAAACGTTTTCACTTTAATGCCATGTTTAAGGCATTTATTCATATAGTAGGGTGTTGTAATTCAACATAAGTATAGAGACATATAAAATCAAACTATTCTGAAAGGGGCATCATCATACTACTTTTAACAAAAGAGCTACTGCGTTACAAAGTTTGTTATTTAACTGCAATATCACTTACGCGCGAGAGCGAGACAGAAACATACAAACACATGTTCGAACGTTTTCGATGCTTGTGTGGCGACAGCGCTGCCGGCAGACGCTGTGGCGACAGCGCTGCCGGCAGACGCTGGCCGCGCCGAATACACACATACATACATACATGCATACATATAATTTCAAACGAATGTGTGTTTGTATGAATAATATGTAAATGCTGATATTCGGAGAATTCTTGAAAGTGGCGCGTGGTGCAACTGATAGAGTTTGTCTGAGGTTGTAGGTTCGAATGCTGGCAATGCGAATTGTTAAATTATTTTTTTTAATTTCAATTGAAATTGAATACAAACTACTATGAGAGTACGGGGTCTTTTATAGTCGGCTCGGTCGACTGTAGCCTTTCTTACTTGTTTTTTTATATTATAGTGTGACGTTGTTAAGAGTTTTTGGGTTGCGGGTTATCAAATAGCCGACGTACACACATACACATATACAAATTTATGTGTTTGTGTGTATTATTGCCTGCGCCAATGCAACAGGCAGAATACGATACAGAAAAAGAAGCAGAAAGATGCTCTTGACTAAGGGATGGGATAGTTCATATGCACACAGTGAACAAATTATTTACTTTGGCTTGACCAACATTAAAATACCCTATGAGAGAATGAAGGGTATATAAAAATATTTGTTGTGACCTGTTACTTATCTTTATGAATTCCTGTTGTTACCCACAACAGTAATGTGGGTAAACAATACACACTTCCCATCTAATCCACTGTGATCTCATTTTTCTCTTGTTTAGGCTTTTAAGTTTTATCCTGAGTTTTTTTGTTGATAAAGCTTTCGTTTACAGTTGGCTTTGTTGATAGATGCATGTGTATGTGTGAATGCGATTGTGAGTGTGAATGTGATGAGTACTTGTGATTTTGTGCCTGTTGATCTTCTCCTTTTGCCTGTCCTCTGTCTCTTTCTCTTTATGACTCTCTCTTGCTTTAATGGTGTGTGTGCTTCTTCTCTATTTGTGCTCAGTTCAGTTTTCAGTTTTGCTTATCGCAACAACAAACAGCGAACAGTAGAAAAAATAAAAGCGAATGAAAGAAAGAACAAAAAAAAAAAAAAAAAAGATTATTATTATGTGAACTAACTAACCCAATAATAAGTATTCTTATCGAATTAAATCACACACACAAATACACACATAACAAGAGGGAGAGACAGTTATGTAAGTGTGTGTGTTTGTTTTGTAGATATGCATGTGTGTGTGTGTGTGTGTGTGTGCCTGTGTTAAACAAAAAGTGTCAGCAAGGGGTCTCGGAGTTGGCAGATAAAGATAGATGATTGGAGCAATGAGGGGATAGAGAGGTGATGGCGCAGGATGGAAGTAGTGGAGAGGTTTAGAGGAGGGGTAGTTGTAGCTGTGTCGGCGACAACAACAACAATTCATGTGCACATGTTTTCTTCCCCTTAAAATGCATTTTTGTTTTTATAACTTATGTATATGTATGTGTATATGTACGTAGTATCCAAAAAGAGTGAGCGAGCAGCAGGAGAGTGCAAACAGTCAGTCAGATTGAGTGCAGCTAGTTTCTCACTGCGTGTGTGAGCGACACATGGCAACACACACAAACATAAATAAGCGGTTTGCTGATAAGCATTAAGAACTTTGATATGAAGCAACGACAAAAACAATTGCTACAACAAGTGGTTGAAGTCTGACAGAAGGAGAAAAGGGTGAGTGGGGGCACACTTTAGGTGAAAGAGTAGAAAAGGAAAATAAGCAAAAAGGGCGTAAGAAGGAGAAAGGACGTATGTAAGCGGAGAATGTAAATGGGAGAAGCAAGAGCTTTTGCTTTCATTGAATTCGAATTAAAAGCTTCTCAATTACTTTCGATGACGATGGCTGCTGATGTCGATGACGATAACAATGTGATGTCGTAAATTTGCTTGTCTCTCTGACATGCTTGTGTGTGTGTGAGTATTTTTTGTGCATGTGTGTGAACACATGTTTGTACATAAACAAATATTGTAAGTGCGCGGACAGAGTGAGGCCCCGATAAGGTTTGACACTCCGACAGAGCACTGATAGCCAGCCAAGCCAATGTCCAACAACAAGAGCATCGTCAAAGAGGGGTTAGCGTAGGGGAAGGTGAAGGGGATGGGAAGTGGAAGGGGGACCTACTGATAGCATTGAATACTGGCTGCCAACAAGCAAAGCATAAATGGTTTATCGATTGTAGTTTGCATTCGATAAATATGCAAAATCTGACACAGATGCAAAAACACATGCACGTGCAAATGTAGATCAGAGCTCTCTTCAGTGCGTGAGAGTGTGTGCGAGAGATAAAAGATAAAAAGAGCGGGAGCTTTCACGCAGACAGAATGTTTAAAACTAAAACATTGAAGCGATTAAACAGATAAAAAGTAAAGAGACAAACAGACAACACAGCAAGCAATTTTGTTTATTGATTAAACTTAATTTGAAACAACTAAAATAAAATTTAAATAAAAGATGTTTATTAATAATACTTTAATAAAGTAAAATAAATCGAGGCTAAATTGAAATGTATGCCAGTTTCAGTCATAAAGTAGTTAAGATATCAACACTGTTAATTAAATCAACAATTTGAATTTACTACATTTGTGTTGTGTGTGTTTCTCGTAGCGAATATTCACTGTACTTCTGTATAACGAAGATCGCGTCTTTCTATTCAAGATGAAACGTCAAAAATTTGCATCCCATTTTGAATGCAACTGAACCACATGCATAAATACTATACATACATACACACAGTCACATACGCACGTTAATATGTAAACGAAGTTGACATTTTACCATACAAGCAAAATAAACTTACAAACACACACACACATACACGCAGACACACAGCAGTCGCTCAAATACACTAAAACCTCTTCCCATTATAAATTGCCCTCATTTCTCGTGCCCTTTTTCTCTGTTATTTTTGTTTTGTTAGTTCCTTTTCTTTACGCTCATTCACATACGCAACTTGCAATTTCGATTACAACTTTAATTTCTACTCGAAAACTGCAATCGATTGCATAACATCTCTTTATTTGTACGAATGTAAGAGTAAGACTTACAATGAGAGCGGCGCAACCATGAAGAGAGAGAGGAATGAGAGAGAGTGAAGAGAGCGCAGACTGTTTAATTGCCCGCTTTACTTAAGCGAAACAATTGCAACACTTTTGGCTGTCCGTGAGTGTACGTAAGTGTGTGTGTGCGTGTGTGTAGAGGGCAAATCCAAAATGGCAAAATACGAAAACTGCGCAAACGCAGCGGCAACGACAGCAGCAATAACAGTGCGCCCTGTGCATTGCGACAGCGCAGCCAAGAAGAAGAAGAATAAGCTTCCAAGCAGCAAACAGCTACAAAAATCAAAAACAAAAACAACAAAATCAAACGAATAATATTTAATTTATTATATGGAAACCCTTCGACTTTTTGTGGCGGATTTACTTGTTGTTGCTTTTTCTTCTCCGTCTGTGTTTGTTTTTTTTGTTTTTCTGTTTTTTTTTTAATGATTGCTGTGCTCCGAATTTAGCAAGGCCAAGTCGTTGTTGTTGCGCTTAATGTTTGTGAAGTTTTCTTTTATTGTATTTTATTATGTGTGTTGTGTTATTATTATGTATTGTGGATTGTGTATATTGTATGTGTGTATGTGTATGTATATATTTGTATGTGCTTTGAAGCCGGTTCGGCCAACGGCTGCGAAAGAGGAAGCCAAGCCAGCGTCGCAAAGACGTCGACGTCAACGGCAGCGTCGACGTTAACGATTGGCAATGAAACGAAACTGGCACGCCGTGAAGCCAACGGCAGCCGCGGCAGCGACGCATGCGTTGACGCGTCTTCGTATCATTGCTTAACATTTTGTGTCTCGCTTGCGCAGGCGCAAAGCTTGGATCACTCGTATGCTTGCTCTTTCTCGCTTCCACGTGTTTGTCTGTCACTGTAAGTATAGGTGTATGTGTGTGTGTGTGCGCTTACCAAATATTAACAACGGTCGAACAATGAAAACGACACGAAAATGTGAAATGCTTAAATCCGACCTAGACCTCAATCGATGGATGGATGGTTGGGCCAAGTTGGTCGCTTGCGCCCTAACTCCCCTCTCTTGTCCCGCATCCCTTTGTGCCCTTCCTCTTAGCCATTTACTACCTTTTTGGTTGTTACTTGCGTTGCGTTTCTAGCCTTTGGCAACATATTATGTAAATTATAACGTGGCAATTGCTATTGTTGCTTTTATTGTTGCTGCTTAGCTGGTTTTTTTTTTGCTTTTGTTTTTTCTTTATTTTTTTGCTTGGGTTTTTCATTTGACATTGTTGTTGCTGTTGTGTTTTTGACTGTCGAAACTCAAGTTGGAGACGTCATTGAGTGAACACATTGCGAAAGCTTACGATACAAACAATACAATTACAATGCTTACAGTTAGCCGAATAAGAGCTCTTACTTTTTTTTTTGCAATTTGCTTTCTCACATACAATGCAATCCATACGTACACACTTACACTTTACCCTTTGCCTATCCTGTTCTACTGTACCAATACTATCACAGCTCGATGCATACACACGTCCATAGACAAGCGTTAACCGCGTCATATCGCATTGTTTGCTTTATCAGTTTGAGTTGAGTTTTATTTATTTCAAATTGCAATTTGTTTGTGTGTGTGTGTGCGTGTGTGTGTTTGCCAGTCAGTGAGTGCATTGATTACACGCCAACTGGATGACGGCGGATGGGGACACGAATTAGAAACCAACAACATGCGATTGGGACTCTACACGCGGCTGTCGATCGATTGAGAAACGTTTTGCAGTTTCTTGTTACCCTTCCCCACCTTCTTGCCCCACCTCCTTTACTTCTTCACCGTTTTGCACACTCTCAACGCTGCAATTCCGTTTCATTCTCCACTTACAAACAATGGCTGCTGACTAGTTGTGAAGTATAGAGAGTGAGGGGAAGAAAAGAAGGAGATATAATAAACACCCCTACAGTAAACAAATTCTGGTGCAGCTCCGGTAAAGTCAGGTATTTACCGGTTAGGAAGAAATTCGCAGTTACATCTTTGCGTTTCGTCGAAAATTCAACTAGAATAATTTCCATTGGAAATTCCCTGTAACAGAAGCGACTAAAGAAATATTATTGAATAAAAAACTAATAGCGATTAAGAATTTTCAGTATCAGTTTGCTGTGCTAAGAACGCAAATTTTTCGCTCGATTTCTCCCAAAGGGCAGTTGTGTTAAAGTAGGGGAGTAGCGGTGAGGGGTAGCAAAGCAGGGGATAGAATAAACATGTAAACGATGAAGCTGCTGTTGTTTGTGTCGTCGTCATTATTATTATTGTTGTTGTTGTTGTAGTTGTCGTCTGACTGGGCGCCCCATGTGTTAATTACCAAGTCAAATTTGCCTTGCGACAATTAAAACGATCGACGTGTAGAACGTGAGTGGACAATAAAGGAGAGAAGGAGAAGATGGTGGAGAACAGGATTGTAGAGATGATGTAGACTAAAAGAAGGGGAAGTGAGAAGTGGTGTGAAGTGGAGTGAGTAAAGTTACTGTTGTTGATTTCGTCGCTGCCATAGTGCAAGGAGCTTTTGGTTATTGTCATTGCAATTGTGGATTCTCTCTCTCTCTTTTTTATCTCTCTTATCTGTCGGAGATTAACTGTGCTTTCGAGTGCATTTTGTAACAAATTGTGTGTGTGTATTTCTGATTGATTATTCAAGTTTATCGATGCACTCGACTGTTTATCGATTAGTTAATTTGTTTATATTTAATTAATTTTGTGAAATTATTTATATTTATCGTTCACTAGCTGTATGAGTTGTGATTTGAGTTATTTTCATAACGAACTTCCAGTTTGTATAGTATGTAAATTAATATAGATGTAGTCGTAACTAATTGCTAATGTTATTCCCCCTTCCAAAACAGCTATGTATTTGTATGTAGATGATGGTGTATATAAAGCGTCAATTCCCCCTATCAACCTTTTTGTTACCTGTTCGTGCAGGTTGATTTTACCTTAGCATTATAAATAACACCTATATTAACTATGTATTCATTTTCAATTCGCATATACGTTGCGTACGAGTGTGTGTGTGTGTGTGTGTCTGTGTGTCTGTGTGTGATTGTATATAGTTACCTCTTCCGCCCCCTACAACACGGTTTGTGGACAAAAGCTGTGTGATCTGTGAGCAGAATAAAGAGCGCGACTTTGTACCTCGCGCTGTCTTTTTCGTTCGCTCCCTCGCTGTGAGTGTATGTGTGTGTTGGGCATGTGGCTGTATTAGTGTTAGCTCATCGAGGTTATGGATATTGCGTCGTCGTTGTTGTTGTTATTGGCTTTATAAACCAGTTAGTCAGTCTTCAGCATCACACACACACACAGACACACCTTGCTTTTTGCCTGTGTGAGTATGTACGAACGTGTTTATGAGACAACCAAAGGCAACAGCCAAGACAACCAACAAAATAACAACAGCAACAACAACAACAACAGCATCAGCAGCAGCAACAACTACACAAATCTTACCTAACAGCCAGCAAATTATATTTACATACATAATGTAATCCACAAATGTGTGTGTATTGTATGTGGAATCTATGCTTTAAATTAATGAAATGTCAATTGCCAAAAATCCAACCGGAACTTGAGCTCTCCGCAAAGCAGCTGAATAAAACAAAAGCTTAGCGCATTTGCAACAACAGAATTAAGCAAGAATCAACGCAAGGTCTTTGTGCCAATAAAAGCTCAAAGCACTGAAACAACAAATGCAAGAGCAACAGTCGTAGTCGTAGCGCAATAAATAAAACAAGAAAAGAAAATGTTTTTATTACTAGCACAATTCCTAAGAAAGAGTTGTAAAAGCACAAGTGGCAGAAGAGAAAGAGGAAGCGAAAGCGCACGCAAAAAGCCTTCGAGATAGACAAGAAAGAAGACTGCAAAGAAAAGTAAACTTATTTTCATTTTCAAATGAAAGGGAAATTCTCACCTAGATGAAAGATGTAGAGAGCGAGACGCTCGCACACATACAGATACACACATACAAAGCTCGCGTACACGCACACACATGCGCACCTAGACGAAACTTGCCCCCATACGTATACACACAAGCGACTTGACTACTTAACTGTCACACAAACACAAATACATATTCACATACACACGTATAGCGCAAAAAGCAAAAGCAAAAGCAAAAACAACTCTGCTAGCGTCGCTGCCGGCGCTGTGATCTATTTTGTCTGTTTTCTTTGTACGCGCGCCACTTGAGTGGAGTCCCAAGTGCCCCTTCCACCGCCTCATGGGCAGCCAGTTCCAGGTAGCGTGTCTGCTTGCCGAATTGGGCACTGGGTACATGCCTTGTACATGTGTGTGTGTGTGTAAATACAAGATAAACAGGAGTATACACAAATACACAGGCAAAGCTAACTTGAAGTTGTTTTTGAACACGTTTAAGCGTTGTCTCCCCTCCCTCCTCCCACTAACATCTCTCTTGATTGCCAGCCTGCCTGTGTGTGTGTGTGTGTGTATGTGTATTTGTGTGGTACTTTATGCAAGCGAAGCTTAAGCAGCCAACGACGATGCCGTAAGCGCAAAGTTGGTCATAACAGTCGTAAAAGTTTGCTAACTTGTTGCGCAGACTTTGTGTCGTTGCCAGCGTTGCCACCCCGTTGACAATAACAGCTGAGTTGAGTTCAGAAGGAATAAAAACTAAATCTTTTTTTTATAAAAAAATATCTGAAAAAAAAAGAATCCAGAGAATGGAAGATAGGAAGCTTGCCGTTATAACAGCACTTCTGATAAGAAAATGTGCATAGCACTCAGAAGCTCCTTTTGCTAATAGTTGTTATAAATTAGTGAATCATGATAATAATAATGAAATGAAACGATAAGTGAAGTGAAATTACGAGAATTCAGATAAAGTTGCTGAATCAGCTCCAGCAATTTTTAAATAGTTCAAGAGAAGTAATAATAAGTGCTATTAAAAGCGTCGACAATCTGGCAACGCCAAAAAGCAAGTCCGCCGGCCGCGCACGCGTCTGTTTTTGCTCTCTCGCCAAGCTCCGCTCTTTGCTTTTTTTGTTTTGTGGCGCTTTAAGTGTATGTGTAAATATGTGTGTGTGATGGAGTTTGTGCGTGTGTTTGTGCGTGTTAACCAACCAGTTTTGTTTTTGGCTGCTGTTGTTGTTTTTATTTTTATTTTTTTTTTTTTGGAGCCCAAAAATAAAGTTTGGTTTTTTGGCCGCGACGGCGACTTGAGCTCAACTGCGTCTCTGCCTTCGTCTCCGCTTCAATGGCTTGTTCCATTTGCTTTTTCGGTTGTTTGCCATTGTTATTGTTGTTGTTGCTGGCTTGAACTTGAGCTCTATACATATGTAATTGCTGTTGTTGTTGTTGCTGCTGTTAGTTGAGCCATACACTCCTCTGCCTCCATCTTTAGTGCACTCTCTTCCTCTCTCTTTCTGCCTCTCTCTATCTTGCGTGTGCTTGTTGCTTCGCTGGTTGCATAACGTGTTACAGCATCGCACGAAAATGAACAACAACAACAGCAACAACAATAAAACAAAAACCGAAACTGATGACGACACACGCAAAGTCGGATTTGAGTGGGCTGTGCCAAAGAGGTGCGAGCGAGACAGGGAGGAAGGAAAGGAGTAAAAGGGGTGGATGGAAAGACTGGAAGGGGGCACAAGTCGGAGATTGAGCAGCTGTGTTGTTGGATGAAGCTTTTGCAGTCGACAGCGACTGCGCTGTCGCCTTTGTCCATGTCCGTGTGCGTGTTGTTAATGTTTGTTATTGTTGTTTTAGTTGTTGTATTGGTTAATGGCTGGAAAATTACATTTATATAAATAACATTTGGTTTTTTTTTGTCTTTATTTTTGTTGTAGTTTATTTTTGCAATATCATTTCATTAACATTACAAGTGAATGACGGACCAGCATTAATAACTGGTGACTGCGCTGTCAGCAACGACAGCGATGTCGACGTCGCCGTCGGCGTCAACGTTGGCTAGACAAGAAGCAACTGAAGCGCCTTTTGCTTTTGCTCTTTACTCTTTTTACACTATTTGCTTATAGGTCAAGTTAAAAGTAAAAGTATTATGTAGTCTACTAAGGTTGTGACTGTGTGTGTGTGTGTGTGTGTGGTGACCATTTGAGCGCATTGTTTTTTTTTACTTCTTGTGCCTCCTTTGCCATTTGTGCTTGTAACAGTGAGTGTGAGTGAGAGCGCATGAGATGAACCAGCTACGGGTGTTGTGCAGATAATGAAAGACAGAGAGAGAAGAGTTTGTGTGTGTGTGTGTGTGTGCCAAAAAAAGCTCTCGGACTTGATTTTAATTGTTTGCTTTATTTTGGTTTGCTTTTAGCAACTTGTCAGTGATCTACAGCAGCAGCAGCAAACGGATCACATCCTGATCGATGCCAACATGGAGCAACAACAACAACACCTTAGTGACAAGGATCATCAACAGTTAGTCCATCAGCAGCAGCAGCAGCAACAACATCAGCACCGCTTGCATGGTGCACTCACACGCACAATTTCACAGCCAACACAGCGTCAGGTGAATCAATTGACTCAACAACAGCAACAACAACAGCAGCAGCAGCAGGCTCCTAATGCCTCTCTTGTTACAATCATTGAGGATCTGAACAGCATGAATCTGCATCGCAAGCTGGAGCGCACACAGTCGGAGCCGCTGCCCCCTCAGCAGCCCATGAACACATCGCGGTGAGTAAAAGTTTCAAAGCGAGCTTGTGAGAGAGCAAGAGTCCTGTTATATCAAAACACAAAGCAAGAGAGTCGTGGTCAGTGTTGTCAAATTAGCTTTAAAAAGTAAAATACTCAGTGCTCAGTGGGAATATACTTAAATCTCCATAAAAAAAGCTGTTCTAGCCAAGCAGAAAGAAAAGTTCCAGAAGAAAGTGTTAAGTTAAAATATGAATTAAACTTAATCAAAATTAGCTATGATTATAATAATTTATTGGGTAACTATTCAGCAGATTAAATGTGTGTTTAATTTTAAAAATAAAATCATTTTGTAGGCATTTGAACGCAATACTAGTGTTGCTCATACAAGTGTTTTAGTGTTGCAAAATCACCGCTGGGGTGTCACAAGCTGTATTTCAAGCAGAAAGAACTTGAAAACATTGAATTGAATTCGATTTTATTTTGCAGTTTATTTAAAAAGTAAGAAAACAATTTACAAAGTTGATAATCTTTGAAATTTGTTTTTTAATATTTGCAATAGATTTTTTTTGCAATTGTAAATGTTGCGCAACATGTTGCAAACACTTGCATCAACAGCAATATTGTTGTATCAACATAGAAGTGTCCACCCAACAAAATGGTCATGAATGTTCTTTGGTAGTGAAGTAGTAGGGCAAAAATTACTGAAAATTAAAAAACAAGACAGATAACAAAACTGTAATTTTAAATAATTGAATTAATTGATCCAAATTTCTTAATTAAGAATTTATTTTCCAAATCGTGTCTCGATTACATGTCAAATTCAACTTGACTTGGCGGGAAAACCTTAGCGGTCAAGAAAAGCCATAACTAAAGCTAGTGATGTGAATACACATATCGACAACACTGTGCGATATATGTATACAACTCGAGTTAACAGAGACTATCGATAATGCGTTGTTACGACTCTCATCTCTAATTGAAAAGCTAAGCACACAGCACTAATGTTAACTCTATCGCTCTCTCTCTCTCCCCCTTTCTCTCTGCAGCTACAAGACGGAGCTTTGTCGTCCCTACGAGGAGGCCGGCGAGTGTAAATACGGTGAAAAGTGTCAATTCGCACACGGATATCACGAATTGCGCAATTTGCAGCGTCATCCCAAATATAAAACCGAATATTGTCGCACTTTTCACAGTGTTGGCTTCTGTCCCTACGGACCACGTTGTCACTTTGTGCATAATGCGGACGAGGCGCGTGCACAGCAGCAACAACAGCAGCAGCAGCAACAACAGCAACAGCAACAACAACAGGCAGCACAGGGAAAGACATTCCAAAAGCCAACGCAGCTAAACAGCAGCAGCAACAACAATAACAGCAACAACAATGGAAACAACAGCAACATTAGTCAATACTTTTTACCGTTGAGTCCGCCATTGAGCATGAGCACAGGATCGGATCGGGAATCTCCCACTGGTTCTCTCTCATTGTCTCCTACAAATTCGCTAACGAATTTTCCATTTCACGATGCAACTGCATTTTTAAATATGCCCAACAGCAACGGCAGCAACAATAGCAACAATAACAGCAACAATGCCAACAATAATCTTGGCAATTGCTCATCATCGGCATCGTCTACGTCATCGGCTTGTGGCTTGACGCCAGCCACGCCCCCAGATAGTCCAAATGCGCCCATATCGCCGGTACATACACCGCCGCCAACAGCACAGTACGATAGTAGCAATCGTTTGAAGTTGAAGCAATTGCTGCAGAAGAGCATGAGTACACCAATGCAACAACATCATCTGCAGCACCAGCAACACCTGAACAACCTCCAGCAGCAACAGCAACAGCATGAGGAGGCACCTCGATTGCCAGTTTTCAATCGTTTGAGTTCTGCGGTCGAACTTAACCAGCAGCACTCCAATTTGGGGCTGTAGAGAGGCGACATTTAATCCAGTCCCAAACCGCATCCATCCCCCAGCATACCCATACACACACCCACACATCCCCTCAATCAAATCTCAACATTTGAAAAGTTTCATTCAATCAGTCAATCGTTCAAAATTGACTAAATCTCAAATTAATTTCCCGCATTTGGACATTTACTTCCCCCCTTCAGTTTTACTTAACTTTTGCCCATGAACACTTTTCCATTTCAATCAATCAATCAGTCAATCAATCAACCAATCATGCATTCAATCAATGTTTTCTATCTCACACTGCTTGTTAGGCTTAAAGATCTGTAGGCAAGCCACAAAGTGCATAAATGTGACTCTAACTGTTGATCGATAACCCAATCGATATATATATATATGTCGATAACATATATTTACTATTTATTTTGCTATAGCTAAAACCCTCAAAAGTTTGCTCAATCTTTTGCGCCTATGTATGTCGATAACACTATTTATTTGAATATATATGTACAAAATAATCTGCTGGACTTTGCTCAATTTACATATATGATTTTTACGCAATTTGCATTTATCGATTAACTATCGATATGACATTCCCCTCCCCCCTTTTGATTCTACAAGTAAATGATGCACTTTGTCGTTTTTGTTGAATATAAATATACATATATTTATATAAAAGACAAACAAATGATTAGTTTAGTAGATTTTAAGTTAAAGTCAGCGCTTAAACTAAAATTAATCGCGCGTCTTCCAAAACGATAACAACAATATATAACAAAGAAACACACACACACACTCACACTCACACGCACAACATAAGCAACGAAAAGTAAACTTTTTTTTATTTATTACTAAATTTTATGCAATAAAACAAATTACATTTTGTGTAAATACCTATATTAAATATATATAGAAGTAGTAGAAGGAAAAGTGAGATAGATGCGTTTTCGATAACGATAGCAATAGCGATAACGATAGCGACATGTTTATGATATACCTCTGAAAGTTGATAAATGTAAAATCAATTTTAAATTCACTTTTTTTTTTGTTTTGAAATTTCATTTTATTTTTTTTTGCTCAACTTTTTATTTTTTTTTATCGAAAACACAAACATAATTTATTATTTCATACCACAACAAATTTACTGTTAATAATTTATGAAACACACTCATACAGACAAACACACACACACACACAAAGACACAAACACACAACATTTTTTGACCATTGATAATTTTTACATACATAAATATTTATGTATCTTGATAACGAATAACGCATAATGATAATTTTTTTGTTAATTATATTATTATTTCTTGTAATTTATTTTTTTTTATGCCACATTTCTTATTTTCTTGGTGCAGAGTTAAATTTATAATTTAAACTATTTATATTGTGAAAAAAAAATGTGTATATCGATAGCCACATCGATAACAATCGATTTCTCCACTTTTGTATTTAGCTCAACTGTAAAAACAAAAAGCACAAAGAAAGGGAAAACTGAGTACAGTGTTAAATACTATTATTAAGCATTCTGTTTTTTTGTCGATGCAAAAATGCATGAGGAAAACGAGAAGTGAAAAAAGAGAAAGAAAAAAACAACTAAAAAAAACAAAAAAAAAACACGCAAACTTAAAGCAATTAATTAATGAATGAATTAATTGTTAATTAAATTATTATTCTTTTTGTAAACATTTTTACGAGTTGCCTTTAAAAATTAGTTATAAACAAATACATATATATATGTATATAGATATAAATATATACCACTACTTTTTAGCATATAATAAACCGATCTATTTCTATATCCATTTATATATGTGTAGAAACAACTTACGAAACTGTTCAATTAATTTATACAAAACAACTACCAATCAAATGCGTTAAGCAAAAGCTACAACAAAAAACTAAATCAAATATTTAAATCTTCTATTTATTATTGTTTTTAGACCCCGTACTCTAAAAAAGAGTATAGGGGTCTATTAGGTTTGTCAGAAGCGAAATGTGCGTAACAGGCAGAAGGAGGCGTGGCCGACCCTATAAAGTATATATATTCTAGATCAGCATCAACAGCCGAGTCGATATAGCAATGTCCGTCTGTCCGTCTGTCCGTCTGTCTGTCTGTCTGTCTGTCTGTCTGTCTGTCTGTCCGTCCGTCCGTATGAACACCTGGATCTTTTAAACTACAAAAGCTAGAGACACCAAATTCGGAATGAAAGTCCGTTATCTTCGCGAGCAGATCAAGTTTATTTCAAATTGTTGCCACGCCCCTTACCGCCCCCGCAATGAGCAAAAAACCAGACACACCTCGAAAAAATTTACTTTTAGGCCAATAACTCAGTAACTATGGCACTTAGGAACAGCATTTCTGGTAAACAGGTTGCTAGAGACATCCTTAATGCAATGCCTTTAAAAATTTTGAGCTGCCACGCCCCCTTTTCTCCTGAGAGTTAACCAAACGTTTTCACTTTAATGCCATGTTTAAGGCATTTATTCATATAGTAGGGTGTTGTAATTCAACATAAGTATAGAGACATATAAAATCAAACTATTCTGAAAGTGCCATCATCATACTACTTTTAACAAAAGAGCTACTGCGTTAGAAAGTTTGTTATTTAACTGCAATATCACTTACGCGCGAGAGCGAGACAGAAACATACAAACACATGTTCGAACGTTTTCGATGCTTGTGTGGCGACAGCGCTGCCGGCAGAAGCTGGCCGCGCCGAATACACACATACATACATACATGCATACATATAATTTCAAACGAATGTGTGTTTGTATGAATAAAATGTAAATGCTGATTATCGGAGAATTCTTGAAAGTGGCGCGTGGTGCAACTGAGAGAGTTGCGGCAATGCGAATTGTTAAATTAATTTTTTTTAATTTCAATTCAAAATGTACATATAAAATTAAAATTTTTAAATTTCATTCAAAAATTTAAATTTAAATTGAATACAATTGCTCACTTCTATGGGAGTACGGGGGTCTTTTACAGTCGGCTCGATCGACTGTAGCCTTTCTTACTTGTTTTTTTTGTATTTGTATAAACTCTTAATGTCAAGTTGTCGAAATTGCTTGAAGAAAATGGGTGTAAATCAAATTCTCAAAGTGCCTTAAATAATAATTTTATACCGAAAAAAAAGTTTAAAAAAATACAAAACAAAAACACAAAAAAAAAGTGAATGAAAACGCATAAAAAAAATCAGGAGAAAACATAAGAAAAAAGTGCAAGCGGCATATTTATTATTTATTATTATATTATATAATATTATATTATTTTCATTATTATTATATTTTTATATTTAAATAATTTTTTTTGGTATGTATTTAAAATGAAAGGTTATGTTTAAATTTTAATTTAATTCAGACATTACGAAACAATACAATTTACATTGTTAATTGTTTATTGTATATTTTATATTTCTATTTAATTTGTAAGCCGAGTTTTTTGGTTCTTCCATTCATTATATATTTTTTTCTTTTGTACAACAAAAACAAAAAACGAATACGAAATTTAAAATGCGCGCCAAAATTGAACTGACGTCTTCCCTTAAAAGCTTTATCGATAACTTATCGAATCGATGAAGCAAACAGCAAAGCAAGTTTTTCCTCGTCTATAATGCCAGTTTTTTTATTTTTATTTTTTTTTATTTTATCTACGTTAATCACACATGCCTATAAATATATATATTAAAATTATGCTATACTTTATACTATATATAAATGCTATGTACAAAAACAACAACAACAAAAGACAATATGTAACTGCAAAATTCGTATGTGAGTGAAATATACATTTTAACTGTAAACTATATGAATTTTGTTGTACTTTGATGAAGAAAAAAAATGGCAAACAAAACAGTTATATGCTTCCATTAAACACTAATTTATGATGTGTGCGTATTTTTATATAGTTAATTTACCAATACTACAATAATTATATGAAGAAACAGTTTAGTTTATGCCGAATTTTAAGTTGACTAGCAATTACATACCGAAAATGTTACAAAAATAAATCAAAAAAAAAATATGCGAATTCATTGTGCTGTTAAGTGGGTTTCAACGATAAAAATGTGTTGCATACTTTCGGGCGTAAAATATATTTATTTTTAAAGCATACTTTGGGGCAGCCACTTTATAATTATTGCAACAGCTGCGAAAAGATGGCGCTTCGAATAAAAGTTGTAGCAACAGTCCATAGATGGAGTCACAAACGATCATTGCGGCAGCTGCACAGAGATGTCGCCACTAACTGTTGTTGTAACAACTGCCCAGAGATGGCGTAACCATTTATTGTTATAGCAACTGCCTAGAGATGGCGCCACCATATAAAGCTAACAAATTAATACCGTTAATCAATTTTATGATCATTGATTGGTAAAACTAACAATTTAATCCAACCCAATTGGTCTCCATCGGACAATTATATCTATATGTTTATGTTTAAATTCTAATTAAATTCAGACATTACCCAATAATACAAAAAGACCAAAAACTTAACAAAAGTAAATAAAATTGATATATGTGAATAAATTTTGCGGTAGGGATTAAAACGTTTAAAATGTGTTGCATACTTTCGGGCTTGTGACTGTTTTAATTATTGTTGCTTCGGCTGCCCACAGATGGCGTCACAATAAAATGGTACAGTTAGCCTGATTTGGTACTTTTTGTATCCTATTTTGATACCTTGGTTTGTCGATGGTGCAGAGTTATACTTCTCATCCTAGAACTCCGACCTTATTGCTGAGTCAATTTCGAAATCCACATGTTAATCCCTGACTAATCTTGCTGTAAGATATAAAAGAATAATGTCCTAGTTGTGTTTTTTACTAGCGCTTTATTTATGCAAATATCAAATTGATAACAATAGATACATGAGCTATAATATATGTACGTACATTAAATCAGATATTGTGGATTTGTATATAAAAAAAATGTTTTACATATACGGGTTATAATGTATTTGTGGTATTTATGTATAATATTTATATACCAATTAACCGCGCGACTTAGGCTTACTATTAAAAAAAAATATATGTATATATATTTAAAAAAAAAAATGCAACTTTAAATTGTGTATTTCGATTTGTTCGCGTTCGTCTTGAGCTACAAAAATGTGTATATCTTAAAAGATATACATGGAATATGTGTATAAGCTAATCTATAGATACATATAGATGTAGATATATAGATATATATATATATATATATTTATAAGCATATGTATGTATGTACGCATATAAAACATATTTAGAAGGCACATAATTACAGGCGCTTGCCTTGCAGGCACTTGGGCGCATGGATTGGGTTTCTCTTTCTTTCGTTCTTTCTTTTCTCCATCTCTCTCTCTCTCTCTCTCTTTCTCTTTCTCTCTGATGTGTGTCTAATTTACAGTACAGCTGAGTATATTTCGTGTCAAGTGATTAGTAGGGATTAACGGCTGCAAGTCCAACTCTTCCCCCGGAGCGTGCAAAAACTGGCTCTGCATAGCTGTGGCGATACCCTTTAGGCAGACTGGATAGAGGCTTGCCTGACGCTGTGGTGGCCACACCGCCGCTGTGATTGCTGCTGGGCGTGGGTGCTGGCGATGGATAACGCTCGGCATGATGAGCTGGCACACGGGATGAGCTCGATTTGGCCACGTTAATGGGCTCCGTGGACTGTAGATATTCACGCGAATGGGCGCGCAGCTGATGACGCGAATGTGCGCGTTCTCGTTCCCGTTCGCGTTCTCTTTCCCTCTCACGCTCCCGTTCTCTCTCCCGCTCACGTTCTCGCTCTCGTTCCCTCTCATGACGATAGACCTCGTGGGCGTCGTCTGCGCGTCGCACGGGATAATCCCGTTCACGTCGATCTCTCTCCCTCTCCCGCTCGCGCTCCCTTTCCCTCTCCCTTTCCCTATCCTGTCCATGTCTCGGCTGCTGCTGTAGCTGCTGCTGCTCCCAGTGCTCGCGTGAGCGTGCTCTTGAACGGCTCATAATTTGCTCCGTCGGCTGCATGGCATCCTCCTCATCCTCCTCGCTCCAGTGCTCCACATAGCTAGGCGGCTCGACACTACCACGACGACGTCGCGACGATGAGCGGTAATCACTGCTGCTGTTGTTGGGTGCCATCACCGCAGCACTGCCACCGACATTGCCCGAGTCGCGTTCATCCAGCTCATAGCGACTGCCACTCGTGCGTTCCATAGCTCGGAATTTATCCTTGGCATCGTGGAAACGTTCGCGTGGCGATACTTGACTACCAGCGGTGTAATCACCGCCACCGCCATCACGACGACTGGCCACGGGTGCAGCAATACGTGGTGGCTCCTCGCCGTACCGTATGCCCGTGGACTTCATCATCTTCTCCATGCTCTGGATGTAGGGCAGACTCTCTGCCTCGCGATACGGGTTGCGATCTCGGGAGTGTTCCCTTTCACGTTCACGTTCCCGTTCCCGTTCGCGTTCCCTTTCTCGCTCCCTCTCGCGCTCCCTTTCCCGCTCCCTCTCGCGATCTCTGTGCGTCTGCTCGCCTGCTCCACGATGTACGGCTGCGTATTTGTTGTGCTGTCCCACCGGCAGCTGTGGCTCAAAGGGTAGCTCGGCAGGATCCACATAACGATGACGGCTACCGCCGTACCTTTGTGCCTCCTCAGCCGCATAGGACTTGAGTTGTTGTTGTTGCTGCTTCTTGGATGCGTATTCCATGAACTTTTGCTTATCGGTTAGATTTTCCTTGCGATAACCGCCGATGGAATGCGGCTGCTGTTGTGGCTCACTGCACGGATCCGAATCATCAAAATCATCCAATTCGTCGTCATGGAGCGAACGCTGCTTCACGCGCTCCCGCTCCCTGTCCCGTTCGCGTTCCCGCTCACGCTCTCTGTCGTGGCCGGAGGAGAGCTTCTTGTTGAGCAACCGATTGATCTCATTGTATTTGTCCGTGTCCCGCAATTTGTTGGCCACTTCGTGCTTCAATGCCGGCGGTTCCTGTTGCATGACTCGATTGAATTTTGCATCGTAGTCCGCTGGTCGCATTATGATCGGTTTAATTTCATCCTCCCGTGACCAGGATTTGCTCGACGATGCCGGTGTCTTGGTGCGCTCTCGCTCCCTCTCGCGTTCACTTTGCCGCGGTACATACGGTTTTGCTGGCAAATCCCGCAGATAACTGTCCTCCGGCGGTTGCACAGCGCTCTTCCGCTTCAGTTGCGCATGCGGTGGCAGCGCAATTTGTGAAGGCTTCAGAGCGATCACTGAATTGTCTGCCTCATTCGACCAGTGCTCGTCATCTGCTTGGAATAAAATTGAAATAATGAAAAGGTTAAAAAAAGAATGAGGACCTTTAAACGACTAGTTCGTCAATTTACTCACCACTTGAGCTATTGAGCTCCTGTCGCTCCGGACTAGGCGCCAGATCAGAGCCAATGCCCGAGGATCCACGCGAGGAAACCTGTTTGCCATTCGCATTGGTTGGCGGCGGTGCAGCAGCTCCGGTACCAGCGCCAGTTGTTGCTGCAGCTGCTCCCACTGCCGGTCCAGTAACGGCGGCACCTTTGGGTGTGCCCGCACCGCCCACAATCAAAGCATTGCGACAGCGACGCAGCTCAATGGCCGTTAGATTTCCCTTGGAACGATGCACAGTATCATAGTCACGCGGTGGCAATAACAATGGTGGACCGTTTCCATTTAACTTGGCCCTCAATTCGGCCGCCAAGGAATCGAAGAGGTCGCTATTTTGTTGTGCGGTCAGTGGAGGGTGTAGATGATGTGAGTGCTGTGAATGCTGTGAATGCAGTTGTGCATGATGTTTGCCGTTGTTGTTGCTGCTGCTGCTGCTGTTGTTGCCATGTGGCGGTGACCTTGACACCGGTGAACCAGCCAGTCCCACGTGCTCCTCACTGCACTCCGATTCCCTTGTGCTGTTGCCCGTGTCACTTCCCAAAGAGCTACTAAAGCGTTTTGGCGATGTCTCGTGACGTCGTTGTTGCTGATGATGTTGCTGTTGTTGCTGTTGTTGTGGATAGTTGCCACCGCCGTTTGAGTGGTGCTGCTGTGACGTCATATGATGCGATGACTTGTGTGTAACGTCATGTCGTTTGTCTGTGCCACTGTTGCTGTTGTGTCCTTGCATTCCGCCAGCGGGCAAAGGCGGTAAAATGCCCAATCTGCGAGATCACAAAAAATGGGAGAAGTCTCAGATTTATGCTCGCAATAAACACTCTAATTTATGAGAGGTTCGAACGTGACTCGTAAGCAAATAAATCCCATTAACAATAGCGACTTTTTTAAGACGAAATAAGTCATGAAGTATTCTTGATCGGAGCAGATTTACTTAGGGCTCCCAGAGACTATAAGAGCTAGAGCCACTAAATTTGATAAGAAGCTTCATCTATGATTTCCACATGTCAAGCTTGTTTTTAAATATTTGACACGCCCCTTTAAGCCGCGCTATTTATAACCATTAACAACTAAATTCGTAATACAGAACTTGGAAACTTCTTGCCTAAATTTGTTTAGTGGGATCAGACATGGGTTTTCGCATAGGAAAAATGGGAAAACTCCGGAAAAGAGCATTAAAAATTTGTTAAGGATTATAAAACTATATCATATAGTTCAAATGGGGTAAATGGGTCGAAAATAGGGGAAATTTTTTATGAAAATATGCAGTGTTAGTTGAGTTATCGTAATGAAACTTATAAATTACGTATATGATACTATTTTAACTATTCTTAACAACTTTGGTCAGCATGGGACAGCTATATCATATAGCTTTCATTGACCAAGTCGGAAAAACCCGCACTAGAATGAGTACGGGGTCTTTTACAGTCGGTTTGCAAGACGAAACCTTTTTTCCTTGTGTTTTTTTGACCAATTTTAAGTTGGTTTCCACTGATTGAAAACTTATTGTTCGAACTCAGTTAAAACAAGTTGCAAATTTAATTAAATTGATTGATTTTCATGTAAGAAATAAAACTTCCCTTTTAATTTACTTGTCTATAAACAGCTTTTCTCTTAACTAACCTTCCAAACCAATAAAACATATCAGTTTAATGAGTGGGCATAATAAAGAACGGGCGTTAAAAATCTCTTTGTTTTCATTAAAATTAAATTAAATCTAATGTAAATGCCAATTTCCTTTAATACTTAATATCGTGAGAAACTTCGTGAAGCAGGAGTGCCCTCTTCAGGTTAAGTTAAACTCCAAGTTCAACTTTGACATTAACTTGAATTTTAACTGTATGTGCAACTGCATCATTAACATTAGTGGCAAATGTAACGATCTGATGCAGCTGCAATTGGCTAATGGAGTGTCTAAGCGGGAAAGCTACTCACTTGCCACTTAACTCACTCCGCCAGTGGCTACTTGCCACTCGCCACTCGCCACTCGCTTCCTGCTCTCAGTTGGATGCGGCATTCAATTAATTTCCACTTGCGGTACATTTTGAGGACCCCCCTCGAAGCAAACGAATAGTGCTCGTAACATCAAGCTTTTGAGAGATGTGTACACTAATTATAACTGGTTGCAAAGGCTGCAGGCGAGCGGGCACGACTGTAAAACATCCTGTACTTGTATTGTTTTGGGTAAGCGCGGCATTGGAGGCACCTGAATTTATGAGTAAACGCGTGAACAAGCGAAAGGTAAGAGAGAGAAGAGTGATTATGACTGTGGAATACCCTGTACTCATAGCTTCAGCTAACAGAAAAGGCTTCAGTGGAACGAAACAGACCTCGATTGAACACGACTGTGGGACCTTCTGTACTTATGCTAATTATAGTAGGAAAATTGTTGGTGTAAGGAACATCTATTTGATACAGGGTATAAAATACTTTCGATTACTTCACTTTGGATTAATTTTAGCCCAGAATCATGGGATTAGTTTATTCACCCCCAACTTTACTCACCTAGTTTCTAGCTCCTCGAAACGCTTTTGATTGTCCGGCCGATTGATTAGAATTTGCAGCTGTAGATGCAGCGCCTCCGCCGTTGTCTCCGAGTCGCAACGATAGGCGTGCACATGCAGAGGACACTTTGTGGCTGGGTTATAGAGGAGCAGGACACAGGCAACGATGTCATCGGTTTGCACGGAGCTGGTTATGGCACTGTGTGGTATTAAATGCTTCGATGCGCCCTATATATTTTATTTATTTTTATCCAAGTTTGGAATGTGGTAAAGAAGTTAAGAGCATTAGGAGTGGGCGGGGCGTGAACTGAAGTGGAAATTCCACACTTACCTGCAAGATTTTGATGCCTTTGTGCGAAACCTGCAGCGTCACCTTGAGAGGCTCCTGGCCCCTTGATCTGTCCACCAGATATGGCAGCACTGAGTTAATGACGCGTGCACCTCGCAGACCCTTCGCCTCCTCGGCGCCCAGAAACCACACATAGTAGGAGGCCTTTTGGACGTCTCGACGCAAACGTAGCGCCATTTTGTTCGATCAATTTAGATAATACAGCTCAGATCGAGATTTATCGATTGTCTCCCTCTCTCTCGCTCTCAGAAGCAGCTAGTTCTGCGCATCTGCAAAGAGGATCGACTATTAAAATGTGCATAAAATTGCGTTGAGACTACAAGATTTTCAGTCCACAGATTATGGTCTTAAATTATGTACAGCACAAGATTTACTGTCATCCATTTAGTCTATAAAAACTATCAGTAAATTATGGAAACGCTTTAAAGTTGCAACAAATTATAATAAATTCAAGTCATAAAAGCATAAACCGCAGGCAAAACACCGTCGGAGGTGGATGCTTTTTTCAAAGCTAGGGAGCTATCGATTAATCATAGAATGGTTTTGATGACTGAAAAATTAAGATAATTCTTTTGAATTCTAGTGCTTAAAGTTTGAACTTAAAATAAGATATTGGTGTGTGTTAATTGGAGCTATAGATAACTCATGTTTAAGTTGGAGAAGTATGCAAAACTTAACTTATTACTACTATATGTTTAGAATACCATAACGTTTTTGTGTAAAAACACATTAAACTTGAAGATAAAAATTTTTCAGAGCTAAATTAGATTCGTAACTTTGGATAACTTTTGTTAAAACTAGGAAATGTTCGATAAATTATAAAATCGCTTTTATATAATTTTTTTTTTTTTTTTGATTTAAAATTTACTATTAAAATTGTAAATTATTAAATTGTTTATTAGAACTAACTATAACTCTTGTCTTAGTTTTGAAACTGACTTGAAAATTTAACTATGAAAAAAGAGGCATTTTAAAAAGATGTCTATATACAAAAAATGTAACAAAATTTTTAGAAAATAAATAAAATTTTACTTCATGTGTTTACTTCAAAATTTCGAATAATTCTTAGTTTGTTAAATTCAATAACATGCTTAAAAATAAAGTAAATAACATTTGATGGGCAGTAGATTGTACTTAGTCCGCTGTCTGTTTATAATTATGAAATCCAGCTTAACATAATTTATATAAAATAAAAGTTAGAAAAGAATTTCACGTTTAATTTCCCAGAAATAATCTGCGATGAAAGCAGCTTAAAGTTGGATCAGAACCTATTAGAAAACAAGCGTTTAATATGCAAATCCAATTTGAAATATGCGCTTTTATTATGGGATCATCATGCAAGCAGATCATCATCAATCAGAGATACTCGACGACTTGTACGGCATAGGATAAATCGGTAATAACTGTAGGCATTTGCGTCACTGTGGGGAATTATGTGAGAGCAGCGGGAAGAACAGGAATGTGCATGATGATGAGGAATGTTGAGTGATCAGGAACTTGTCTTGTATAGCAAACACCTCGGCACACTGATGCATACTAAGTGCTTAATATATATGCTTATGTTAGCCATGCTTACGGGCCACTCTAACGGCATTTGTTTAGACAAATTTGAATCCCAAAAACCCGCAAGACAGCACAGCCGGTTCGGTGTGTCATAATATCTTTCCAGTCTCTGGGGATTTAAAAAAAAAAAATCAAAACAACAACAATCAAACGGTGCTAAAGATAGACACACACAAACACACAGCTACACAGTGGGAGCAGCAAGAAGCAGAACATGCCAACAACGGTATTAATATTGTAGATATACTCGTATATCTTCTCAATAATATTCATAATCGATGAGCTGGTACAACTTGTTGTGCGACATTTTCATCTCCAACTCGCGTAGGCCAAAAAGAATCTCGTTTTATTTTTTTCGTATTTTTTAGTGTTTTTTTTTTTGTTTCTCTTTTTTTCTGTTTTGTTATTTTTTTTTTCAAGATATTTATCAATGTTATATGGCAGCCATAATGTGTGCTTTTGAAATTTACATATGACACAAAAGCGGCCCACAGCACGGCAATATCACAAAAGCTGCTAAACAAACGATATTATTAACCTCAAAAGCAAAAAAATGTAGAAAAAAAAAAACTAAATAAACAAATTTGAAATTTATTTCTTTGGAAAAGTACCAACAGAACATAACAAAGTGTGAAAAAAACACCTGAACTTTAGAGTCAATTTGTGACTAGCTTTCTGACGGGAATTACTTAATATCATCCTTTTTCAAACTGGGTTTTAAGCCTTGATTAATGATTAATTTGCTAAGGGGAGTTTTAGTAATAAATCCAAATTTTCACAAAAGTTTTGCCATTTAATTGTTCTTAAACAAAAGCTATAAATACTTAATGCTACAACTAGTATTTCAGGGTCTACTCTTGTCACTAGCTGGAACTGTCGTTCACGGTAATAAACTAATTTTATTTTTCGAATTGCTTTTAACTTAATTTTATACTGTCAAAAATAAAGAATTATGGAGCATTTCACACCGCAGAACGCAACTCATTTGCCAATGAATAGTGCTAATTTAGTTTTAAAACTGTTTTGAGTATTCTAAACCAGTATAGTTTAGGGTAACACGATAAACTTAGTTTATATCTTGACAATCAAGATAATCGAGATCATAAAATAAATAATTAAACTGCATAAACTAAAAGACCTTAACTCAGTGTTCTTAGCTCTAGCCAGATTCAGCCACAAACCATTTTTAAAAACGTGCATAATATTTTTGTACGTAAATGTAAAATTCTCCAGTTAAATAAGAACTAGACAGATTATTACAACTTTTGTATGATGCTAGAAAAAGCATCAAAAATTCATTTAATTTTATAAAATTAAATTTATTTTCAAAAGTATTTTATTCTTTTGCGGTCGATAAATTCTCTGTTGCGAAAAAAAAACAAATTTTGTATTGTTTTGACTGTTGAAATTCAGTTGTTGTTTTGTATGCAGTTGCTAGAAGTGTAGTTAAATTTTTAATTTATGTCTTTGCCGTATAATTGTGCAAAATTAGCGAGTAATCAAAGTAGATAGAGCTTTCGATGTTGATTGTGACTGGAATTAATTATATTTAATGTGCTTTGTGAGTAAGTGTAGTTTTGAGCACTTCTTGCATCTTAATAAAGTTGACGTCAGTTTTCCTAAATTTACTTATATTTTTTAGTGCAGTAAAGCAGAACTTAAAACAGTAATCTGTTATTTGATGCAACAGTAAATCAAAGTCTAAAATTGCTGTTTTATCTACCGAACGTATACTTTTCCCCATAAGTGTAAATTAGCATGGAATGAATTTCTTATTGGATTTTTGTTTTGGGCGCAGTCGCAACTGTTTAGCTTGTTGTTGTTTTTATTGTTATTGCTGGCGCTGTCACTGTCACTGTTGCTACTGTTCTTGTTGTTGTCTTTGTCGTTGTAGTTAAAGCGCCCTCTTTGGGCTAGAATTAATAAGCAGCGCAATTGTCATTCTTTAGGTGTTCTCTTATTGGATTTTGCTTTGCGCAGAGACACAAAGTGTTCACATTAAAATGGGTTAAGCGCATTTGAAGCAGCAGCAGCCAATGTGGCACACACACATGCTTATACACGCACACACGCATACGCAGACATAAAAGTACGCGCGGCACTTGCACTGTTTTTTTTTTTCTTGTTTTTATTTTTAACTCTCTTTGTGTTTGTTCGGCTGCTTTTGCTGTGTTTTTTGTTGTTGTTTTTGTTACTGGCATTTGCTCCATTTTAGCTGAACTCAATCAATGAACCGTTTAATACACAAACACCAACACACACACACACACTCATATACTTGCACCTACATACATACTATACTTATACAGTCGCAAGTTGTAGCGTTTAAATTTCTACAAAACTTATTTGATTAACGGTAATTGCAAGAGAGCGAGAGCAGCTAGAAAATGTGCTCTCACCCGTTGCCTCTCATCACGTTGCGCACAGATCGTAAAAGGGGGGCGAAAGAAAAAGAGTGAGAGAGAGAAGAGAGGGGCACACACATACACAAACACACCTTCGCTTGCACAGAAACAAAAAGTAATAAAAAGAGCGATTTTGTGAGCTTTTTGTTTAAGCTCTTCGCGTTGTTTGTTGTTGTAAATATATAAGCTTTGCTTTTCGCCGTTGCTGTTGTTGTTCTTGATTCGGTTTTGTTTTACGTTATATTCGTACGTTTTAAAAACGCGTCGCGCAACTGACGACGTCTCAACGCTTTGAACGCCTGCTATCGACTGACTTTAGACTGAAAACTGGTGGCACCGCTGACGCTAACTCTGCTGTCGTTGCTGTCGCTGCTGCCGTTGGCTGGCTAACTGCTGGACAGGTATGCGCACACAGACACACAAACACCAACACTCATACACAACGATACTTGCTTGTTGCATTTGTTGTTGTTGTTGTTGTTGTTACTGTGGTGGTTTTTAAGCCGCCGCAAAGAAAGTCAAGTCGCACGTACAGAGTCGCTATCGCCTCTGCTGCCGCCACTGCTGCCGACTGCGACGCTGTTGGTGCTGCTGCCGTAAAGTCTTTGGCTGGAATGTTTTGAAATTAAAAGTTGTTGGGTTTTTGGGCGCAGCGTCGCAGTCGCAGTCGCAGACGTTGTTGTTACTGTTGGCCCTGGCCAACAGGCAAGACAGTCAAGTAGTATGTTGTTGCCGCTTATTTTTGGCTTAGACAGGTGTACGCGGTGGCCAACAGAGTCGGCTGCAGTTGTTGGTGGTGTTGGTGTTTTTGTTGTTATTGATATAGCATTGAGCACTTTGAAAAGCCGTCGTCGTTTCTATACATTCTACAAGTTTTCCATCCACATACACATACACACACACACAAACACACAAACGGTGTCTGCAAAATTGAAAAACTTGGCATTTAACTTGGCGTCTCTTGTTAGCCAGGCCAAGTGAAATCTGCAAAAATTATTCTATATGTCTATAATCAAACAATTTGTTGTTGTTGCTGTTTGTATTTTTGTGATTATTATTGCTCTTGTTGTTGTTGTTGTTGTAGTCGCTTTTGCTTTTGGGCACGGAAACGGAAATGTTCAAATTTAGTAAGTTTGCCGCCAAAAGGTGTCGATATACATACAATTTGTTGTTTGGCCCACATTTTCCAACTCACTTTCGAAATGTGTTCAAGTAGTTTCAAACTTCAAAATTTGCAAATAATTTAAACAAATAAAATATTTATATAAAAAATGAGAGAGAAGTAAGATTTGAACTGAACGTTACGTTATAGAAAAACACATTTTAAAAATTTAAAAGAGCAATTTGGCCAAATTTAATGTTTAACATAAGAAAATTTGAATATATAATAATAATATTTTTGCACACAATTTATAAAGCTTAACATATTTCAAAAGTTTTTACTAAAATAGACTAAAAGTCTTAAGTTTTTCAGTCTAATCTTAGCCACCATTCGCCATGCAGTTTCCGGCCCATTTGCTGCTGTTTTTTCCCTCTAGTTGGCATAACTGTTTACAGCTAAATTAATTGCTTAATTACGAGTACGTCTTTAAGATGAGACACAAACTTAATTGCTTTTATCTTATCGCATCTGATGTTCTACTAAGTAGAAAATGTCATCAAGTTTCTAAGCTTTTCAGTATTTTCTGATTTGATTTATTTTTTTTTGGTTCAATAATTTTGGGCTTATCAAATAATGTGCCATAATGTTGTATTTGTTGTTGTTTTTCTGTACTTTTTTTTGTCTCTTTTAAGTGCGGCGCATTTCCGCAATTAATGTTGTTAGTTTTACAGTCGTTCTGTTATGTGCTTAGACCCTTAAACGCATTAAATGGCTATAAGAGGCTACAACAATGCTCTACAAATGCAGTGTAAAGATGCTGTGGCTCAAAGAGGAATTGCAGAAGAAGACGTAGTTAAAGCTGAAGAATGTTTAGGTGAGACTTAAAATTTGGTTTGAATTTCACTGTAATTTCATGTTATTTTCATGCTTCTTAAAATAAGTTTAATGCCTTTAAATTAAAGCAACAAAAATCTTTATAAAAAAGTTGGGGTCTTACATAGAAGACCCATAGAAGCTATACGAAATTATATGTTTAATACAAATAATACAAAATATTTGAGAAAACAAACTAATTGTTGTCCCAAAAAGCATTCAAATTAAAATAAAAAATAATTCTAGAAAATTAAACAATTTTGTCTTAAAATTTTAGACACATGAATCATAAAAATAGTAAGTTTTATTAATGATTGAGTTATTTAATTAATAAAACCAATAGAATTTAAAATAAAATACTTTGTTGACTAGTGTTTGTTTTGTCATTTTATTGATGAAAAATGAAAAACATGTAAAAGTTAAAACAAATAAATAAATAAAAATCGAATACTGCAATATAGAAGCATGTTCCAGCTTTCAATTGATATGCATACCAGTGATATCTCATGTGAATACACTCATTAATACACTCATAAATACACTCGTGTGTGCTTATTGTTGTTGCTGTTGTTTTTTATCGTAAATGCCAGAGCGTAAATTCGTGTTCGACCTTGGTAAGCGAATTTGCGATTATTTTTGGCCTCATGCAAAATTTGTTATTAAATGTTGCAATGCATTTGTAGCACGTTTTGGCCAATAACAAAAACAACAACAGCAACAGCAACAGCAACAAAAACAATTACAGCCATCTGAGAGATTTCTCCAGCTATTTTTGACAAATCCCTGCTAACCTGCTGACATGCTATCGGTCCAAAGACCACGCCTACCCGACAAAATATATAATCACATGTCTGTCAAGACCCGAGAGAGCCACATCAATGAAATTTCACTTTTCACTCATGGAAAAACTAAAAGTAAAAATGTAAATACGCCAAAAAAACAAAAACAAAAACAGAGAAGAAAAAATAAAAAATAATAATAACAATAAAAAGTTTATACGAATAATTTGCAATTAAATTGGTCGAGCATCGTCTGGGAACTGGTTACCCACTTAAATAAATGCTATCTGCTATAGGGTATGCTTGCTTATAGGGTGTGCTAGACTTGGCATTGCCTACACTTTGTCACTAATAATTTGATATACTATTAGTTAAAATATAACTTAAAAATAATTTTGGTGTTTTTAAAATAAACTTATGTTGGAACTCAATTTCAGTATTCTGTTAAAAAAAGAGCATTATGACTTCGGTTTCATTCATGTTTTTCGCTTGTCTCTTTTTCCTTTGGTGAAATCCCGAAGCACAAAAATCGAAATTGTTTTTAATAGTAAACTTTTGCGTGTGTTCCCCATGCTACTCAGACTCCACCTGCCCTCGCCCCGACCCAACTCCATATAAGTTGCAATTTTTCCCTGAAGGTAGAGCCAAGGCCGTGTTGGATCGATGCGAAACCGATCGACGCGTCTCTGCTGTGCCATTAAATCAAAAAGGAAGAAGCAACAACTGCCACGCCCCACGGCAATGCATGCTAGCTGCCACATGTGGTGGCAGTTTTAGCCACTCAATGTCGCTGCAACTACCAATAAAAAGCAGCAACAACAACAACAACTCGGCCTCGGAACAAGTGGCTTTCTTTTGGGTGCGACGACTTGCAAGAGATCTGAGAGATTGCAGACTGTAGAGAGTAGAGAGTAGCAATGGCTGGGGGAGAGGGTGAACAGGTGGGTATGAAAGGTGGGCGGGGTACAGTGGGGTGAATTGGCATTGCAGCTGAGCTAAGCGTTTTTAATTGAATTGCAATGAAAGAGTTTCGAGAAACGCGTTAAACCGCTTTTGATTTTTATATGCTTATACACACACACACATAAATATATATATAGATATGAGCCTGGGTAAAAGTGGGTAATCATCATTAGCCAGGTTGAGTCGGTCGTCTGTGCGGCATGGCCAAAACCAATCAGCCACATTTGCCGGACAATCTTACAGTCACCGCACCCGGCCCCTCCCCCTAACCCACTACCCACAGTAGTAGTAGTTGTTCCAATCTTTCAGTTCCAGTTCCAGTTCCAGTTCCAAACAACATTTTCAATTCCCATAGATTAGGCGGTGAGAGTGCGACAAAAGCCGCAAAGAAGAAAAACTAAAAATTAAAACATTTTAACTGTCTGGTTATAAGATGGCAACCCACACACGCACGCATACAGGCACAAACCACACGCACACAGCCACATACCAAACACACACACACACACACACACACACATACAGTTAGCTTGGCAGCAAGTGAAATTCCGTTAATGCGCTCAGCTCCCCATCCACATGAGCGAAGATCGCTTCGCTTTGCTACGCTTTACTTTACTTTACTTTGCTTTGCTTTTCTTTGCCTCTCTCCGCCGCTCTCTCTCTCTCTTTCTCTCTCTCATGCTTTGCACTCTTTTGCTCTTTGATTCATCCCCTCTTTTGGTCAGCCGACAAAAGTAGAAATTTGATCTATTTCATGTGATTAGCGCATATAAATTGACTGCGGTCTCAATTTATTGATCATTCCGATTGATTGGGTGAAAACGCATGTGGGAGTGTCCCACACACACACACACACGCACTTACACACACACAAAGAGAGACCAACACACACACTTGCACTACACAACATTCGCCTTGTAGTGGCATTTGGGGCGTGGCAGCTGCTGCTCCTGGCACTGCTCGAAAGGTGTAGGAAATCGGTGCACATTAATCGCTTGGGAGCGTCAATGATGAATCGTTGCTACCCTTTTGCGGGCTGGGCAGCCGGTGTAGCCGCCTCTTAATACCCTGTAATCTGTGCAGTTCATTGTAATTGAAAGGTGCGAATCAAATGACTCAGGCTGATTATGCGTTTGTATCTTTTGTGGGCTATGTATCTGCTTCATTCAAGGTGTGTCTTTGATTTGTATTCCCCTATTTGTATCTGTGCATCTTTGTATCTTTGTATCTGTTTTTATTCGGGTTTTATTTATGTGTAGCTTCACGTGATTATTTTTGAATTGTGTAGTAATTTAAAGGCATCTTTCAGTTGTAGCTTTGAATTGTTGTTTTTTATGTGTATCTCTACATTATTTTATCTATCTATAGCCTTTTGTGTATGTGTATCTCCACATAATTGTATCTTCGTAAGCATTATTTAATTTGTTTTGTATGTGTTTGATTTTGTATTTGTTATTAATGCATCTTTGATTATAAATCTATACTACAATATTTATTTATATATATATTTATTAATTTCTTTAACTTTTCATTTGAGTTGTGTTTTATTTGTTTTTCAATTGTTTAATATATCTACATATAATACCTTTTACAATTAATTATTGTGAATATTTAATAAATGTATAATTTATTAGTGTTTTTTTTTATTATTTTATTTTATCAATATTTCATCGCTTGATCTGCTTCCTATGGCTTTGTATCTTGGGGAATGTATTTTTGCATATTTTTAACTGTCTTTCAGTTTGACTGTCTTTGTATCTTTTGCTATTGATGCCGCTCATTTTAATCTATACATTTTCAATCTGTATCTTTGAACTCGTGCATTTATATGTAAATATATAACATTGTACCTTTTCTTAGTTGTATTTCCACTCTTTTTCACTAACCAATTAACAAACTGATGCTACGTATGATAAATTGAATAGTTTTATGTACACCTGAGTCCAACTGGTGGCTTATGGGGCATGTGCTGTCAATTGTTAAGCTTCCTGGAAATTGCAAACTGTTTAAGCTACTTAACAAGAAAAACTCAAGAACAGAAACACAAAAAATAAAGTAGGGAAAAAGTCATAATGTCTGTTGTACTCTGACCCTTGTTGAAAGACACGCGCCCAAAAGAATGAAAGAAAAAATAATTCTTGAAGCAAAACAGCGAAAGAGCAAAAACAAGATAAAGACCATTTTTTTATGAGGTTGACGTATAGTAGGAAGTATAAAAAGGAACCGTAATTATATCATTTAATTTTAGTAAAGCCACAAAGAGCAGTTAAAGTAAGCTCAGATAGAGTTTAGATAGATGCAAGCTGTACAAAGTACATCGACAAGAAGTTTTCGAGTTCTTTTTTTTTGGTTTTGTAATTACAAAAGTTTCGAAGCGTTAACATCGCGTAAAGATTGCCCAACTTGATAGTGCTCGAAAATGGCTCTAGAAACTGAAACTACTTTTATCCCCTCTCTCTCTCTCTCTCTCTTTTTGTAGCCACTGTAGAGTTATATTAAAACGCCATCTAGCGGCAGCGATTGATCGCAGACAGACTCAATTAATGGTCACTTGATTGATGTGTCTACGTCTGCGTGTCTGCTTATCAATCAATTTATCTACGGATGCCCTCGAAGGGGCGTAACTCTATTGTATCGCATCGATTGTATAACCAGCATCGCATTTATACAGCAACTGATTTGCATTAAGGCCTAAAAATAAGATAAATATATGTAGATGTGCATAAAAATCGCATGTCTTCAATCATTTGAATGGCAAATGGTGAGCGATTAAGACTCTCAAGTTAATCACACAGCATCAGGTGTCACCCATGTATAATTTTAGCCCCTAACTATGTCATAGAAATTAATTGTTATGTGCATGCATAATCACGGACTTTATATATCATATAAACCTAAATAACCTCTATATAGTTAATGTGCTTGTAAGAGATACAGTATCTTTTACTCTATCCTCTGTCTACGCCTTTAAGCTCATGACACTGCGGACAATAGTCTAGCTAATCACAGGTATTAGTTTAGTTGCAGTACAATTTTTCTGAAACTTGTCTATATAAAAGTAGGAGGAACCAGATTTGGTATATGAATTTTAAAAATCAAGTTCAGTTAAATTTCTCAACTAATTTCTATACTTAAAATGAATTATGCTAATTTTAGAGGTATCAAAATAATTTGATTATTGTATTTCCTTAATTGGGTAAGATAGTTCTATCTTGATTATATGATGCAAAGTATTATTTAAACTTAATTTTGGTTCGAATTAATACCAAAAATAATGCTTAATTTTAATATAAATATTTCAGCTTACAAAACAACTCTGAATATAAAATATTTTTAATTGTACTAAAGCAGTTTCAATTAAAAAATCGCTCATTCTTTTATTTTATTTTAATTGTTCATTTTTTATTTATACACAGCATAAATGCAATTGAATTTGAATATTCATCATAATAAGATCATTTTTTTATACTCTCTGCAAGAGTATATTGGGTTTGTGCAAAAGTATGTAACAGGCAGAAGGAGGCGTGGCAGACCCCATAATAATATATATTCTTGATCAGTATCACAAGCCGAGTCGATATAGCCATGACCGTCTGTCCGTCTGTCTGTCTGTCTGTCTGTCTGTCTGTCTGTCTGTCTGTCTGTCTGTCTGTCTGTCCGTCCGTATGAACAAACAGATTTCAGAGATGGTAAGAGCTACAAGTTCGAGCTTGGTGTCAAACGATCACATATTTAGTCAGTCAATACAAGAATCTTTTTTTTTTTCGATGCCACGCCCCATTCGCCCACAATAAGCAAAAAACTGGACACACCTCGGAAAAAATTGGTGTTTTCGGCAAATATCTCAGTAACTATGGCACCTAGGCTCACCAATTCTGGTACGGGAGGTTCGTAGCGACAGCATAGTTGCATTGCCATTTAAAATTTTGGACTGCCACGCCCACTTTTCCCATTTTGATAAAAAAGTCTGGAACCTTCAAAGCCGTTTTTGGCTAACTTGTTCGTATCGTACAGTATTGTAATTATATAATTCGTGTGGAGACTAACTATATTGAACTATCCTGAAAGGCGCATTAAAATCGGACTATAAACAAGAAAACTAGAAGCGTTACAATATTGATAATTGAACGCAATATCAACCCATAGGTGCAAGCGAGATAGAAACACACAAGCACATGTTCGAACGTTTTCGCAGCGTCTGTGTCGGCAGCGCTGCCCGCGGTCGCTGGCTGCGCCGAATACACACATACATACATACATATTTGCATCATATACATATTGCCAAACGTATGTGTATTCGAATACAAACAAACTGATGTGTGTTTGATTATGCTTAGATTGTTTTTGTTTCAACGTGCAGAGAGTATTATACGGTCGGGCGCGCTCGACTGTACTTTTCTTTCTTGTTTTCATTTATATTATACAAACAATAAATTTGATCTGTTTGAAGATATTAAGTTTATTTTTTCTCTGAACATTGAATGGTAATCCTATTAAAAATATAACAATTTACTAAAGCACTTTAAATAAGATAATTCTCAGTACATCCTCTTTGAGTCTTAAGTTTCGCATTGTCTTTTGTCTATTCATCAATAGTTCATTCATTGAACTCTTTCTAGATCTTTTTGTTTGCCTTCCTATCTCTTTTCTCTCCACAATAATCATTTAAACATTATGATGATTGTACTTATATTAACTGTGGTTATTACCAATTGTGCGGGCACTACAAACGAACCGATCGTGAAATTTGCTATAGCGAATTGTAAATCCCACACACAGTTGTGTACAGCGAATAATAAATGATAAATCAATAATATAAACACTGTTAAGTAGCAGTTTATTTGTACTTGTACATGTGTAAACTTAAGAGCACTCTTCAAATACATTTACTTAGTAAGCAAATAAATTTGCTCGTGTCAGTAAACAGAAATTGATTTGTCGGCATTTGTCTCTCTGCCCATGTGTGTGTGTGTGTGTGTGTGTGTGTAGAGATCGATCAATGCACTTTCACTTAATAATTTTTTATATAAATAGACATTTGTATGTTTAACAACATTAATTTCTATTAATGTTTTAGCAACAGCGCCAATCGTTGAATACTCAGAGTAAAATTTGGTTGGAGCATCAATCTATAGTCAAGTTTAAAACAAATTTGTTTGGAAAAAACTATTATTTTTAGCTTAAATGCAATTTGCTGTTAAGGTATTTTTATGTAGAGTTTTATTATTATTTAACAAAAATTAAAGTCTTTTATTAAGCGGTATATTTGATGACCATTTCACAAACTATTGATTACTTTGAAACTTTAATTATTTTTATGCAAAATAAACAAGGATAATAAAAAATGTATTATATTTTTACATCAAATAGTGATAAAATTAATAACTTTCACTTAGCTTAAATGTAAAAATTTAAATAGATTTTTATTGTCAAACTGACAAAGTAAAGATTATTTTTATACTTTTAAAAAACTCTCCTAAAATGCTAAATGAACAAATTGCTTTATTTCCGCTTTAAAAATTTGTTTTAGTTCTTAAATTTTTGATGTATAAACTTTGGCCTCATTAGCGGAAACTAAAACTAATTAATCTTTTCATACCATTAATTTAGGCTTAATGTAATAAATAACCTGAAAAGAATAAACACTATAATTTACTAAATAGACTGTAGAATGGTTTTACTACAACATGTTACCAATTGGTTATAATTACTGCATAAATAGTATCAATGTTTCCACAATTCTAATGAGCTGTCGATACTGATAAATGCGATTTGTAATTTGTTTTTTACCCCTACAAGCTTTCAGGTTGTTAAAGTTTCTGGTTTTTGTCAGTTGGCAGTTAAAGCAAATTAGCAAAGTATTGGGCGAGAGTCCATTAGTTATCTATTGATGGGCCTGTTCATTGATGGGTGGGGTCATACAGTTGTTTGCCATTTTTAGTTGCCTCACAGCCTGGTATCCCATATAAACATTACATCATGACATGCGCCGCATGTACGTAAGCCCATAAAAAACTAAAATAAGTAAAGAAAAAAAAAAAATAGCTATACCTAATCACATCGTATCGTGGGCTGAACAGCAGGAGGAGCTACCCAGTCTCAGGCCCCGCCACAGGCCACATTATGGTTACCGAAACTGTAGACTGACTGTGGACTATAGACAGTAAAGACTGTAGACTGCAGACTGCAGACTGCTGACTGCAGACTGGGCTGAAGTCTGAGATGGGTGTGCGTGCGTGTGTGCGTTGTGGGTTAGGTTTTTGTTTTTGCTTCCTGATTGCGTTGCACGCATGACAGGTGCTGATTAGTTGCCTGACACCGAGACGATGAATGCATCCATTCAAATTGCTGCTGCATTTACTGCATTTTTTTTTCGTTTTTCTGCTCGTCATTCTGTATGTCGGCCCATAAATAACTGGGTAAGATTTTGAACTAACTTATATAACTAATATAGTTGAGTTTGCAGCTTGCGGCAGAGGCAGAGAAAAATATCTACAAAAATTAAGATATTTAAAAAAGAAAAGAAAATAAGTAAAAACAAAAGACTTAAGACACAAACTTGATTTTTTTTCGGGCCCTGTTAATGCCAATGTAACTGTAACCAGACTCAGACTTCGAGTCTGACTCGAGCTCAGCTTCAGTTTCAGTCTGTGGCTTGCCATGCGCTCTTTCTACTCATTTCCTATTAATTTATGTTAATTATTTGTTAAAGAAAGGCCCACTGTACCTTCCCTTTGCCCATAACCCTGGTATTCCGGTACCCCCATAGCCCATTTGCTTGGCTGCCTTTACACACGTTAGGCATGTGTGTGTTTGTGTGTCTTTTGGCCCTCTTCTGAGCGCTGTACCATACCGCGTTTAGAGGTGGCGCACTGCGCACACAAGTTCACTGACTTGTTGACAATGAATTGACAAAAGCCAAAAAGCCAGACATAAACTGTGAACAAAAAGGCGCAGCAAAAAACATATGCTGTATAAGCCAAAAGAAAGGGGCAAGCAGAAAAGCCGTAATAAAGGTAGGGAACAGTCTTAGAGGCAGTCAAAGAGAAAGAGCCAAAGACGGAGACGGCGTCAAGAAATGAAGATGATACCATGACATGGGCATAAGTACATTACAAATGTGTCTGGCGAGTATAATAGAAATCAAGTGTGTATGCTATACAGCGAGGGCTGCAAGCAAAGTTTGTCATCGGTGGAGTGAAGCTGGAAAGAAGGAGTGCAGTGAAGGGAACTAACAGAACATAAGCTAATTAATTGGACATTTTGGCATTTTAAGCAGTAAATAAAGAAAGAAGGAGTTGCTAAGGAGTACATGCTTTAAAATAGTAGTTATTGATATTTAGATTTATCTTGTGGATTGATAATTTTATAAAATGTTAAGGAATGGTTTAAAAATTGAAAGCTGCTATTAAATAATTAACATTTTTGTGGATTAAGATATAATAAAAAGAAAATGTAAAGAGTTTGCGTGTTGTGCCAAACTTTGCTGGCAGCCCTCGCACTGCAGGAATATAGAAGGAACTATAAGCAGTCGTTACTAACGAGGTATAACTGTATATTCAGTACTACATATGTGAAATGGATATTTTCAAGTTAAGTTTAATAATGTCAGTCCCAATGAACAAAACTAAATTTTTGTTCGTTTGTTTACTGCCAACCCACGTTCAGTTAGCACACACTTGGCATCATCTTTAACCGTAAGTATTTAAGTCTCATAGCTGGCAAAATTAAGACGATTTGTTGTCGAACGTAGACGTATCTAAAAATTCTTTTCGTCTAAACAATTTGCCCCACGGCAATCGGCAAATTAAAAACATGTCTTTCAATTTTTTTTTCTTTATTCATTTTAGAGGTTGTTTTTGCTGTTCTTTTTATACTCTCTGCAAGAGTATATTGGGTTTGTGCAAATGTATGTAACAGGCAGAAGGAGGCGTGGCAGACCCCATAAAGTATATATATTCTTGATCAGCATCACAAGCCGAGTCGATATAGCCATGTCCGTCTGTCCGTCTGTCCGTCTGTCCGTCTGTCTGTCCGTATGAACAAACAGATTTCAGAGATGGTAAGAGCTACAAGTTCGAGCTTGGTGTCAAACGATCACATATTTAGTCAGTCAATACAAGAATCTTTTTTTTTCGATGCCACGCCCCATTCGCCCACAATAAGCAAAAAACTGGACACACCTCGGAAAAAATTGGTGTTTTCGGCAAATATCTCAGTAACTATGGCACCTAGGAACACCAATTCTGGAACGGGAGGTTCGTAGCGACGGCATAGTTGCATTGCCATTTAAAATTTTGGACTGCCACGCCCACTTTTCCCACATTTGATAAAAAAGGCTGGAACCTTCAATGCGGGGTTTGGCGAACTTGTTCGTATCGTACAGTATTGTAATTATATAGTTCGTGTGGAGATTAACTATATTAAACTATCCTGAAAGGCGCATTAAAATCGGACAATAAACAAGAAAACTAGAAGCGTTACAATATTGATAATTGAACGCAATATCAACCCATAGGTGCAAGCGAGATAGAAACACACAAGCACATGTTCGAACGTTTTCGCTGCCTGTGTGTCGGCAGCGCTGCCCGCGGTCGCTGGCTGCGCCGAATACACACATACATACATACATATTTGCATCATATACACATTGCCAAACGTATGTGTATTCGAATACAAACAAACAGATGTATGTTTGATTATGCTTAGATTGTTTTTGTTTCAACGTGTTTTAATGCAAGTAATTCACATTGTAATATCTCGATACCGATTTTAATGATTTAATCGGGACAAATGCAGAGAGTATTATACGGTCGGGCGCGCTCGACTGTACTTTTCTTTCTTGTTAGTTTTGTGTTGTTGCTAATTTTGGAATTTACGCTTTTTTTTTTATATATATTTTTTTCATTAAGCGCTTAGAAATTGATGCCGATAATGATGATGATTATTGGTTTGGTTGCGCGACTGTTGATGGGTTTCAGTTTCTTGATGTCTTCACCATATCTGATGTCATGACAGGATTTAGAGCCGGTTTTTCTTAAAATTTATAATTAAATTTTATTTGATTTCGTTTGTTTCAGTTTTGTATGCGTCAGAGACTAAGCTCATAAAACCCTTGCAATTGAATTTAACACAAAAGTGGTAAAACAATAAGCTGCGAATAATCCCGTTTTATTTTGAGGTCAGCAATGCTAAAGTATTTTTATCGAAAACGATTGAATATTCTTATTTAAAATAGGGGTGAATTTTTTAAAGTTTATATTTATAGTTTCAGCTATTTACTTGGCTGTGATTTCAATCAATGTCATCAGTTGAAGTTCTTTACTTTCATAGCAACATAAAAAATCAATTAAAATATTTTTGGTGCCAAAAAACAGACTTGCTTTGACAAAGAAAATAAAAATTAATTATTTTTGGCTCTTTGATCGATGACAGCTCTAATGAGCAATTTTTATTATACCAATCAACGGATTGCAGATGTTCTATGAGACATAAGTAATTATGTCTTTGAGTCGGCAATAAATATTTTAAAAATAACCGCAAATCAATATGGCAATAAAAATTAGCAACTGTAGTTTTTGTATATAAAAGAAATAGCTTGTTAAAAAAATACTAAATGCTTTTTAATTTCCTTGAAATAAATAAATATTCGCGCGGAAAACAGTTAGCAATTATACAAAGTTATAGACTATTAGCTGTATAAATTGGCTTCTGGTTAAGTTTCGTTTTGTAACCGGTTTTCTCAAGTCTCAATTTTGGGCTTATTGTGCAACAAACATTTAAACTTCTTTGGCCGCTTGCCGACCATTTCCGCTAAGCTGTGTTAACTATGGAGTTCTAACAACAGCACCTGACGGAGGTACACCCCTTGTCCCCTTAGCCCCTACACGGTGTGCGAAATTGCTTTTTTCTTTTGGAATGAACAATAGTCCCATAGTTTTTGGCACACACTGGTCTCGAACACTCTGTTAGCTGGTCGATGATATTTGCCCTCAATTGAAGCGATTTAATTTTTTTTTTCGTATTTATTTTTTTTTTTTTACCTTCTTTGTACTTGAAATGACTTCATTTGCACGACTTTTGTGGTTTTGTTTCTGGCGGTTTTAGTGTGTGTGTTTTTTTCTATTGTTTTATTTATTTTGTACGTCTAACACTCGGATTGCAAATCAAGGTTAATTGTCTTTATAATTGTCTCTACCCGAACCACTTCTTTGTCTCATTTAGTTGACTGCGTGCGCACCTTTCCAATCAATCAGAGTCCAGTGTTTGTAATGTAAACTTTTGTCGCTGTCATGCACGCAATTTGCATGCGTTGTTAGCCCGGCCAGAAGTAACTGTAAACCCGGCTAACAGCCATAAATGGTATCCACACAACAGTCACGACACGTCGCCCACACTTAACAGTTTTTTTTTTTGGTAGCAGCTCAAGTATGTTCACTGGTCTGCCAAGTATTTCGTTAGCCGGAAAAGTTCTCTTCACAAACAGAAAATAATAAAAATAAATAAATATATTTTTAAACAAATAAACAAATTGTTTATTTAATTTATTAACGTCTGTCCATCAATAGTCGTAGATCATTTTTAATGACTCTTAAGATCAAGAGCAAAAAGTTATCTCATAATATACAAAACATGATGACAACATAATTGTCTTTTGCCTGATAATTATGCTTTTAGGTCTATCAACTAATTGTGCAATTAAATGTTGTACATTTGATGGCTTTACATAACGTTATAAAACATTCAAATGGACAAAAGTGATGTAATATCGGTTTAGAGCATTAAATTTACAATTATAATGCAAGCGGAATGTTGTTTGCTAGCCGTATCTGATGAGGTTATCAGCTACAGTATTTAAGTGAAATACATTTTACAATTCTAGCATAAATTTGTTGAATTAGTCATGGAAATTCCAAAATTCTAGCGCATTTTTTCGACTCTGCATTTAATATTAATAAAAACAGTTAATAATTTAAATTTCTAATCTTCAAAATAAACATATATAATTAAGTTGAAATATTCATTTAAAGCGATTTTTATCAGCTGCAAAATTGATCAAATTAGCACCGCAAAAACATTGAATTTAAATGAAATTCTCAGTTTGAAGCGTGATTTATAGACGTGATTTGGCAAGTCCAATTAAGAGCACGTTTTCTTATAGCCAACTTTCTATGCAACAGTAGCAACAATCAAAACAACAACAACAGCAACTGAACCCTAAACAATTGCAGGACACTCAATGTTGGTGGTAAACAAAAGACTTAGGCGACAAACTTGCTGGCATTAAAAGCTCCGCACGATTTAGCAACTGAAAGTGGTGGGGGAAACTGTCGCGCCTGTTTGCAAGACAATGAAAAGTGAAATTGTCTCGATTGGTTTTCAGTTTTCAGTTGCGGGCACGTTTGTTTGTTTTTCCAAACACACACACAAACACACACAGGCCGAAAATCAATGAAAGTCAACGCCGAAATGCATGTGGGCTTCCAGCCAAAGAGCTAGCTAACTCAGACTGAAACTCAGCTAAAAACCAGGTAGGCAATTTCGAATGCTCGCATAATCAAGCCAAAAATGGCTACAAAAAAAAAACCTATCAAAAAAATAAACAAAAACAGAAAATGTGGCAGGAGAAAGGCGACAACTTGTCGTATCATAGAATTCGCAATGAAGCTCAACACCTGTTCATATGTACACCCAAGCTAGCACACCTTTTGAAGGACGTGGCCCAAAAGGTCATGCAGCAAAACCTGCAGATGCAGATGCAACTAAAGATGCACACAGCAGCCGCTGGATAAGCCAAATGAGCAATTAAACATTTAACAAGGTCTCGAAATGACAGGCTAACAACTTTCACCGTACGCCTGCCATTGACACAAAATAAACAAAAACAAAAACAAATAAATAAAAAAGCAAAGAAAAAATAAAGAAAAAAACCAAATAAAATCTCATGTCATAGCTGGCTTCTCTCCTGTGGGGGGAATACTTTAACGACAAAATCACGAGACAGGCAGACAGACAGACATTATCCAGTCGGCCAGCCAACGATGTCAATGAGAAATGCCAAACACAAAACTGCACACAGCATTGATTTGGTTTCTGTTTTTGTTTTTCTTTTTCTTTTTTTTTTTGATGAAATTTCATTGAGAAATGTTGAAGGTTAAAATGCAATTGAAGACATGAGTGGAAAGTTAAGTTAAGTGCCTCGAAAACAAATATGGTATACTCTTGTAAAAGAGTGTTTCATCAGCTTGATAATTGGGCAGCCATGTAACTGAGTAGTTGTCGTTTATGGAGTGTTTTTCAGGTGTTTGAAAACTTTTCAATGGGGTTTTTAATCAATGTTAATGAAATGTTTGAATAAGCTTCATTTTATGCATTTATTGTGGTTTCCCACTTACTTAAAATATAGACAATTATCAAAAATTTAAGAATATACACAACAATGTACTGTATAGCTTTAATAACAAATTAAAAAATGATTAAATTATATAATTTTATTATTCAAATATTTAAATTTATAAATTTTACAGTCTTATAGCTGTGCATAATTCATTTACTTTTTAGGTATTCTAGATTTATTTTAATGATGTTGATATTGTATAATTTACATGACATTTTGAATATATTAGTGTTTTTATATTTTTTTTTTTAATTTTTCAGGCTGCCTATAAATTGTTTATTTATTTTAAATGATTAAAATATTGACAATTTTGTCTTAAAATGACTTAATTTTTTCATGATTCGATATTAAAACCCCTTCTTAACTAATATACATCAATTGCAATCAACATTTGAAAAACCTGAGCTATAAACAAGCTGTATAAATGCTAGACAGTCGAATGGTTTATGTTATTATTTCTGAACAGCTCTTAGAAATCTTGAACTATAAATTTGAATGCCACTTTTGTTAATTAATTAAATGCAACATTTTTAGTTTGAATCAGTTTTTTAAAATCCATGTTTGCTTTAATTTAGCTTAAATATGAATGTTATTACAAATAGATGAAATATTTTATATTCAATGTGCTTTTGTAGTGCACATTGTAATTTTAAGCATATCGAGTACACACAACGTCAAAATGTTCGACAAAATTGTTAAGTGTTTTATTGTGCAAGTTGTTTGTTGCCGTTAATTTGTTGTAGTGACTTTCAAGTGTCCACTTGGCGCCTCATCAAGGGGGTTACCCACTCCCCACCCTCACACTTCCACTCCAGTTTACCCCCTCATCTCACACTTTTGTTTTTAACAAATTGAACTTCAAATTTAAATGCGCAGAGTTACTTTTGTTGTTGTTTTAGCTGCTGCTGTTACTCTGCATTTTTTGTTTTTTATTTTTTATACTCTCTGCAAGAGTATATTGGGTTTGTGCAAATGTATGTAACAGGCAGAAGGAGGCGTGGCAGACCCCATAAAGTATATATATTCTTGATCAGCATCACAAGCCGAGTCGATATAGCCATGTCCGTCTGTCCGTCTGTCTGTCTGTCTGTCTGTCTGTCTGTCTGTCTGTCTGTCTGTCTGTCTGTCCGTCCGTATGAACAAACAGATTTCAGAGATGGTAAGAGCTACAAGTTCGAGCTTGGTATCAAACGATCAGAAATTTAGTCAGTCAATACAAGAATCTTTTTTTTTTTTGATGCCACGCCCCATTCGCCCACAATAAGCAAAAAACTGGACACACCTCGTGAAAAATTGTTGTTTTTCGGCAAATATCTCAGTAACTAAGGCACATACGATCACCAATTCTGGTCCGGGTGTTCCTAGCGACGGCATAGTTGCATTGCCATTTAAAAGTTTGGACTGCCACGCCCCCTTTTCCCACACTTGAAAAAACTTCAAATGCCGTTTTGTGCGAACTTGTTCGTATCATACAGTATTGTTTAATTACAATTCGTGTGGAGATTAACTATATTAAACTATACTGAAAGGCGCATTAAAATCGGACTATAAACAAGAAAACTAGAAGCGTTACAATATTGATAATTGAACGCAATATCAACCCATAGGTGCAAGCGAGATAGAAAAACACAAGCACATGTTCGAACGTTTTCGCTGCCTGTGTGTCGGCAGCGCTGCCCGCGGTCGCTGGCTGCGCCGAATACACACATACATACATACATATTTGCATCATATACATATTGCCAAACGTATGTGTATTCGCATACAAACAAACAGATGTACTTTCGATTATGCTTAGATTGTTTTTGTTTCAACGTGTTTTAATGCAAGTAATTCACATTGTAATATCTCGATACCGATTTTAATGATTTAATCGGGACAAATGCAGAGAGTATTATACGGTCGGGCGCGCTCGACTGTACTTTTCTTTCTTGTTTTGATTATCATTTAGCGCACATTTTCAGCTATTTGTTGCTATTGTTGTTGCTTTTGAAAAATGGTTCATTAACATTAGCTTTCTACACGTTGTTGGGCCACCGCTGCTGTTATTGTTGTTGTTGCTGTTTTGGTTGTTTCAACAACATGAAGGCCCAAATATTTTGTATGTCATTTTAATGCTCCTTTTGTGTTGCATTATTGTGAATATTTGTTGTTTGTGTTGCCGCATTTGTCGAATGCATTTTGAAAATCATGTGAAAATATGCGATAAACAACAGCGACAACAACAACAACAACAGCAACAACAACAAAATACAAACATGACAATAGCACAATATATGCAAAATGCATTTAAAAATGCATAAAACATTTTTTATTTCTTACGTGTTTGTTGTTATTGTCTTTCTTAATTTGTTGCATGACATTTCAAGCATTTTTCCAGTTGTCATACGAACTGTGAGTTATTGTTGGGAAAGTGAGTAGATAAATAAATGATATAGTGCCTGTCATTCTCATGTGACAACATGTATGAAACAGTTAAATATTTGCCTAAAATAAACTATAATTTATCAAGTTCAGTTTCTGAGTTTTGTTGTGGAAAAAATGATTTACTTTTTTTGAACTATTTACACTTAAAAATAAATAAAAATAAGATTTTTAAAAATTAAAATATTGATAAATAATATTTTTAGTTGTAAATTTAACTATTTTAATCCATTTAAATCTAACATTATTTAAAGACCTCTACTATATTTTCAAATATTTATTTTAGTGACTCAATTATTAATATTATTTAAACGTCTTACTTACATGCTGTTATTTAAGAATTTGCCCTTTTGTATCTGCAAAACAAAGAAAAAATAAACAAACTGTTAATAAAATATTTGTCAATTTAGCGATTGCAATCTAAAAATGACAAATGTCAGGCAATCATTCAAATGCCACGGCAAAGACAAAAAACCAAAACAAATATCAAATAAATGACAGTAAAAATGTCATAACAAGCCCAGAAAAAAAAACTAGAAAAAAATGCACAATTGCAAATGGCAAAGCGGCTCAAAACAAATACAAAATAAATAATGCAAACGAAACAAAAAATATTTAAAATATTGTCTACAAAAATAAACAAACCGACAACAATTATATTCTGGCTGGCACAACCCAGCAACAACACAGCAGCTGCTGTGACCCACAAAGTTGGGGGAGAGAGAAGGCAGAGGGGTGGCTTAAAGGGGCGGAGGCAGTGGTTGTTGGAACAAAGACATTTGGCAAGTCGGCTGGCGAGGAAGCTGCCAAAGTTAAAGCCAAAAGAAGCAATTGGCAAAAAAAAAAGTCTCAGTTTGTTGTTGTTAGATAATTGCGGCATTTTAAAGCGCTGGCATTGTTTTCTTGCTGTTGTTGTTGTTGGCGGTGCTAGTTGGCGGTGGTGCTGCGGCTGCTGCTGTTGTTGTTGTTGTTGCTGATGGATTATGCAACCGCACGAGTGGCAAACATGAAGAAACAGTTATCTGTGAAATTGCATCGACAAACGTGATGAACGTTACCCCAATACACAAAAAGACAACAGCAACAAGCATTGAAATAACTAGCACAAGTTTTCTTCCGACTTTGACTGCGCTTTTGTGCCTAATTCTCATGTTGCAGACAATGCCAACTGCTATGGAAAAAGATGCTGCACTTTTACTGCACTTTTCCCACACACCCACCTCCAGTCTCAACCCTCACCCCATGCCCACTCCCATTCCCACTGCCACTTCCCAACCAACGACTTGACACAGTCTCAAATATACATACGCCATGGGATAGTCATTTACTTAGCTAGTAACTTAGTTAGCCAGTCTGCAAGTCAGCTAGTTAGTTAGCTGTAAATGCGGGACTTGCTCACAGACACAAAGCAGACAATTAGCTGAAATCTCTGTAATCTTACAACTACTACAAGTGAGTACATACTTACACACACGACTGTAAATCGCCTGACACTTGAACTATTTGGGAATCTTTAGTTAGTTTATCTTGAAGCTGCTTGCAAATAATAAATCAGTTGTAGATGCGCTTTCATGTTGTTAAATAGCGATGTTAGTTTACTTTAAACACTGATTATATCAATTATTTCTTGTTTAATTAAATATGAAATATTCATGAGAGTAATAAATTTCAAATAATAACACTGCTCTGGTTTAGTTATGTTGGCTCGTAATAATTTAGAATTTATAATACCATAAAATAAGACAGTTATGGTGGTTTGAGTAAGGTAACAAAAGACTCTTACACTTTATATAAGTCGGTTAATTTTTATAACTTAAATTAAACACACTTTCTACATGAAAGATTAAAATCAAATAGAAATAGGGCTGAGAAAAGCATTTAAGCAGTTTGATAACAAACTAAGAATATAAGTTAAGAACTTGTAATAAGATAGTCAAATGATTTCAACTACAAAATAGTTTCATTTTAAATATTTTTCGATTAGTTGTGATTTGAGTTACAAGTTTTATATTTGCATTTAAATAAAGTGTAGAACTAAAAGCATAAATTAAGAAAAATACTTTGGTTAAAAATATATATGTTTATATATAGCTACCACTTTAGTGGAGCTGTCAATGCTGCAATTTGTGCAATAAACTGACACTGCTTCTAATGCAGTTTCTTGTGTCTGCGAACAGAGCGTGGGATTCAAGAATTGCGAGCCTTGAACTCAACGCATAACAAAATATTTGCACAAACTTCCTACGCAGTGCCATACACAACAAATGTGAGCGTGTGTGTGTGTGTGTGTGTGTAGGGTATTTGACATTAAAGTTGCGACTTTAGTCAGCTAATTACATACCAACAATTACAACTACAACCACAATTACACTGTCTTACTGTAGTTGCGTTTGCTGCGCTTAATGAGCAGTTTGTTCTGCAACAACAGCAGCAACTAAACAACAACAACAATAGCAACTAATGCACCAATAAGGCGAGCAACAAACATGCAACTAATTCACTGCTGCATTTTGTTCCTATTCACATTTTGTTATTTGTTGTTGTGTGGCTGCTGTGCCACATTTTTTTTTTTGTATGTATGTCTACTTTGTTTTTTGCCTCACTTGTCTTGGGGGCAAGTTCGTTTCCTAAGTCTTTTGTTTTGTCTATGGCGTGGGTAAAAAAACTGAAATCAAATCCAAATCCAAAACCAAAAAGCAACGAAAACAAACAACAACTCGCCTTGCGCTGATTTCGTTTGCTCGACGGCCCCTCCCTAACCGACACTTGCCACGCCCACATTGCGGTGTGTCAGCTTAACAAAATTCTTTCAAATATTTTTTTTTTTTTTTTTTTTCAATTTTTTCATACAGGGTGGGAATGGGTGGTGGCGGGGTAAGTTCACATAGTTGAAACCCTGTTTAAAATTTTCATACTCTTACGACACACATTCGATTATGAAATTTTGTAGCCGAAACCTATTCGATTTCGAGAGACTCGTTTTTATTGTTTGAGTGCATTGAAAGGCACAAGTCACGCTTTCTTTCAAATCTATAACAATAACCACAAGAAACAACAACAAAACCGCAACAACAGTAACAACTTTAACACATTTGCACTAATTAAAAGTCAAGTGTTAATTAAATCAAATAATAATTTGCCAAGGATGACAGTCGTTGCAAGACCTTTAAAATAGACATATGTGTATATATCAAATAAACCAAGACCGTGATGCGTGGGGAGTTTTCGTATTTGTTATTATAATGACAGAGCTGTTAGACCATAGCCGACTTACAAATTGTAAATTACAACAACTGCTGCTAAAGCATATGGTATATGTATAAGATCTACAAAATAGAGCTGTTTATAACAAACTTGAATTAATGCATACAATTAAACTAGTTACAAAAATGTTAAGGTATTAGATAAATTGATAAAAAACACATACCATAAACTTGTAATTAGCTTTTTGCATTATTTATACAAATTATTGATGTGGTAAATTTTTAAAAATTTCATTTGATAAAAAAAATATTTGTAATGCTTAAGAATATAAAATAAATAAATCTGTATTTTCGTGGGAAATGTTTTTATGTCCATTTAAATTATTAAAAATATATTTTTTATCCATTGTAAATTTCCTATAAATTACAATATACAATTAATAAAATATATAAAAATTTCAATGCAATAACATTAAAATATTAAGTTCCAACAAAGTTTTTAAATATTAAAAAATAAATAATAAAATTTCTATTGAATGTTAATCAATATTAAGAACACCTTTCTCCTTGTATTTTTGTTATTAATAAATTGTTTGAAAATTTAAAATTGTTGACAGTAAAGTTGGAAAATATTTTAGTAAAATACAAGCATTTTAATCGAAAGCTAGTCTCTTTAAGATGCTTTTTAATTTCATTGCATTACATTTCCTCGAGTAATTAAATTGCACTTGTAACAATTTCCACATGAAAAGACTGAATTCATAGCTGAATTTAAATGTCATAAAGTGAACAAGTTTTCAATTTATTTGCTGGTAAAAACGTTTTGTTAGTTGTCATATTATTTTTTTTTATTTAGTTTTAGTGGCAAGTGCATGCAGTTAACAATTACAGTTATATATGTTTGACGATAGAAATCAAAAGCTGAAGAAACTGAACTGGAACTGACAACAACCAAAATAATAAAAAAAACTGAAGGAAGACAAAAAGTGACGCGACACTGCATTGGGGGTAAACAAATTAAGCAAAGTTGTTTAGTTGTTTAGTTTTAGGTTTTTTTTTTAGTTTTTTATTGTTGTTTAGTTGTTTTAGTTGCTGCTGCTGCTGCTGGTTACGTGGCCAGGGCCTGAGATTATTACATCATCCATTGGCGTCACATCATTATAATCGAAGAGCCGCAAAAAAAAAGCAGCAAAAAAAAAATCAGAGACAATGGAAGGTAACTCAACAGATCTGATGCTCAGACATTATTTCCATCTCTTCATTTGTCTCTCAGTTTAGGTCTCAGCGCCTCGACACGTTTTTGTTTTTGTTTTCATTTCGTTTCTTTCACAGCTGGGTGTGTGCCAAACACAAAAACAAAAACAAAACAAAAAAAAAAAACATAACAAAAAAATTTGCAATGCTTCAATGGAGCGACTTGCGGTCATATGATAGCCCTGCCTGGAACTGGAACAGACGATTCACTACTCACAACTCACTCGACTCACTACTCACTCTACTCAGTACCCACTGTACTCACTACTGATGACTGTTGACTGGGTCTGAGGTTTTGCTTGACTTCATTTGCAGTTGTTGTTGTAATTAAGGTTTTTTTTTTTTGCGTACACTTTGCGTTTTGGTTTCGGTTTCGATTTGTATATATACGATATAGTTTTTTTTTGTGTTCACTCGACTCGAACTCTGCCTGAGACTTAAACTGCAACGGCAACTGCAACTGAAACTGAAATTGGGACTTGAGAGCTTATGCATATGGGTATATTATCGTATAGGGAAGTATTTGCCAGCTTGGTAATCGATATACTTAGTTGACTGGGTTTTATTAGCAATTTGTTTGGGCCAAAAGGCAGTTGTTGGGAAGCGGAGGAGTCGGGTTGGGAGAGCTGCACTTTTATCTAATCACACTAATTGTCTAGCATTAGATGTTGCATTCAACCGCAGATGATTTCATAGGCAATCCAAGCAGTTCCTCCTCTAACCAACTCTATACTCCCCGCAGTGTGTGTGTGTGTGTAGTCAGTGATTGGCTTTGGCGCATTGTTTATGGCTCGTTATTATGTCACACGTTTGCTTTTTCGCTTCCTGATCTTCAAATAGTACTTTGCAACGCGATTCGAATTGCGACACATGTCGATAATGCAGCAAATGTGGCTAAAACTAGACAGTGCTATAAAAGTCAATGCGGTTGTTTGCAAACATTTGGAGATTCGAAAAACGTATGCTACACACATACACACACAGACTAAAAGATCAGCGAACTAAGGAAATTTAATTTTTAAAATATGTACATAATTTAAATTGGAGTCAACATAAAAGGAAAATAAATTTAAATCAATTTAAAATAAAATCTAGACACTTATTGTTTCTAGAGACAAATTTGTAACAATTTTCAAACATGTTGGCAAACTGAAATATTGTTTAAAAATTAAAGTCTAAATTTGATTTGTAGAGAATTCATTATGGAATTTGTCTGAAAAGACAATATTTCTTTTTAAATTTGCTTTAGAACAGTCCAATGACAGAGAATGTTTAACTTTTGTTTATAAATTTATTTTGAAAGGCATTCAAATTAATTTTTATTTATTTGCCTTAAGTAACTCGAATCGATTAAAACAATTTCTATAGGGTTATCAATATATTAAGATACTTACTATGAATTTGTGATTAATTGACAATTTCTACTATAACTTAAAATTCTGTAACATATTTTAAATAAGTCAGTAGGAAGTGCCAAAGATTCTATATAAAATTAACATTCTTTTCAGATTCTACAAAGACTCCAAGTTTACCTCATTTAAAATATTAGCCGATATGTAGATAAATTCTTACATCGTGTTATCTGAGAAATCTGTGTAAGTTATTTGGATCTCTGTCTCTTCGACAGGTGCAATGCCCTCGAGACATTGAGGGCTTTAAATTCCGTTACGGAAGTGCTCGCTTTAATTGCACGTGTGTGTGGGCTGCAACTAAGCTACTGTAGTTGTACGTCGTACAGTGAACACTCCTTAGTGTGCTAACAAAAGTTTGTAGTCTGATTGTAGACAGTACCCACAAGCTAACTGAACTTAGATTGTTTGTGCCAAATACTTGTATTTAATCAGTATACCCTGTAACATAGCGCAAGGTGGTATGCTGGATAAAAGCTTGGAAAAATTGATTTAAAATTACAGGGTGCTTAACGATGTTCATTTTAAAAGTTTGTAAGCAGGGTCTCTTTAAATGCTTACATATTTTATACACTCCTTAATTATACCTCAACAAATAATTACAGGGTATTTCAGCGAGTGTCATTTGTCATGTTTTAACAACAATTCGTTGTTGATTTGTCTCTTTTGAAGTTGAGTCGTACTTCAACTTCAGCAACATTGTAGCCTTCGTGAATTTGTAGTTGCTGTCGTTTTTATTTATTTATTTTTTTTTTTCATATATATTTTTTTTGATAATTTGTTTTACGCAGTGTCCCCCCCGTGGGCACTCCCCCTTTGCACAGTGTGCACCCTTCGCTGTCATTGAAAGGTTTCGCCTTGAAATCGCATTCAAAGCGGGAAATGATTTGTTGTCGTTGTTGGGTATCTTTATAAGTATATTATTTTTTTTGGGTCTCTCTTTCTCTCTCTCAGTCTGTGGGAACTTTTCAATTACGATCTGTATCTGGTCAAGGTAACGACATGCGTAATACATAACACCAACAACAATCACTACAACAACAACAACAACAACTTTAACTGGTTCTATAAATCATCATTATAATAATTGAAAATTGTGATGCCTAAACACTTTGAAAAGTCAAGAGTTAAAGTTTGCTTTGCACTGCTGATTATAGGTATTATCTCATTTGTGTTTAATAATTGTTTTGTATTATTTGCATATATTAAATATTCAATTCTTGTGTTATTTTGTTTGCTTACTAATTTTTAAAAGTCGTGAGAGCGGAACATTTTAATATACTCGCCGTAGAGTCGATTCGAATGGGACTTTTAGAATATAAGAGAATTGAATTATTATTGGGTCTAAAAATAATTTAATCACTTATTGTATAAGAAAATATTTTTTTACAACACTCGAAAAAGCTTTCTACATTTATTACATTTTTGTAAAGTATAAAATTAATATAAAAAGTAATTTAAATACTTTTAATTCAAAAAAAAATGTGCCTACTATTTTTAAATTAAAATCTAGTGTTATATAAATTTAACTGAACTTCGGCAAAAGGATTCTTTATAAAAAAAGTTTTTTCAGTACTTTGCTTTTAATAATATTTTAAACTTAGTGTTATAAAAGTAAAACAGAATCCTCTGACTAAATTTTATTTAAAAACAAAATGTTTTTGAATAAAAATTTAACACAATCTCTTAGTCTAATTGTTCTGCGGTAAATTGTGTCTATTATAAAAACGCTAATCATGTATATTAAGTACATTTCGGTTAAAAATCATGAATCATGCTCCGACTTGGTCTGCTGGTATTGCCAAATTTTCCATTATACATTTGAATTGCGGAAGCTGAAAATTATGGCATGAAAAGCACCGACTACAAAGGAGATTATTAATTGTTACTGTGAGGAAAAATAGAGGAACAAAATATAAAATATACGGGATTATAAAGTGCGCTAAATTGGTTTACTATTATTATTATTATTAATTTTTTTCTATTTTTTTGTGGTACTTTAATTGTGCAAATTCTTTTAAATGGAGCATGCATAATTCGTGCAACAAATGCGGTAATTATGTTGTTGAACCTCACAGTTAACGTGGCCCATTAAAGCATAGAGTAACAATAGATTGAAAAGTCATTAAGATATGATACCATGAAATATTGTTATTCGCATTTGAATAATGCTCTTCTACACATAAAAGAATGAATTATCTAGCGAAATATTTGCCAATATAATTAAGATAGTGTTATCTTCAAGTTTAAGTATGAATATCATATAATAATACTTTAAACACACAATCGATGTGAGAAAACAAAGAGTTGGCTTGTTGTCCACTTCCGTGCTCGATGCCTCCAGTTAGTGGGTCATTGAAGAAGTCAAGCAAATGTTCAACAACAACAACAAAACTACAACAAAAGTAACTACAACAACAGCGATTGCACGACTCTTTTGATTGGCCTTTTATGTCTGCGAGATTGAAAGAAGAAAAAAAAAACCAATTTGTTTAATGCGCCGAAAAGGTCAAAATATGATACGTTCGATTTCATTATACTCGTATATAGCATGCCCTACACTTGACTTTAGTTTTAGCCAAAAGGCATACTTCAACTGGGTCGATAAGCTATAGGCCCCAGCGGGGTCAGTCAATTGATAAAGAAAATGATTGGCTTTAAGTCAAAAACTTAATGAGTTTATTATTTGTTGAGGCGATCAATGTAAACTTGTCACAAAGCAATGAAAGAAATATAATACGCTTGAACTAGTTTAATTATAATAGACCAATTTGTATAAATTATTAAGTTTAAGTTATTGAGATTAGGGTGGTATTGTTATAGTCAAAACTATTGAAATGAAAAAATCGGTTAAGTAAAATATTCATAATGTTGGTGTTAGGTATTACATAGAAATTTGTCTTTTGCTTAAGTACAAAAATTCTTAACATTTAATAAAAAAAAAAAAAATTAAATTTAAAAAAAATTAAATAAAATACTAATTAAATAATGAAGCTTCTTTTAGAGATTTGAATTAGTTAAACCATTCATTTTGTTTATTTCCCAAATTTGTTTTTTGTGCATATTGAAAAGCCCTCATTATTAAAAAAAAATGTATTTTATTTTCAAAGTTCATTTTTAAGAATGGTTTTAAATTGTACAAAAAAATTATATATTTTTTTTTGAGATATAAAATAACGATTTCAAATATAGCCTTATTTTTCTACTAACTAATTGATTTTTCAAAGCTTTTACTGCTTTACTTCTAGAATAGTTCTTAATTCACCTACTTATTCAAATACTAAACAAAGGTTTTTTATTTTAAAGTCTTTACATTAACGACCATAAAATATTCTATGTAATCTTTTTAGATTCTGCTCTTAAGTGTCAATGAAAACCTAAAAAACTTAGGTTTTTTGATAGCTCTCGTTACACTTCCCATTGCAGTGCCCAAATGCCCTTAATTGTAAAGTTTTTTCGTTTTCATTTTCATTTTCGTTTTTTTGGTGTAACTGAAACTTGTTTCACATTGTCAGGTGGCAATGGGAGCTGTAAAATACGAAAATGAAATACAAAAACAAAAAAAATCACAAGTTTGAATACATGTGAATGTGAGTTTTTGAGTATAAGTTTGAGTGGCAGACTTGAAGACATGTTCGGAGCGGGTCAACTAGTTGTCCAAGTGATCGCTGGGCGCTGGTCGCTGGTTGCTGTTCGCTGGTCGACCGCCAAAAGACAATGCGAAATATAATCATAATAATAGCAGTCACAGCAACAACAATGTTGTTAATAAAAATAACAAGCTGCAAAGCAACAACAACAACAACCAAGATTAATGTCGCATGACATTAATGACGGAAATCTGAAGCAGCAGCCAAAGTAGCCGCCAAATGGACGAACTGCGTCGCCTGCTCAATGAAAAAAAAGCGACAAGAAAAAGTAAAAAAATAAGTTGGACAACACTTTCAATTGTCGCATGAACAACATAGAAATGTACACATTCTCCCCCTTAGCTCTCCCCTTCCCACCTCTTAGCCCATACCACTCCCTTGCTCAGCTCTATCGAGTTACCTTCCTGGCTACCTGTCCATTTTGACTTGTTCAAACTGCAAAACACAAAGCGAGCAAAATTGTTGCAGCTGAGAGTACGCGACAGTGAAATACCCTGCACAAATATGTACATTGAATATATAAAATATATAAAAATATATAAAATTCGGTTCAAATGTATTGCTCAAAATTGTCTACATATTTAATATATAATCCAATCAAAATTGGCTTAAATAAGTTTCTAGCTTACAGTATGATCATAAAGAGTTCTTTGATTCTTATTTCTTAAAAAGTTGAAATTCTTTTAAAAACCATATTAATTATAATGAATTTACCGTACTTTAAGGTGCAGATATAATTATGCTTGGAAGTTAAGAGATGGCTTAAATTGAATCGGAGTCTACCCTTCGATGAATTTAGATAATATTTTATTTTTACTTCTTAAGTTTAAATAAACTTAAAACAATATTTATTGCTTAAAATTCATAAAACTATCTTTGCAAACTTATTGTGGACAAAAACAGATGGGCAGTCTTAATATAATTTATAAACTTGGCTAAAAACTCAAAACATGCCACTTGGATTACTTTCCTTACCTCTAATTTTACCTCCAACACACCCTAGAAAAACTGATAATACCCTTTACTAGAGTACACAACTCACAGTCAACAGTAACAACAGCAATTTTTAATGGATTTTAATGAAAACAAAAGTGAAACACACACAGCTTGGAATCTACAGGCCTCACTTAATGGCTGAAATAAAGTAAAAGAGTAAAAAATAAAATAAAACTGCCGGTGTCCGGATTCGGATTATGGTTTGGATTCGTGGGCCCTGTAAAACCAAAAGTGGTTGTATTAACATTTAATTAAGGCGCAAAGTTCACAGTTAACTAACTGGTCTGCCTGCCACATTTCCAGTGACCAGTTACGGCCCGATACGGACATGGCCAAGTCCATAAACGGCAATTCAACATCTCAATTTCATACAATTTACGTATCTGCATCTTAAGCATTATAATTTATTGTCATTATAATATAATTTATTATAGATTCCTTAAGCGAACGCATTTTGGGGCAAATTGAACTTTGACTTTGAGATCGCAAAAACTTATGATCTAATTTGGAAGTCGATCACTTTGGGCAGACCATAAAATAACCGAGATAAATATAAAGTGGGGAATAGCCATGTGGAGCATACTGTGCTCGTAGATACTCTGTAAGAAAGTACTAGCATTTTATTTAGAAATATTTATATTACACAAATAACTCTCATAAGTCAAATTGAAGTGCCGAAAAGCATGAATTAACTGAATTAATTAATTGAATAATGATGTTTAAGTTTAGGAAATGAAAACAGACAAAATTGTTAACAATGATTGACAAGTGAGTAAGTTTAACACAAATTAGTTGGCAATTGAGTTAACTGATTGTTGTTTGGGCCAATTTCACAGTGTGTCTAATGACTTGAGTGCGGAGACAAAGAAGGAAAATGAATTATGAACTATGAACTCAGAGAGGGAGAGAGAGAAAGATTGTCTGTGATTTGCTTGGACATAAAATTGAGGAGCATTAAATTGCCGAAAAGCAAAGCGAATGCGTTGACAATGCATTTAACATGGGAGCGGCTTTCTTGGCCAGGTCAAAAGACCATTACGTTTAGGCAAAGTTTTCTTTTTTTTTGTTTTATTTTTGGAACTTTTTATATTTATTTCAAAATGTTTGTTAATTTGCATTTAATTTATTTGGCCATTAAATGCAGACAGAGCTTCTCATAAATTGTTCATTGCTACCGTTGCCTTTGGCAATACCCATTCCATCTCACCCGCCCCGCTCTCTGTCCTCATGTGCCACAAACACTTGTGCTGGTTACAGCCAAAAACTGACTTCATCTTTCAAGTTGGTCCGAACCAAGTCTGACTGCCAGGTTTCCAACCGAAGCGAATCAATTTGGCATTTATTTTTCTCTTCTTTTTTTTCGCGTCTTTTTTTTTTTTTTTTTTGATCATTTCTCAGTTTGCTCTCTCGTTAAGAGAAAGGTGCTGCTGATCAGTCAGCAAACCAGTAACAACTCCAACAACACACGCGCAATTCACTTTCTAATGATGCACATAAAATATATATACCTCTATATAAATATATATATGTATGTATGTAAATAAAATCTCTTATTCATTTGCAATATATAAAAAAAATGTTGTCGCCTTTGGCACAACAAATAAACAACTACAAATCGAAACAAAAATTGCTAATAAAATAAAATCGAAAAAAATTACAAAATAAAAAAATGTCCTGTCATAAAATTGTTAAATTTACGAGCGAAATTAATATGCAAGACTCGAAAAGAAAAAAAAATATTTTTAAATTATGTGCGTTGTCTTGGACCGACATTCCAATTAGCAAATCGGTTTTGTGTACTATATAGACACATGTAGAGACCGTACTGCGATCAGTCAATTACCAAAACATAAACCATAAATCTTTATAAACAAAGCTGTGGTGACACTTTAATACCTTACAAAGTGTTAAATGGAAATAGAGTAAATTAATGCAAATATAAACATAAAAAATTCTATAATAAAACATGCATAAATTAATGCTTTTTTTTAACATATTCCATTCAGCGTCAATTAATTTTATTGTGCTAAATTCTCAAATTCTCATTTTAATTTTAAATAGTATAAAATAGGCACTTATTTAATTAGCTAATTAATTTCATTGTGCTAAATTTCGCCACACCCCAGACAATTAATTAATATCAGAGTTAAGCTAAAAAAGAGGCTCTTGGAGAAAGCTATAGAAACTTATTAAAGACTTTTTAAAAATTCCATTGTTAGGATATTTCCGTGGCTTGAATAATTAAAGTAAACAATTTTTATTGCACTTCCAACTTGTTCGAGTAGAAAAAAAAGATATATGCACTTGCATATTGAAGAGTTTTTTATTTTTTGGCTTGAAACGGGTTTAAGTGTTTGGCCTTTTTGGCGGGTTTTTCGTTACCATTTAGATGAGTTATAGGTGAAAATTGTCGCGAAAGTCGTGAGTTATGATTTGGTTGCTGTTACAACTCTCGCGGTTGTTTCGAATGGTAATGTTGTCGTTGTTGTTGCTGTTGCTGCTGTTGCTGTTGCTGGTGTTGTTGTTGCGCAAAGAAAACAGAGCCGTGAAGGTCAAGAAACTTTTAAGCGCTTCGTTGGCTGCTGCTCAACTTCATTTTCCATATCATAGCGTCTGTTTCTGCTTCTTTCTCCACAAGTTTATGTTGCTGTATTGTATCTCTCGCCATTTAATTAATTAAAGTAAATCACTTTTGGTCCGCGAGCCGCATAAAACGCATTAATCATTCAAAAATTAGCTCACATTTCCGTTCACCTTCAATAAATTGTATTTTGCATGTAACTTATAGCAGAAAAAGTGAGATAGAAAGACCAAAGGAATAACTCTGATTCGCCCATTCCATCACACAGACACACATAGGTATATGTAGCTTTATGCGGGTGTAACACCTGGCAACCTGCGAAATCTTTTCGAAACACTCATAACACAAAAAAAACTGTATCCATCAACTACAATAATTAATAGGGGCTTCAAAAGGCGGTACTACCCAGTTCAAGTTTTGGGGCTAAAAATACAAAGAACGCACCCATTTTCTCTGGAAAACATTCCCAAAAACATCGTTTACAAAAAGCTTGTTCAAGTTTATTTTTGGCTTTATGTGTTCTACTTCCTTTGAGTTGCCAAAATGTTTGAGATTTTTAACGTAAACATTACAGATTAAAGCTTTACGAATTTCTTAAAGTTCTCCATTTTGCTCTACATACGTACGGTATGTATGTAACCTGTTCCTCTATACGACACATTTATAAATTTATAAAAATTTTATTATGGCTGAACAAAGTATTATTGAATGAGGACATTATTAAATAATATTAAAACACACTTTTTAAGCACAACAAAAAAGGTACAGACAAATTTTCAAAACGGAAATAAATTTCCATAAGTTTAAAACCTCAACTATTAATTCAAATTATATTTAGTCAGTTACTTTATTATTAATGTGTTTATAATGTATTTTAAATTAATGTATTCATAAACATCTTCAGGCTAAAATAAACTTTCAGAATGCGATACGTTTAAAACAAAAGAAATATCATTAAAGTTTCAATAAATTTTTATAAATTCTGATACAAATAACGACAGATTTTGGAAAATAGAATATTTAAAAAAAAATTCAAAAGGCCAGAACTGGCCGCAACCAGGCTAAAACAGCAACACTGTTCAGTAGACCAAGCTCAGAAAAATTCTAAGTCAGTGCAAAGAAAGTAAATTAAAGTAGTTGGCTGAATTTCTACTTTTAATTAATTTATAATTATATTAATTTATAAATACTTGCAAGAAACAGTTTCTACAGCGAAGCGTCTGTATGTCTGTGTGTTTGTGTGTCTGTGTATGTGTGTCATTGTGTGTATTGTCTCTTTTGTGTTGTCTCATACACTTTGGCTTAACTGTTTAACTGACAGCGCTGTCAAATTTGTTGTTGCTATTGTTAAAGTTGCGTTTCACACGCGCGTTAATTAAATTGATGAACCTCGCGCAGTTAGCGTAGCCGCTGCTGTCGACGTCTACGTCGCTGTCTCCGTCGCCGTCACCAGCACCATCACCATCACAGCTGTTGTCGGCGTCACTGTCTTCGTCAGCTTCCTCTGCTGAGAGCTTTTGGTCGTTTGGGTGCGTGAGCGTAAGCTTATTATTTTATTTTATTTCTTCTTTCTTTTT